>QVRM01004334.1:0-525000 GCA_003439945.1 Dermanyssus gallinae | reverse complement strand
GCATTGTGACAAATTATTCGTACTATAAATACTACCACATTTACGAACAAGTATTTAAAAGTTGTTATAAACAACGCTGACTCACATGATGATCAATTCATTCGATTACTACATTGAAATAACGTGAATGCGAATCCAGGCCAACGAACGATTTGTCGAGAGGATGTGCGCTGCTGACATGTGGTGGTGAAAACGAGAGAAAGTACATCAAAGCAGAACCTGATTACTGTTATAATGCTTGTCTAGTTCGACTTTCTATATATGACCTCCCCCATGTCTGTATATATATGACATGGGGTCATCCCCCCTCCTCCCCATGTCTGTATATACATATATGCCTTGAGGTCATCCCCCCTCTCCCCCATGGGTGTATATTATGACATATACACCCATGGGGAGACCGGGTTAATCACCGTTTGTCAATCGCTGAAGCAGGGAGTTCTTATGAGCTTAACTAACTGACTTGCACTATCATTTCGACTGCTGAGTTCGTTAGTGTTAAACGACAAGGCTGGCCACCTTTCTAGCCTTATCTGCCATAGAGGATATACCTTGAATTTTCCTATATCGACATTGCCTTAGGCAATAGCAGTTAACTACAGACGTTTATATACAACTGTCGTAGAGAACTTAGCCTGTTTACGTGCCAACGTATGCATACATATTTGCGCTGTGATGACGCCGCAGACGTTGTCACACGTGTCCGATCGTGCACGCAGTGCAAACACCTCGTAGAGTGGTCTGGTGATAGTGATGGTGCTAGTCACGTACTTCGTGCCAACGTATCTACACGATCATCTTTATCATAAGATGCAGCATTGTCATTTAGTCACTCAATTACGTCGAGATTTGTTTGACGATTGTGATTGATGTCTGACAACCGTTGACGGATGATAGATTACAAAGATAGCAACGGTTCAGTTTTGATCAACAGTGAAGAAGACAAATATATATATATATATATACACACTCTTGAAGTGGTCTCAGCCTACCCTGCAGGAGATTAAGTAACATTTACAGTGCACACGTTCTCGGGAGACAATTGGCGTTCCACTTGCATCCTTAATAAAACCAATGTGTATATATAAACCTTTTTTAACCACTTTTATTTACCGATCACTTAAGCGTTGTAAAATGCAGTTCCGTTGAGTAAACCACGTTTATTGAAAAATACATTGAAAAATATGGCACCTCACAACCGTTACTTGGAACACTAATATATATATATATATATATATATATATATATGTAGAAAGCGAGCACTGCCGAGTGTGCAAATGTATTGTAAATGATTAATAAATCATCGCAATATTTTCTAATATAAATATATATATATATGTGTGACATATATACGACCGAGTGGAGATCGATAGCCGGCCACTATAACATATGAAATCGTGCGTTCGATCCCGACATAACATAAGTCCTTTTTTTTTAAACGCAATATGTCTTAAAGATTGCCGATGTGGGCTAAAACAGTAGTAAAAAATGTTGTAGTAGTAAACTTGGAAAGTGCACTTAGGCGCAACTCTAGTTAAACGAGAAAAATATAGACCTTGTTGTAACGTTGCCACTTAGCACATGTTGCGCATGCATGTTAATTGCACTCCCTACATGATTACGCTAGACGTAATCATGTGAGACAGATGGCACGAGCATCACCGGACAATGCTACCCATAATAGCAGCAACAGTGGACACTGGCTGAATCCCGTCGCTTAGTCGTATATATATATATATATATATATATATATACACGATCGAACCGGGCTATCTGAATATACGACTAAGTCGTATATATATATATATATATATATATATATATACGATCGAGCCGGGCGATCTGAAACAAATCCTTTTCACCAGTCTTAGCAAATACGCTAGAACGCGCCATTTGCTCTGTGTACACACTGCAAATTGGACGCGAAGAGATAGCAAAAACCGAACAGTCCGAACAAAAGGCGTGTAAAGCACGTGAAGCCTTTACGTAACGTTTCTGAACATAGTGGCAATGCTACAATACAAAATGCTGTATTGTTGTACTAAAATAATTAAGCATCAAGGTGGTGCGATGCCCCATCAGTTTTAAGTTGGCATCCTTTGTGGAATACATTTTGTATGCATTGTTGTCGGTTTCCCGCTGGAGTGCCCAAATATGTTTACAGTGTATATTTTAGGCGCCAAATGTGGTTCATCATCAAGATCATGTATATGCATATATATATGAATACAAATATCCATGTCTGATATGTATGCACATTTGCACTCATAAATATAATTATCTAATTATCATTTGCACTCATAATAAATATCTGTAATTAGCTTGAGCGTTATTCGTCATATTATGATACGAAAGTAATCTATTTACGCTGATTGGCTTCCTGTTTCTCCCTCTAGCAATTATGTACGCCTATTCATCTATGCGCTAGTTAGTCACGGTAACCTCACGGAGAGATTCACCAGCTTCCAAACTCCTTACAGTTATTCAAATAGCCTTTGGAGTATTCTGAGCCGTTACTGTCTGAGAATGTTTCATGCACAATCGAAATTCTAGTGAATTGTCGAAGTATTCAGATATTGATGAATGAACTGATATCGGCTAATCATACAAAAGTCGTGCCAACTATGAGAAAAAAAAGTGTTACGTTTGATAAACTATGTCAGGCAGACAAAATTTAAATGCAGCTATTATGATTTTTGTTTGCGTCAATAACGATAAGCATTAGGCCGAAATAGCAGGCCGTTATTGTATTACTTCTTTGTTTCAACACTATTTGCAGTTTCAACACTATCTCAGCGTCCACCGTTATTTGTCTATTCATTTGTGAGAAAACGATCATTGTTTAGCCGACGTTCTGATCATCATACGGTACTTCATTCACTGTGTGTGGATGGAGTCGTTGTTGCCTTGTGCAGGTATAATAGATCTTCTTGCGTGGTACACTTTACGTGCAAACAAATAATCAATGAAGATAAGGAGCGAGACGCTGAGGTGTCATAAAAACGTTTACAGAACAACGGGACACGGCTGGTTGGCCGGTCGCAGGCCTCTTCCAAGTTTGCGCAGCGTCGTCAGACGTAGTAACAGCAACAGACAAAGGTCTTGTCGATAGCGCTCGAGCAAGTAATGCACTTTCGTAACGTTTATAGATTCCTCTGACCGAAGATGCGTATGACAAAATAATCTAAGATAAACTAAGTAAGGCACTCCTATAATTGCTAGTAACGTTACGACGGACTTGTAGTTACCTTACATAAACAGCACGCGGACAGAGACGACCGCAGTTAGCAACTGAATTGCAAGCGTGTGCCTCAGGTCATCCCTCAACCCGTTCCATACATGGTCAATCTAGCCAGGTATGGTGACCTTAGTCTAATCGCATTTTCAGTAACGGGTACTTTAAGGGCTGCAAGAATGCCTCAGTAAGAATAAATACGTAACGTTTTTAAAAGCAATTCCATCTCTCTCTCATATATATATATATATATATATATATATATATGACCTTATCTATGTCGCATATGGTTAAAAAAGAGAGACGAAAGAAAGCGATACAAAATTTAATAAATAAGTGCTTATGTGAGAATAATGATTGTTGTTGTATCGTAGCCTCACTAGCAGTGCTACCCAAGTTTTTGTCCCGCAGAAATTAGGAAACACTTTGAACTAACTAGGCCGTGCGACCGCAGTGACCCAACTTCATTCACAAGCGCTCACAGATCGCTTCAAGCTCGAATACGAACCGAAACGACTTTGTTTGAAATAGAGGCGAAGGGGTGTTAAATGACAATGGTCTTAAAATGGCATGTACTTGACAAGAGTATAAGGGTGAATTTATCTTCTACTACTACCTATCGCGGAGGAGTAGTAGCCTTTACAAGCTTACAAATTACAAATAAAGCTGAAAAAGCACCAGCAGCGACGGCGGTGCCGATAGTTCGGCGTGTGGAGGAAGAGCGCGAATAGTCTGGTCAGCAGCGGCCACAGTTCAGGCAGGGAGCCAAAGGCGTCGTCGTACCCACCTCGTTGTTACACAATCATCGGGCGGTTTGGCCGGTAAACTAGACTTGACGTCCGGGGTCAGTTCAGACGCTCCAACCGAGCGTCCACAATTGGCCTACACCGCAGCTGTTTGTAAACGTTTCGAACCCGAGGCCATTCTTTTTTGAGACTCCACCGCCTAATCTCTTTCTCCTCCATGAATTAAGTCGATCTGATTGACTAGTCATCGTTAAGCTGGCTGTTTATTCCTCTCCCCTACGCACCGTATCTTGGTCGTTGGTTGTAAGAAGCGAGACCGATAATAGGATAATAGTTCCGTAACATCGACGTCTTATTGTATTTATAAGAATATATCGAACAGTAAAACAACATATATATATATATATATATATATATAGATCACTTGAGGGTTTGTTTCGAATTTTGTTGCCTTGTGACGGCTAGGTGTTTTAAACATCGTCGTTCTATACTATTTTACCATATAAACGCGTCGCAGAGTGGAGCACATTGAGCTATACTATGAGAATTTGTTTGGTTGAAAAACAGTTTGACGGGCGCGTGATTTCCCAGAAAGCAAACGTTCCATGGCCACATCGTTAACCAGCCCGACGTTCCTAGACTTTTTCTGTAGGTTTTTCTGAGCAGCAGAGTGTTTGCCAGTAAGCCCGCTACCTTCGACGAGCTGGAGGAAAATGTTTGGCGGGAGATTTTAAAAATGACGCCATTTTATGCTAAAAAGTCATAAGAACCTCGGGAAAAAATTGACAAAAAGTCCCGGAGCGGCCATTTTCCTGACATAATCTTTCAGACATAACGACATGCAAGATTACTCTCTAATAAAACTCAAATGTTCACCGCGCCTAGCCTACGCTATATATAAAGATTAGATACTTTACCTGTAAAAAATGTATTTTTACCTTACTATTTTTTTTACTTTCTTTATATATATATATATATATATATTCGTCCAGAACAAATGCAGCTATAAATGGCCAGCTGTACTTAGTAAAATTTAAAATCCTTACATTTCATTACACAGTCTATTACTGTTAGTCTCCAGATTAGCTCAAACCGCGATAACAGCAGATGTCTCATAAAAAACATTTCCCTTAAAATGGCGACTCAGCCACCATGGACTACAAAAAACGTCGCCATGAAATCATGCAATTCAACACTGATATAGATGCAATATATATATATATATATATATATATATATATATATATATTTAGAGAGAGAGAGAGAGATAGACTAAATTAAGAACACGGACAAATATCGGATAGCAATCGTGCTGTTTATTTGTTATTAATTACCCATCGTGTAGTGGGGTTCCTCGTCTATCGTCGTTTACCACCATTATCCTCATAATCTTCTTTTTCTTCCTCATTATCATCGGCATTAGGCGTCGACACGTTGATCGTTGTGCTGTCTAAACATCGGACGCTGGATATCATTCTCGTTTCCCGTAATGTAAAAAAATATATCGCCGCACGCGCCGGCGAGCATCTTTCTTTGACTTTTTCTTTGTCTAGGTAATTCTGCCCACTCCCGGGTGAACTCCCCCGCTATCAGCGACTTCTCCTGTACTTGTTCTTGCTCCTCTTTATGAAGTCACTCATCATTAAACTCAAAAGCTACGCCCCTCTGGCCCATATTTATTTGGACAATGACGACAACATCAGTCATAATATGAATGATACGAACAGTAATCATTCCTGCTCTACAATACCTGACTCCCGCCAAGAACAACGTTCACCAAGCAAAAAAAGAGCATTTTGGAGAGAGGAGAACTACTGAACTAGTTGTGAACCATCTGTTCCGACATAGCTGCTAGCATGGCGACAATAAGGGTAGACGGAAACAACTTGGGAGAGGCCATATCTCAAAAACAGTTAGGTTAGTCAACGAGGCTGACAAGATCTCCTTAAGAGACCTTGACAACCTGAAGCCAATTTCGGCTACTTCGACAAGAAGGCCTGGTCCTGTCAGAGGCGCTGAGATATGGAATACGATAATCAAGCTTTGTAGCCTGGAGAAGGAGGACAACGACCAAGAAAAATCCTACCAAGAAAGATCACTTCACATGCCACACTACTCGGCAAAGAAGATCCCCAACAAATCTCCCGGGGCGTTACAGGAGACGCCCTGCAGTGGTGGCAGTGGTCGGTGTTTACCCGGACAACCCCACTCAACAACAATCAGATCCAAATAATTGGCTATAATCAGTTCATTTTTTTTAATAATAGAAAAAAAACAATAATAATAATAATAATAATAGTCATCACTATACCATCACCACACCGGTCGGCGCGGTCAACCCTCGTCGTCTATGTGAATGCCCACAAAAATCGGCCCTTTCCAGTCGGTCTAGAAAACGCACGTTTGCTTCATGCCGTCGCCGTTGCTGCTTCTACTGCTGCTTCCGCTACCTTTTACTGGTGTTGCTCCGTTTCATGAAAATAGGCTTCGCGTCTCCCTTATCTAGTTGAGTCAAGTCTAGAAGTATTACGGGATTATTACGTCTGCCATCAATGTGCGTAGGAGATCATACTGTGCCTCCCTTCCTTTCGATTTCTCCTGCTCTGTATATATATATATATATATATATATAAACGTATTTGTGTGTTTTGCGTTTGTGTGCGATTAAATATATATATATATATATATATATATATATGCATGCCGCTTTGTTCGTGTGTGACGCACGTTTTGTGCTTGGATCTCAATCAACCAGTCAGTCAGTTTAGTTCGCTTGCTTACGCGCCAGGAGACTACTTGGAGAAGAAGCGCTAACCGCCGTATTCTTTTTCGTCTTCGACGTCCGCAGCAGCGTCTATCAACGCTACGTAGACAACTATACTACGAAAAAAAACGTAGGCAACTATACTACTAAAGTAGTATAGTAGTATAGTTGCCTACGTTTTTTTTCGTAGTATAGTACTATACTACTACGACGACGACTACTACTACTACTACTACCTACAGCTACTCTACTATTAGAAGTCAAGTTGTTGTTGTCAAGAAGAGCTATTAAGCTGAATCTATCTGTCTCGTTATGCACAAAAAGAAGGGCCAAATAAAAAAACGAACAACAACAACAATAACAACACAGAAAGAGGGAAGGACACTCTGTGCGTCGGCAGATGCGTAGACGGGGGAGAAACGGTTCGCTCTTATCGGCAGGGGAGAGAGGTGTGTGTAAAACCGGTGGTGTCTCGCCACGGCTGGCCGTCGCGCTGATGCTGCTCGACGCAGCCGTTGTCGACGGGCAGACTAAATGCTGTTACGACAAATCTCGTCACGGCGTTTTTTACTCGTCGTCTCTCGCCTGTGTTTGCGCTGTCTCGGCGGCGACAAGGCGTCGCCATTCCTCCCCCCCCCCCCCCCCCGGCGACTCTCATGCGTTCCAACTCGTTGATCTCCGCCTGTTCTCGTCCGCGTGCCTACTGGCGTTTTTTCGTCGTCGTCGCCGTCGTCACCACCGCTGCCACAGCATGTTACTCTTGTTAATCGTAATCGTACGTAACCATCTCATTCGTGTTTACCTCAAATTTACAAAATTTACAAATTCTTTTGCTAGAAAATGTTTGCGACTGTTGTTCTGTGCAATGCCTTTTCCCTACGGGCATTTGCTGTTTCGCGAACGACGAAGTCGTGTTGTGTTTGTCTCGAACAACTCGTGGTTGTTCAAGAGACTATCGTCACCGCCGTTGTTGTTGTTGTCGTCGTCGTCGTCGTCGGTGTTGTTGTTGTGGTTGTTTAGCTGTTGCGGTTAGCATGTGTTGTTATTGTTGTGTTGTCGTTAATTTTTAAGATCGCTGTTGTTGAGCAGCGGTAAAAGCGGTGGTTGCAATAGCAGACGTAGCAAATGTTTTCCTGTGTTCAATTGTCGTTGTTGCTGCCGTTGTTGTTGTTGTTGTTGCTGTTGTTGTTGGTCGTGGCGGTGGTGATGATGATGGTGGTGTTGTCGTAGTAGTAGTAGTAGTAGTAGTGGATATTTCATCGCAGTAATTAGTTCAAAAAAGTCTTGTTAACCAGCGCTGTATCATCATAATCATCAAAGTAAGGTGGTTGTGGTTGGTGGTTGTGTATGTCCTAGCAGCGATGGCGGCGATCTCGCAGCTGGTGCTGCTGACGCTGTTGTTGTTGTTGATGCTGCTTCTGCTAATGGCCATCGTAGGGCGGTGGCGTTCATAGCGCTATTGGTTGCTACAGGCATCCACCGCCAGCGCCGATGATGGCAATAAGGATCACAATGCTTCGTTTTCTGTTGCTTAGCTACTGTTGCTGCTGTCTGCTTATTGAAAACCGCCGCTATCTGCTCACTGAAAAGCTATCATCTTCGTCGTTTTTGACGTTATAAATTCACTCAAAAACTATCTTCGTCGTTTTTGACCTTCTAAATTCATTCAAAAAACTATCTTGTCGTTTTTGACCTCGTAAATTCGTTCATGTATTTATTTGGTCAGTTGCTGTAGAGATGGAGGCTGCCGATGCTACACCGATGTACAGCGTTCGAAAGTAGGCATATTCATCATGGCCATCTGCCACTGTCTGCTGCTTCTTCTTCTTCTCTATTGTATCGTCGAGAGAGCCGTTTTGCTTCGACTCATAACGCAGCACACATACACACACACACACCAATCATACATGCATCATACATCATACAGACATCATCATCACCATCATCATCATAATTATCATCGTCGTCGTCGTCATCATCATCATCATCATCATGAAGAAGACACGTGCGTAGTACGTAGACGTGTACTTACATTTATAAACACACAGCCACACATACACACACGGGACGCAAATCCATAGATTTGTTGTTGTCGTGTTGTTGTTGTTCTTATTGTTGTTATTGTCTGTGTCACCTCATCTCACCCGTTTGCTTGCCTGCTGGAGCCTGGTAGCTTTTAGCCGACAGCCCGTCCACGAAGTAGTGGTGGTGTTGTTGCTGTTGTTACCGCTGCTGCTGCTACTGCTGCTGCCGAGTAATAGAATCCTGACCAACATCAACCTCATCATCATCATCATCATCAACATCGTTGTTGTTGGGGTTGTCCTCGGTGGGGACGGCGGCGACCTTGGCGTGTTGAATCGACGCCCCCGCTCAACCGATCCACGCAGTCTCCGGATGACGCCACGTTGACATCGACGCCCACCGACCGACCAGGCGAATCCGGAGGTGACGAAAATGACGGCCACGACGGCAACAACAACATCACGGTCATACTTGACGGACTGTGTAGCAGTCCTGCGTTGTACTGTGGCTGTGGCCGTTGTTATTATTGTTGTTGTTGTTGTTGTTGTGTTTGTTGTTGCTCTCTCGGCGACTCGCACTCGTCACCCCATTCAGCATTCTTGATGTTTCTATCGCCGTTGATACTGTTGGTCATGATGTTGTTGATCCTCTTGTTGTTGTTGTTGTGGTGGTGGTGGTTGTTATGGTTGCTGCTGCTGTTGTTGCTGTTGAAGAAGTAACGAATCCCCACGACACAATCAAGAAGAACTGACGCGAACGATACGAAGTTTTGACGCGAACGATACGAAGAGAGAGAGAGAGAGAGCGAAAAAGAGATAAAGAGAGACACAACGAGGAGAAGTGTGCCTCTTGGTTGCTCTCAACGTCGTTGAGAAGCCGCAACAGTAGAATCAGGCTTAAATTTCAATTAGTTGTCGCAGTAGCAATACATTCTCCCCAGCTTGTCGTCAGCAAAATCGACCACTAAAGCAATAGCAGCCAGTCCAGCAGCAGTAATCGAAGTAGCAACTAAGCAACGGCCACCACGCGAGTAGACGGCGAGAAAGACGCTGCCAGCCGGGTTAGGCCACCGCGGCAAGCAAGCAAACAGAGAGACAATCCGACAAAGAGACAGGCAGGGCTGGCTGGCTGGCAGGCTATCGGCGATCAATAGTCTACTACGTCGCTCCGGCCGCCGCCGCCGCCCCCTCAGCTTCTGGATAGTGCCCGCACCCCTCCCACCCCCGCTTCCAGCCTCACCCCAACCCACCCCACCCCAACGACTCCTTCCGGTCGCTGCCGGTCGAGCCTACATCGAGCAGTCGCGAGCGATGTGGCCAGGCTGTTGGCAGCGGTAACACGAGCGGCCAGCCGACGCCGTCGGACAATCGCGCGCCATGTGGCCATCCTGGCCGCAGTTGAAGCAGCCACGGCCGCCCATTCGGCCGCCTCCGCCACCACCGCCGCCGCCTCCACCACCGTAGCCACCGCCGCCTCCACGGCCGCCCGAGCCGTAGCCGCCCCGGTCATAACCGCCGCCACCGCCGCCTCCACCCATTCCGCCCATGCCGCCCGACTCGGGACACTCACGCGCAAAGTGGCCCGGCTTCTGGCACCGGTAACACGCGCGGGTCGACATTATTCAACGTACGACGAGCTGCTACGACGACGACGACGACGCACGGATAAGACGTAGAAACGACGCGCGAAGTGCTGTTGTTGTTGTTGCTGTTGTTAATCTGCTTCTTCTCCTTCTTCCTCCTCTTTGTCTCAATTACGACGACGGCGACGTCACTGCTGAGCTCGAACTGCTGCGAAATCCTGTCGCGATCCTCTGCGAAATAGAGAGATGATTAGATGAATCGATCGATCCGTCCATCGGAAAAACAAATAATAATAATAATAATAATAATAATAATCATGTGTATTACTACTGCTACTACTACTAATCTACGTACTCAAGACAACAAGAACAACAACAACTAGCGAGCGCTATTTCAGCGAGTCGGCCCTGAAAGCGAGATGACGACGTTGACGCTACTGCGGGCGGCTGGCTCACAAATCAGTAATCGCAGTACTAGTATTATTGCTATCGCTGTTCGGCTACACTAGGTCAATGTCGCTCGACGCAGAGCGCAGCGGTAACAGGCAGTAAACAACAATAACGACAACAACAGCACAACGACATTAATAGCAGCAACAACAACAACAACAACAACGGCCACAGCCACAGTACAGCGTAGGACTGCAACAACGACAGTAACGACTATATAAACAGCAACAGCAACAACAACAGCAACAACAACAGCAACAACAACAACAGCAGCAGAAACAACAACGACAACAACAACAACGGCATCAATGGTAGTTGCTTCTTCGTATCTGTTTCATAGCGCGCTAGTTACTCAAGTAACACGAGCCGGCCGCACTAAACGGCATTAAACGGACAAAAGAAGAAGCAGCCTCTGTTTTTCTGCTGTCTGTGTTTCAACCTATCTAGCTACCTATATGTCTGTCTGTCGGTCTGTCTGTCCGTCTGGCGACATGCCTACCTCAGTGTCCTCAGCGTCGTGACGCAACGCGGCGACACCACAGCCGGCCGGTCCGATGTCCAGGTGAGGCGTTGCAGGAACCAGAGCGAACGAACTACCGGCCAAATCAACCAACCAACCAACCGACCGACTACCGACGTAATGGATGAATACAGAGGTAGTCTGTGTAGTCAATCTGCGTAGTAGCGCTTATGCGGGAACGCAACGGTGGCGGCGGCGCCGGCAGCGAAGTAGCAAACCACGGCGAGCCAGCCAGCCAGCCAGCCACGAACTTTCCTCGGGGCTAAGCGAGCGCGCGGCCACAACGACGCGTACAGGAAAAGCGGCGTCAATCAGTCAAACTGTTAGTTAGTTAGTCAATCAGTTAGTCAGTCAGTCAGTCAGTCGAAATCGAAAATGTGTACGAGCACGACAAACGCGACGATGACGAATGAAAAACCTTAAACGGGCCTGCTGCTACTGTTAGTGCTGCTGCTGCTGTTGTTGTGGTGGAGATGGTGGTGGTAGTGGTCGATTGACTACAACAACGACGCAGCGGCGATTACTACAACACGGGCGTTCAGCGGCGGACAACAAACACAAGCGCCATCCATCCACGATCTAAAATCGCCAATTTGAGGTGCTGCTGCTGCTGCTGCTAGCTTGACGAGGAGATAGATACTCATTCTCATGATGCAGTAATGCGGGCTTGCCGATGAGAGCATCAAGTCGTCTGCTTTGAACAAATGCGCCAGCCAGCCAGCCAGCCCAACCAACCAACCGACCAACCAACCCAGCTGCGGCTTATGCACAGCTCTCTAGACAAGCTTTCCTCACTATCATGACGCGTCGCTGCGTCAGGCGGCGAAGCGACGACGACAACGACGACCGACGAAGCACAACCAACAGGAACAACAAAGCTACAGAAGCTGAAGAACACGAGCAGATGAAGAACCTCATCAGAAGTAGCATCATCATCATCATCATTAGCAATCATGTGGCAAGCACAGCAATGCTGAATTTGCACTGATACTGATGTTGATGTTTTTGTGTTTGGTCAGAGATAGGGCGGAGGGGGCATGGGGGGGAGCGTTTAAGAAGCTGGTGAGGTATAAAGGGGCGAGCGGAAGGTAAATGAAGGGGAATAGAGAGGTTTTTCCTCGTCCCGACGGCGTCCTTGTTGTCCAAGTCAAACATGACACAGTCAGCCAGCCAGCATACATCGATCTCTAAGGTCAACCGCGTTGGAGCTGGAAAGACTCTTGCGTCTTTCCAAGAAAGAGAAGGAAAGACAACGTAAGGGAGAGAGAAAGAAACAGAATTGAGTCTGCCACACGCAACAACAGTGGCAACAGCAAACGCAGATCATGCATGATGAGTCAGTCAGTAGGGATCTCTTGTCTCGCGATTTCGATGTTCGTTTATGGCGATGCAACGCGACAACAACAACAACAACTTTCGCTCATTTATGAAGAACGAGGCAACGACTTGAGTGTGATAGTAATCCTCTTTCCCTTCATTTTCCCGGCCGGCCCGGCTCGGCCCACCACACCTCACCTCACTCTACAAGCCTAATTCGCACATAGATAGTTAGAGAGAGTTCTGACGGTAAAAACGATATGCTTTCCGGTATGCATATTCATCATTATCCTTATCGTCGTCATCATCATCGTCGGCGTCATTTCCTTCTTTTTCTAGGAGCTACCGCTAACTCTCTCTACTCTAGACAACTCATCAAACTATCATCAACTGCTTTTCTCACCATCATGCGCTCACCAGCGCCAGCAGAATAATAATAATAATCATCATCATCATCACCACCACCGCTAATATTATGGTGGTGCTAATTAATCGAATGCCAAAAACTGTGCCACCATCCCTCCTCCTTCCACCCCCGGCATATTCCTTCTACAGACCTTTCCTTTCTATTATACTGTTGGCCCTAGCGTTGTTGTTGTTGCTGCAGTTGCATGCATGCCCGCTGCTATGCCGCCGGTCTTCTCCGTAGTAGTAGTAGTAGAGTAGTGGCCACGCGTTCCTCCACCCTCTCGCACCTTCCCTTCTCGAGCTGGGCTCTTCCGCCTGTCTGGAACTTATCGGTGAACCACCACTCACCACCATTATTGTTTCGCTCTTGTCTATCTCTCTCACTCTCTCATCTCTTCTCTCTCTCGCTCTATATATATATATATATTTATGGATTGCTCCCTCTATTCGCCTCGCTTCTTGCTCTCTCGTGTGCTGCTGTCGCTGTCTCGACCGTTAACTATTGCTTCGTCTCTCGCGCGGCGGCTTGATGGTGGTGGATGGTGATGGTGCCGCTGTAACGACCGCCGCCGCCGCCGATGGCCGACGCTGCTAGAGCCGCTGATGTTTGCCGCCGCTGCCTAGGCTGGAGCGGCCGCTACTGCGACCTCCACCATCAAGGACGCCACCACCGCCGCCGCCGGCTGCCACCGACTGCTCGATGGCTTGATGGCTATGTGCCCGAAGCCCCGTTGATGTTTCTTGTTTTGGGGTTGGTTGGTTGGTTTTGTTGGGGTTTTTTTTAGAGGACTGACTGGAAATTACGGTGCGCCGTCACCGACGACATCACTACTGGGACAGCTCGTCTGGTCTGTAGGCAACTGTAGGCCAAGCCGAGCCGGTTGTTGTTGGTGTTTGGAATCGTTAACCGATTGCAACAACAACACAACAACCCACAGTAGACACTAGTCGTATCTCTGCTGCCATATCTGCTGCCATAGCCGACCCCGCCTCCCCGCTATAATGTAACGTAAAAAATAAAGCCTTGCTGTCCCGTATGTAGTAGGGGAATAGCAAAAGATGATGATGGTAATGATGATGACGAATTGTATGATATGACTATGTACCTGTGTATGGATGCACGTTGGCCTAGCTGGTTGTTGGGCGCGTTGATGAATTGATGGACCGAGCGACCAAGCGATCAAACAAGTGACTGTTGACGGATGGATGCATGCTTAGATGATGATGATGACGATGGCGATGTTGCTACTGATATTGCTGCTGCCGCTGCTGCTCTATGGCAGGTTATGGCTCACTCGACGCGACTGCTAGAGACTGATGACGGTAATAGTGTTATTGCTGTTGCTGTTGTTGTTGTTGTCGTTGTTGCTGATTCGGCGTGGTGACCACCACTACAGACGCCGCAGCAGCAGCAGCGTCGCCTATCTACGTAGCTGTCAGATTAACACCGGCAACAGCGACGACGACGTGATATATTGACAGCTCCTAATAAAATCACATAATATATTATATATATATATATATATTATATATATATATATATATATATATATATATTATATATATATATACATTATATATATAAAATATTGATTCTATACATATATATATATATATATTATATTACATTATATTATATCTATATATTTATTTATATTATATATATTCTTTATTTATATACATATATATTATATTCTTTTTTTTTTATTACATTATATATTTTTATTAAGAAATAAAAATTGAGCTACAATTGTTGTATATATATATACATATTATATATATATATATATATATATGTAGATGTTATATATATTATAAACAATATATAATTTTCGAGAATGGTATAGGGAATAAAAGAAAAACCCCTGGTTCCAGAAAATGATTTTTTGCCAATGGCATGTTTAACAAAAAAACAGTATTACTGTTAAAACCAATTTTGTTTAGAATCTACACGAAATAGTCGGTATAGAAGATATTTGTCTAGTGTCTCACGCGTTTAGCTTTCAATATCTTAAATAGCTTAGCGCTCAATACCTTAAATGTGTGGTCATTTATAGCGCCAAAAACAAACACATTCGGGCAAATGTTGCATTTCATTCATGGTGATTATTTTGGTAAACAATCAATCTATGGCGCTACGATCTGTGGTTGCAAATTGACAAAAGTTGCCCAACGGGCAAGAACGAGATTGAGTCTATACATATATGTTAGCATTTGAACCAACTGCTTTTTCTCCATTTTAGACTATACTCCGTCCCCTACGGGCTTCGAGTCACCGTGAGGCATACCTTCAATGCACTTTAGGGCTGGACATGTTGAGATATCTAGGCTTCCTCTAATAGTCCCTGGGAGCACATGGCCACTGCTTCAGCGGCACAGTGTATCATCTATTCTCAATGGGCATCTACATCTAACTCCGGGTGGCACCAGTTCAACACAATTGGATTGAACTGGTGGCACCCGGAGGTAGATGACAACCATGACTACCGCACTAGCCTTCTAGAGCACGCTGCCACCAGCGTTTGCCACCTGCTCCATCAAGTGAATCACTCGTCATACTTCTAAACGCACATCCAACTACTTATTGTGTTGGACTAACAATTCGCCATCCCCAAAATTCTATACAGACTGGTCGCAGATTCCCGGCCATCTAGAGTATTCCTAACTGAATTAGATAACGAGATCAGGCGTACGGTAAAAGTGCATTGGCTCAAACTCGAAAACTCCGTGCCAAACGCATTTCTTTACGCACACACAGCTCACGGCGGTCTGGACGTCCCCTGTCTCCGCACCACGCTAATACCCAGACTTCGCATCTCCCGCCTCACCAATCTACAAAAATCACCCCACACTGGCACTAAATGGCTGCTGTCCTCGGACTGTCACAAGGACGAACTGGCGAAAACCAGCGCCCTCTGTGTATTCGAGGACACGACCATCAAAAGTGCTGCACAAGAGACCGAATACTGGTCTCATACACTACATAAAACGTTTGATGGAGCTCACCTAAAAGACGCACACAAAGCCCCGTTCACACAAAACTGGGTCAGACGTACCCCTTACCTATCAGGTAAGGAGTACATCAATCTCATAAAGATGAGGATCAACGCACTACCAACGCGTGCCAGGCTCGCCAGAGGCCGCCTCGGGTACGACAAATTCTGTTGTCACGGGTGCAACGCCGTCGAAACGCTGGCCCACGTCAGTCAATTGTGCGATTACACCCATCTCCCAATCACAAAGCGCCACGACGATATTTGTGAGCGGGTCTTCCGACTACTGCAAACAAAAAATAGTAACTACTCGAAAGTGTGCCCGCGAGCCCCTAGACACATTCGGTGGCCTGAACGGCCCGAATCACCCGGTTCATCAGCAAGTGAAAGAAACCCACAAATTATATAATAAATAAACAATAAACCGATTCTGGCGACTTTAGGACGGCGAATGTCTGCGCTCGTAGTGACAGCGAGCCACAGTGTTCAATAGACTAATAAAGCATGTAAGATCATCAGGTCAAATAGAGAACTTCAGCTTTTTTACTGAGAACTGCCTTTAAGAACTGCCTCACCTTAAATTTGAGACAAAATGTGGGAACCAGGGAAACCCACTCAGCTGTGCGTCATTCGCGCAGCTAATCGCCGGCTCAACTCGCCATCTGCGGGCCAAAGTTAAAAACGCTGTTCTTGTAATGTACAGGACGTCCCAAGACAGGTCTCCATCTGCCATTGACAAAATTGTCTGCGGAGGTCAAAATTTGAAGTTTGGAAATTCCTTCCTATACTTGGGACTTAGAGTCCATTATATGAACACGACCTCCATACAACATATTAATGACAGGTGCCGAGCGGCAATATGCTCCATGTACTTGGAGCTTAAGGACGTCAGGAGACTGTCACCACGTGTTGCTGTGCGACTTCTTGAGCCGAAGATTGTACCAGAGCTGAGTTGCAGTGTGGTCGCATCGATGTCGGCGGCAAACTTTGCTTAGCTGGAGAAATGATTTGCCACATATATAGACAGCGAGTTCCCTGTCTTTCTCAGACGCCGAGGACTCGCTTCGTATAATTGTTTGCCTGTTGTGGACCTGCCGTGGAAACAATCAGAGTCGGCCAGAGGTCAGCGGTCAGCCGTACGACCAGCGTGGGACACGAACGTAAATAGGTAAATGACGTAAATCCTCTTCTACTCTAGTTTATCCGCTGCTAAGTTTGCGGTTTTCCTGTGTCTATTTGGCAGCCTCTGCGCTGTTTACAACTTCTGCAAGATGGGAGCTGAAAATATATATATATATATATATATATATATATATATATATATATATATATATATATATATATATATATATATATTAATTACTTTAAAATATAGAGGGAAGTGTGTTCAGTCTGGTGCTCTGTATTATATTGCTTAACTTACTGCGGGTAACATATTTTATTAGAGGGACGGGTTACAATTTGATCTATTTCTCGCTGGTAAGGGTAGACAAGGTACAGTCCAGAATATGATGAGGGGTTTTATTTTCTTTCTACACCTCACGCCAAGTGGCGTCCATATCTAATCTAGTGTCAGTAATTGATAAAAAAAAAAGATGCCGTTGTTTTTTCACGACGTTGTTTTATTGTTGTTTCTATATACGCCGACAATGCTACTGAAGTTCAACCGCCATTAATATCGTTTATTCTTTACTCGACAGGGTTCTCGAGTGCATGTATACATCAGGAGCGCGTCCGAGCTAAGCCCGAATGCTGGATGCTGAGTCGACCCACACTCCAAACTCCCCGAGTAAATAAACAACAACAACAAAAAAACAGAGAAATGAGTAGAGGAACATGAAAAGAGCAAATGGATCGGAACATAAACATAAACAGAAAGGAGTGTTAGTGAACGAAATTAATCTGTGCGGTAGTGCTACCAGTAATAGTATCATAGTTGAGCATATTAGCTGTACTGAGCTGCAAGCTGCTTGTCTCTGTGAAGCAACGAGTCTCCTATGTATGTATGTATTTATGTATATATGTATGTATCTGTGTGTGTGTATTCATATGTACGAGGTGCTGCTTGCAGCGAAAGGCATCTCGTTTTATAATCAACAGTCGTCAATGTAACGGTCGTGTTGTTGAAGGTGGTATGGGGGCCCTGGCGTGGCTGTTGGTCGCAACGGTCGGTGAAGACATAAAAATCGTCGCTCGCTGAGGCAACAGAGAGTGCATGTATGCGGAGGTCGCAGCAACAGCATCGACGTTTGTCCGTCCGAAGCACCCGAGAGATGGTTCGTTCGTTCGTTCGTATATTCGTGTTTGTATGAGCTGCGTGGCAGTTTGACGCCGACAACGACGTGATTTTTGGCCCTGGCGAGACCGAAAAGAGTACGGCCGTAATAGACATAGACACCTCAGCCACTCGCAGTTCCTCCACTCGCCGTGTGTGTCGGCATTCCCGAAAGCGAAAACAGCAGCAGCAACAGCGGCAGCAGCAGCAACAGCGGCATCATCGCAATACGAAGAAGAGCAAGAGAACGCGTTTTTACGTATCACGTTTCGAGTGTGAGTGTGTGTGTGTATACGCCACTTCCACCAGACCGCACTTCACACTTCGCGGGTAGATGCTCACAAAACATGCTTCGCGCTGGTTTCATTAACGACAAACGAACGTCTTCACCTTGTCTCTTTGGCCTTTGGACAAGCCGTATCGTGGGCAGCGATAGCTGTAGAAATGATGTAGGTGTAGCAAGCAATAGGGTAGCTGGAGCAGAAATGGTATTTATGTGGGTATACAGAGTACTTGCAGCTTAGCAACACGTGGTTCGTGGGGCAATAGTCAAAATAGCCCAAGCTAGTGCTAAGTTCAAATAGCAAACGTTACAAGACTGTAGGCTGGCATCCATCGAGCCAAAGGCAAAATGAAACAAAAAGTTGACAAACAATTATATATAATAGACGAGCACTGCTAAGTGTGCAAACGTATTGTATTTTTTTGATAAATCATCACAATATGTTCTATATATATATATATATATATATATATATATATATATGAGATGATGATATACATAAACGTTTAGAAATAATCTCTGTACCTCTCGAAGAGCTGGTGTTCCCGCACAAGTCTACCAGGAAACGCTTTGAGCGAGCAAAACTTGAAAAAGAAGATTTTGTCGCCAGTGGTCAGTGGCAATTGCCTCTCAGAGCCAAACCGTTTGAGGAGCCACCTCTTAATTACTCTTCTGATTCGAATCGGTTGTTTCTCTGTAGACAAATGGCATCATATTTGCCGGAATTGGTTATTAATTGTAGGCTAAAGTTACGGTTATCATCGCTGTCTTAATTCTAGCTTTCAACCGCGACTACGCCGCCACTTTAAGATGGTCTTTTTTGGTCATAATGGTAAAAGCTGTCTTAACAGTGGGCCAGACAGATGCACCGTTAGCATGCCTGGATTTTTTATTGGTCCAGTCAATAATATAGCACACACAACAATCCAGAGGATTTAAGTCTAGAATATTGGGGGCACGAAAATAGCCGTATTCCATTTTGTGCATGCACTAATCTGTACTACATAAGGACGATGATGGCAGAATTCGTAAGCAGCATTCAATAGCAACGGGAGATTATTTCGATGGATCCATTTGGCCCTGCGCCATGCAAAATGGTCGTTTCCTTGCTTTGCGCGCGATGGCTTTAGGAGTCAGTCACCGAGAGGCCTCTCCTTAGACCGTTCGCTTCTAGATGCCAAAATAGGTGTGAAATGTTGGCCCGCTACACCTGAGCCAAGGCACCCATGGGTTGGCCTATATAAAGATCAGCAAGTGGGACAACATTTGAGTTCGATACAAACTCCAATATTCGATGAAACAGTTCTGGTAAATTAGGATACATTGTCCTTCGTAATTCCGACCTGTTCATTTGTGCCTGCTTACTTTGAACTTGTCTTTCGGTACATTTTGACATCCGCCCTTCCCTCCAGTACTCGCCTCTATTTAACAGAAACGTTAAAAAAAGCAGATCGTTGCTGTTAACAACGATCTACTTTTTGATGTAGTCTGTGTCGTAATGATTTAATAAATCAGTTCCCTTAAGTCAGCTATGAGTTTTTTTGAGTAAAATAAAAAGGGCACTTACAACATTTGTGCCGTCTACGAGCCTGAAGCTGCGGGCGATCGTACCGCAATTCGATGGATCAGTATTGCAGTGAAGGTTTCGATGTGACAATCTGGCCTTCTAGGGTGAATACGAATAACATATATGTTTTCTTCGTAGATTGAAATATGCATTTAAGCAAGAGCTCAGACATGATGAACACATTGCATGGATCTGTTCATTCGCATATTATCAGCCGTGGCTACGCGCTAAACGAGCCGCATAGGTTCAGCAATTAAAAGTGAAACCGATGACTAACAGTAAAATGTGGTACCAGCAGCTTAATAGATTAAAGCAAGCCATCGTCCATAAGTACCCTGACTGGGTGAAATCGAAGCTGCTTTGTATGATGATGGTGAGAATACTCGCCCGCATACGTCCTTGGCAAGCTGCTAGATATTTTACCGCACCCACCTTATTGTCACGACTTGGCTCCTTCAGATTGATACCTGGTCTAGTCACTTCAAAATTCCTTAAGAAAAGAAACACTTCGAATTAAAAGTTTGAAGGGTATCGAAGCCCTGTATTGACGATACGTTCGGGAAAGATGGATTGTTCTCATTAAGGGGGCGTGCATTCACATCCTCGACGTGTTCAGGAATGCGCTCATTTGGTTGATGGGTAGCGGACGAAAGCTCATGTTGAACCAATACGTGTTAACCATGGCAGGAGATGATGCGTCATCTTCAGAATATGAGTGAAGATCAGCTATTGTCCGTGGCCTCCGCACTGGACGGTTCTGTGCCCGAATTGAAAAATTGGTCAGCATGAGCGTAGGTTATATGGAAAAAATTTTCACCAAGAGTTACCCTATGGACTTATGCAAAAGATTCATCTAAATATTTGTTTTCATTTAGGTTCGGGCTCACAGGGAGCGATAAAGACGCGCCAATTAAGACGGTAGACCCTGTATATACGTATATCTAGTAACTATGGACTAATCGTAAAAGCCTTAAACTAAAGTGGCTTTGCAAATTTGAAATACGCTTGTAAAATGGTCTATATATATATAGAGAGAGAGAGAGAGAGAGTTAGGGTGTTCTTAAATTAAGTACACTCATTTAAAGGGGTAAACGAATCTGTTAAACTAAGTGCACGCTGACGAGCACGTCACTCTGCCTTAAGTGACAGCTTTAGTCGCGCAGTGATCCGCCGGCTTTCCGTGTGTACTGGAACCCCCGGATCTATCCAGGGATGAAAATAACTGTTAGGCATGACTCCGACCCTTTTGAGCGTGGCCGCATGCTTATTTAAGACGCTACTGTACCGACTAGCCCTTTCGATAGTCGGTGCAGGTGTGGACCGATCAAGTCATAATATCTTAGCGTTACAGTCAACGTCCATAAAACAACTACAGGAATGTACATTTTATAGGGATTATTTTGGTACCATATTGATTTTCTGTTCCCAGATTTTTACAAACATGCTGCTATATCCCATTGCTCCAGTTCATAACTTGTTCTCTCGCATTTGCATCATTTCTGATGCTACGTCCAAACAGCCATTTCGATATAACATATTTTTATAATCCACACTCACACTCTTAAACCACACATTTTGTTGTTCGTATTGTTGTTGTTATTGCTGGCAGCTATGCAAGTGGGAGGCGGCAAATACGGCGATGATATGATTGATGCTATGATATATATTTATATATATATATATATATATATATATATATATATGTATATATATATACATATATAAAGATATATATATATATATATATATATATATATATATACATATATAAATATATATATATATATATATATATATATGCATATATAAATAAATATATATATATATATATATATATTGAGTAACATAAAAGTAGCAAATGAAAGACTGGACGAGACATAGAGAAAGACGGCGAGATAAATAAATGGGGCGCGAAGAATCGCCGTCTTTTGAGCAAAGATTCGTCGTTTGCAGCAGTAGCAGCAGCAGCAGCAGAACCAGCTGCATTGATCGTGTATGACGCTTCTACTTGAAAGGTAGCCATCCCGCAAGTCCGCCTCTCTGTCTGTCTGTCTGTCTGCGTGGCTGCCTGCCTAGCAAGGCCCCGGCCGCTCTGCAGGTGCCCCAGGCCCCCCCCCCCTTCAAGCAATGTGTCAGGCGGTGAACAGAGATGAACGGCGAAGCAAAACACTCAAGAGCCGCCACGAGTTCTGCTGGGAGGCGACGAAACAAGGGCGACGTAAAGCAGAGAGAGAGAGAGAGGGCAGCAAAGACACAGACGAAGAAGGAAGAAATGAGGCGAGAGAGAGAGAGAGAGAGAGAGAGGGAGAAAGAGAAAGAGAGGACGATAAGGACACACAGGGAGAGGGGGAGAGAGAAATAAAGAAATGGGACAGCAAGAATATAATATAGGGAGAGCCGTCGGAATGACAGACTCATGTATTATTCGCGAATAATTTCCGGTTTTCGGCAAGCTGTTTGTCTGCTACCCCACCGTCTGTGGGGTGGGTGGGTGGTGGGGTGCTGCGGTGCGGTACGCTTTTTCTCTGTCACTTTGATCTTCATTTTGTTCTCCCTCGTCATCTTCCTCTCTCTCTGTTCGTTCTACGCTGCATCGCTTTCCTCGTGTTTTCTGTTCTTTTCTTTTGTCTCTTTCTTTTCTAGTCTCTCGACACCCACCCACCCCCCTTCCTACGACGACGACGACGACGATCTGTCTGTCTGTCTATCGATGTCAAGATGATGCTTATTTATAACGAGGATAACAATGGTACTATTGATGATGACGACGACTACGACAGCAGCATCGATGATGAGTGTGATAATGATTATGATAATTATGATGAGACTGGTGGACAAGACATCGCAGTGTACATAGATGAGCGGCGCCCCGCGCGTAGCAGCAAGAACGACGAGCCAACGAAAAAGAAGCATACGTCGTCGTCGCTAGACAAGGAACTTGTAGTGCAACGACATGTTGTCTACAATTTTCCTATTGAGACATTCGCAGTTTGGTCCTCCGACCTGCCTAAATATCTTTAGAAGGATCTGTCTAATAAAAAAAAAATATGATATTTCCCAATTTGATACGAGATTCTTTTCTAGTGGAATATCGTTGGCAAGTCCACTACCCAAATAGTTAACGAATCTGGCCGCCAATTTACTCAATGGATCGATTCAAGGCACGGAAAAATATCGGACCACCAGTATATTCTTGTCTTCCTAGAAGGTCTTACAAACAGGGGCGGTGTCCGGACTAATGGAATGGTCCGGACATGTTTCTCGATGAATATTCAACGCATATTTTGTGGATTTCGAAAAACCGTTTGATAAGATCGACAGAACAAAGCTCATTTAAAAATATGTATTCGATGAATTTGAGAATGAAAAGTGGACTGATGTAAATACTGGAAAATATGCCTAATCAAAATTTAGTTCTTATTGATAACACAATTATTATTGGATGAATTTTGTTTAGCTGCACGATCTGCACATATGAGCTGCAGCAGACAATAAGTGCATTGGTAATATAGGCAAACAACATGGATATGATTGTTAACGTAGGAAAAACACAGGTGTTTAGGTTTACAAAACAACTCTGCGCGAAAGAACCTGCATGAAATAGAGCCTATATTGTAACACGTATTCTATTACATCCTATCTTGACCGCAGTATGCAAAATCAACCCATTATTATTTCCCGCTCAACGGATATATATCCATTTCCGGTCTAGTTATAGCAAATTGTAATCGAAAACAGCCGAGATTGGGGGTAAAATGGACATTCTTTAACTCCTCACTTACACTTATGAATATCTACTCAAATGTATAGATGTATTTATTCTACTTATATATACTATATTAACGAACCGTGTTAAGTACCGTGACTCCCCAGCATCTTGACGTACGTTTTTCTACAACCTAATAAATCTTCAGTAAAACTTACGACATTGCATATGATCAAGTTGATGGCACTTGTATTGTTACTAGGTATTGTTTAGACTATGTACGTAGAATCGATTAAAAAAACAATCAAACACGTAATATTTTTGTAATCCTGCATGATAGTCTTTGACAGGCATATGGAGGACGGGTCTTTCTACCCGGGACCACATGCCTACTTGTTGCTAGCACCGAAGAACAGCTACCCTTGTTGGCATGTTGACGGCTCTCTTACAGACCATGTACAGAATGATACGCAGTAAGCATGGATTTGCGATTAGCTGGTTAAACAAAATGCATTTGCCGGGGCCAACTGAAGGGAAGGAAACCAATTATGCCCTGTAACCTGTTCCCCTGAACTGTTGCATCATTTCCTCGATACTCAGGTTACCAACCCGGATTATTGCCAATCTGTCACCTTTCTAATCACGGTATTTGCGTTACCTCGTAGGATATCTATTAGCAACCTCTCGAGCTAGACGGTAATTCGCGTCGTCACCGTTGCGAGTCAATCGGGCGATCCGAACGTGACGGTTGTGAGATGCTAAATAGCTTCGATCAAAGTCCCGAAACGCACAACTGTTTTGCCGGTAGTTGTGACGTCCAACCTGAAAAAAATGTAGATTCTCGAGTCGGATTGTCTGTGATCATTTTATGAAATACGGAAAGCAACCTAGCCAGTTGCTTGGTCAGTTTATGGCCGCCCGTACTGACCGTTAAAGATCTCGTTCTCCGTTCCAGTTTAAGCGGATTTAGCAAGGTAATAAAATCTACATCTTGGAATCAAGTTTTTTTCCGCGATGAAAGGTTTCAATGATTGGAGCAAATGAGTTCGCTCTCGAACGTTGCATGTCGACACACTCTGTGATGCATTGGCCTAACCAAACAGCCATCTGAGATTTCACTGCAGCGTATACATCGGTGAGCATGATCCACGGATCTGTTGAGAATGACACCATACTGTCTTTCCGATAACAAACATTTAATTATGAAAAAGCGCTCGTTATGAAATGTCCAGAAAACACACACACTACAATACTGATCTCTATCAGCTGGACTTCGCTTCTGCAATATAGGGTACAGCATTGGCAAGCTTTTCGGCTTTAAATCTAGACTATCTTACATCCCTTATGCGCTTGAAGTCGCCATGAGGCATACCTTTAGCGCATTAAGGGCTATAGATGTTAAGATTTCTAGGAGATACCCAACAGTCCTTGTGGCAGCTGCAACATGGCCGCTGCACTCTCAGCGGTTTGGTTTTCATCCATTCTCAATGAGCATCGCTCAAAGAAAATTCTATCAACAACACGGATCGAACCGGCGAAACCCCTGAAGATAGTTTCACGGCTTAGGCCACCTCTATCTAAATACTAGTAAAAAGAATTGCACCATCAACAGTCGCAACCGCAATAACAGCGAAAGCAAAACAGCAACAACAACAACTTCTTGTCAAATTGCAACCGACCTGGACGCAAGGCCTGCTCACGTCTATTGCTTTCTCACTTGCTTGTTCGAACGCTCTTTAGGTTTCGCGAGTTGACGGTGACGGGAAATAGCACATTGATTTTGGTCATTTTTATAGCGGGTGGTTTACCATGTTTTGCGTCCAGCCGTCCGCCCGGTTCGTCCGATTCCCCTTTCCTCGCGAGGAGGACGGCTCGACAAGGCCGTGCCAAGCAACTGAACCAGCTTGGTCAGGCACATTACCCATTACCAGTACTTCACCTTCCTGGCCGTCACCGCCAGAGCCGCACCAGCGGCAACTAAAACATCCATCTATCCGCCACCCTTCGTCCGATTCGTCTTCGTGAGTTTTTCTTCGGATAATGGTAAAGGAAAGCTAGCAATCGTTGTAGCCATAGTGGCCGTAGTAGGAGAGGAGGGACAAAAAAAGCAAGGCGAAAACGAGAAGAAGGGTGACGACCAAGATAAAGTAGCAGTGTCAGCAGGACGACCAAGGTGACAACCGGCTGCAGTTCTACCGAACTGTAGACGAACCCGCAGAGGACCGAGGTCCTCTGCGGGCTCGAAGCCAGGCGACGCTGGCAGGCCACTGCCGCTACACTGGCTGGTTGCTGGCTTTACTGGCGTTGCATTGCAGACGACTACTCTATGTCGATTGTCACAATGGAGCAGCTGCAGAGGCGGCAGCAGCAGCAAAAGCACTAGTGATTGCGCAGTTAGTGGTCGAGGCATGAATAGAAGGACACCCCCCAAACGTTGGAGGAATTGTCGAGCCCGGTGGCGTGGTGGCATGCGTCTGCGCCTCGCGACCGGAGAAGACACATAGGTGCGCGGGTGCAAACCCCACCGTTGCACATGTGTATTTATGGGGGTCCGTCTATGGAGCAATGCGAAAAGCAGTCCCATGGACGTTAAATCTTGGCGGAGAGTCAGCCCCGAAAGGATTTTTTTTAACGTTGGAGGACGTCGTGTTTGGCGACCTGGATAACTTCGTAAGACGACGGAACGGTAGGCAAAATGGTGACTGCGACGTACCGAGTTGGGAAGAAGTTAGTTCAGAAGAAGCGTAGTTGCGCTGGTTGTTGCGTTATCGGTCGGGCGGCGATTCCCCTACGACCAAGGGCCCGCATTCCCGCTCTCCCTTCTAACTTCGAGGCGGGGGGAGGAAATCAAAAAGGACGAGTAGGAGACGAAAATGGAGACGGTGTTTGTCCCATACCGCCTCAGGCACTATATAGTTCGGACTTTCCCCAAGACGAAGTGCTACTGGTGCCGGACCAGTAGTTACCTCAGCAGCATCCCCATCACTATTACTATTACGTCTACTTAGTTAGGTCAGTCTGAAAGTTTCGCCGGTTTGTGAGCTGCACCTTACTCAGCGGATCCGGGTGAAGACCAGCACGTATTGTCAACAAGAGCCATATTCTAGTTGTGACCTGTGTTTTTGGGGATTTATCTTCGCTTCGATTTATTTCAAATGTCTATCATTTCATCAGCGCTGCGCCTTTTGTCTATGTAAATAAAAATAATACCTACAAAGGCGCATTGCTAGGACTTAATCTTTTTCATTGTGCTATCATACTGCCATGCGCAGTTTTGTCGCTTTTGCTGTGGAAATTTCGATTAGACAGCTCGACCATGAGTAGGCCACGGCGGTTACGGATACAATCATTTATCTCGAATTTTTCAAACATTGGTCAATCGACAAGATTGCACACATGAGAAGAGCATCTCATGAATCAGTTCAGTCGCACCTAAGTAGCCATATCTACATGCTGATGTATGGGTGCCGCATAGGCCAATCAAAACGTGTGGCAAACTTGATTAACGGCGATGTGAACCTGATGATCTATCTCATTCTTCGTTCCCTACGGGCTTGGAACTCACCGTGAGGTATATCTTCATTGCACCGAGGACCGGACACCTGATGGTTTATGGTTACGTAAGTCGCAAAAGGTCCCCGTCCAAATAAGACACCAGACTCAAGACCGTTAAATAAAAGGATTTTACGCTAAGAAGATCACGGTGTGTGCGTGGTGTAATGGGGGAGATGTGGTGCACGACGAACTTTTGCAAAATGCAAGATTTCAGATGGGATATTCCACAGCATCCACCAGTAATCGACTTGGCTCCTCCAGGTTGACATCTGATTCTCTCTCTTCATTTAAAAAAGGAAAACTTCTAATATCAAAAACCACCTTGGCGAGGAATTATCGAAGGATTATTATGATATCGATTACCAATGAGGACTTCATTATTGAGCAAGTGTTAGACGCGGGCCAATGAAAGGTGTGATGAATACATATTTGCTGATGTAACGTAGTAATATATAAATATATATATATTGATTTCTCTCTCCTACACTTCCGAACGTGCTTCACAAATCCGATATAACTTTCTGACTGTCAGGGGGAGTTCTAAGCATAATCAAACTCACTTTTCGTTACTGCTTAGAGGCTGCCTACCAAATGCCACAACCCTACACCACCTTTTAGCGAAATCACACCGTTCTCATACATTATTTTTCCGGGATGAGCGTTCTGCTCTATAGAGCCGTTTTTTCGCTTTTTAGTCGCTAATTACCGGTATTAGGTAGGTAAAGAAGCAGAAAGGCTGCGCAAAGCAGTTTGAGAAATACGGTGGCCAATACAAATAGGGCCTCCTTAGAGCCGGGGTTGCTAAAATTGCAGCCGCAGATCTATTCTTATAGCCCATCATTACAATATTGCACGATTTTTTCTTTCTAACAATGAAGCACCATACGCTTAAGGATATTATACATCTCGCTATATGTATTTATATGGTGTATGCTTACAGCAGGGTCTGAGGAGTGGCGGCGTGGTCTAGGGGATTAGTGCGCTAGTCATGGTTGTCATCTACCGGTCCCCGGTTCGATCCCTGTTGTTGATCGAATTTTCTTTGAGCAATCCTCATTGAGATTAGATGAATAACCATACCGCTGAGGGTCAGCGGCCATGCTACAAGAACTGTTAGGGAAACCCTAGATATCTTAACATGTCCGGCTCTCGGTGCTTTGAAGATATACCTCAGGTTGAGTTCCAAGCCCGTAGGGGACGGAGGATAGTCTAGAATTAAAAACAGCCTCCTTAAAAATGTTTTTAATTCTAGCGTCTGAGGAGAAGCCTTTTGGCCTGATGCGCTCCAGGGCCTCTTCTGTATTGTGAGCGCAGGCAGACGTGCTGCAAGGCAGCAGAGCACGGGTGTTTACCCATTTACCTTCGAGACCCTTGGCAGGTCCACTCCCGGTTTGCTGTAGAAAGTCATGCAAGAAGAGGCTGATGATTCTAGCCAGTGGTGATAGGAGAGCGGCTGGTTTCCTTAGACAGCGCCAGTCGCTGGATGTGCAATGGAGCAATGCGGCCTCGGTCCGGAGAGTCTTGTAGAGACGGTTAGTCTCTGCACTGTACTTCCCGTAGTGGTGCACACTTTCGCAAATGTCCTGCCCACCTTTGAGGTTAAATAAAGTATACATTTCTATATATAAATCAGGTCTGTATACCACATGGCATATCGCTTTTGGCCTGAATCGACACTGTTGGCTTTATATCTCTCCTGTTAATTTTCCTCTATTGAAACACAAATCATTCGATATTCGCTAACCCTTTAGCATTACATTCGAGTACTTCATACGATTATTATTACATTCGATTTGCTTGATTTGTTTAGTTCGTGCTAATTGCTAGATTATGTTCTTGGTCAAAGCGTAGAGGTTTAATTTATTTTTGTTTGGTTGTTTTTAAGACTCTAATATAGAGTGGTTATGTGGAACAGGAAGGCCTGCAGTATCCGGAAACATTAATTCGGTGACGCGTTTTTTTTAAAGATAAAAGTGGACGGTTATCATCTCACGATCATTAGCGAACTAAACACCAACATGAAATATTAATTTGGGCCTTCTGTGAAAAAGCCCCACAAAACGGAGTACCCGTACGCAGCCTGTAATAACCTAAAAGGCCACAACCTTACCGATATTATATTTCATTTATAATTACATCATATATGAAATTAAAAAAAAACCTTAAACACTCTTGTTTTTATGTTACTATAAAGATCTCAGACTATTTTGCGAACACCTTGTATATATATAACATTCTGTGTGGAAATACTGTCTTCAAACGTCTTAAAAATGTACAAATACTATATCATTGGAGAGATCTTTGTGGGAATGCAAGTTGAACGAATTTCTTGCTAGTATTATAAATATCACTGCCCTCCTCAAACATCGAGGCACTAGCTGCCTGAAAAGCCTTTTTTGCGCACATCTTGCAAATAAACTCTTTGGTGTAAAAACGTAACACACGTGTCTCGAGGATGCAGTAACGATTTCGTACAAAAAGGGTATCCGACAATATGAAAGGATAAAATTGTATTAAACTAGATGTATTTTTGGGGACAATGTCTGGAGTCTATAAATGCCTGTCTATAAATATCCACCAAACAAGATTGATATACATACATTTTTTCTATTCAAAAGAAGGCAATTTATATGTTAGTCTTTTCGATGGCACTGGCGCATTTGAGATTGCACCTGCGCCTTCAGGGCACAAAGGAAACGCCGCCTTCATTATCGGCTCCATGAGATGACGTAAGTGCGATGCATTATCGCAGCAACCATGCACGAACACGCCTCACAGTAGTAGTCTAAGGTATAAAATTGAATTAAACATGAGGTTGGTAAGACAGAAGACATTAGGGGTAACTATTTCTCTCATTGCATCTGAGTAGGACACGAATAAGCCGTCTGTTGGTTACCTAATCAAATTGCCTGTGATTTTTGCAAAATTGTGGCCATGTGATATTACACACACAACGGAACAAAAGTGGCCTCAATGCTAACACAAGTTGCTCATAACCCTACTTATTCCTCAACAATGTAGAATGAAAAATTTCTAATATGTTTGCGTAAAAATACTTAATCTCACTATTATGCGGTCAACGCCTACCGTCATTGCCACCAATATCAATTTGAGTGCTTTACCGCTGAATGAAATGTGCAGAGGACGCTCCAAGGAATGAATATTATTTAGTTTTAATATTTATAGCCAGAAACAAATGTTTTACTTTATTTGTTTGCCTTACTTAATAACCAAGCCTAAGTTGATCCATATTTGACGTTAGCTGAATATATAATATAGCTATAAGATAAAGCTAATAATAATTGCAGCAAAATATAATCACCCTTTAATGCCGTTTCTGACGGCATGATATATTCCTAACACTACCAGACTACTACCTGCACCAAGACTAGCTACGCGCTATTGCCGCTCAGACAGGTATTTGTGGAAATTATGATAAACGCATTATCAGCATTCGCCAACCATAGTTAATTGTTGATTGTATTTAACTCAAACCTACCAATATTATGAAATATCCCTTTCCAAATAGACCGGAACGTACCGTACCGGGCTCCTGTGAAACTGCAATTTCCTGTTCCCTGTGACTCTTTTGCGTGCTTTATTTGCCTGCCCTTGCCACGCACCACACCATCACCAAACTCCCTACGCCTTTTTTTTGTTGCTCAATGTTTTAGAGGTATGCTATTTCTAATGAAATGAAGACGGCTCCTCCGTAGAGACACCCGTTTCCGCTGCGTTACGCACTTCACTCCTCGTTACGCCGGAGGAGTAGTAGCAGCCGGCAGAGGTGAAGGAAAGTAAAGGAAAAAGAAGAGCAAGTTGAAGAAAGTTGTTGAAGTAGTAGAAGAAGAAAAGGAGGAAAAAGCTGAACGCGAGGGCTAAGTGATCGTGACACGACGGGGAAGGGGGGGGGCAACGGCTGGTGGCCGGGCCAGTAGCTGGAACTGGAAGTAAACAGGCTATAATAGATCACACTGACTAGGTTAGAGGGGCAGTCGTGCAGAGGCAGACGGGCAGGACCGTCCTGGACATGTTCATCGATCAGACTTAATAGCTCGTGGAATGGGGCAAGTGCGGCTGGCTCGCCAGTAGGGTTCTCGTACTGCGTGCAGGCAGCCGGGTGGGACGGGGGCAGCCGCTGCAGCCAGTAGCATCAGCAAGGAAAGACCTGCCGGTGGCATCCGAGCTCTCCCACTCGTCTTGGTTCTCATCTCCACCTCTCCCCCTTCGCCCCCCCCCCCCCCCGCTCTCATCCACACTGTCTCCCCGCCTCGCCTGTTCCTACCTAAAGAGATCGCGAGAGGTCGAGATGTGGGACTTGGCCGTAAATCAGCGAACATATGAGGCACGCCACACCGTGCGGGAGCTTTGGCACGCAGGTCTTTATTTTTTTGTGAAGATATTCGCGTGCGTTCCTGCTGCCTCGAACTGATTCTTCTACCAGAGAACGAGGGACAGGAAACGAGCATGTCATAACTGTGCGAACAACTCGTGGAACGCATGTAAACCCTGTAATTGGAGCTGCCAATCGTTTTTGAGGCAGGCTAAGGATGTGGGATAGAATGGGTGATGAAAAACGCGTATGTACGCTTATTCAAGTTCCGGGTTGCGCTTCTTCGGGCTACCTACTTAAAATGCTGATACTGATGATAATGATAAACCTGTGTTATGCGGGTTGTAATGGTACGAATTGTAATCTAGATCTAGATAATAATAATAATAATAATAATAATAATAATAATAATAATAATAATAATAATAATAATAATAATAATAATAATAATAATAATAATAATAATAATAATAATAATAATAATCGACTAACGTTTTTGTGTTAAAGAGCATAGTACCCACAATAGCTTCTCCTTTCCAAGCTTTCGTTATACGAGTACACTTTTGCATATGCATGAGAACAGTGCTACATTTGACTCTGAATCGAAATTGTTTGTTGTAGATTTACTTAGTTAAGTCTTAGGAAGTGCGGATCTCGGTAGTTCTTAATAAATCTAGTAGTTTATCTACAAAAATAACTGAGCATACAGTTGGTTGTTTATCCCCCCGTATGTATAGCCGTTGATTTTTATTCGTCAGGGTATTTGCTTTGGCTAATATATTGATTTAGAATGATTGTAATTAGTAAGCAAGCGTTTGTATGACCACCAATTGACAGGAAGCTTTTTGTGTTCAAGTGGTTAGGCAGTACTCTTTGTGAATATGTGGAACTTTATCCGTCTGTTTGCGAAAGTGGGGTGAAAGACAGAGATCACACAGTGGGGTGAGAGACAGTATAATGAAATGTTTGGCAAAGTGCTAACTATGTTTGTAGATCGTGTTTGCTAATTTATAGTTTAGTTTGACGGAACGTATCTTGGTACGTGTTTTGCGGCATGGTATTACTTCAGTGAAAACATTTTTTCTGTTGCCACTTTGCTTCTTTCAGTTGGCGCTTTCTTGCGAATCGTTGAAGCTTTAGCGTCAGTCGATGTTTCTACTGAACGTTCAGACGACATGGTCTTCCCTGGGCGCGCCGCGCTGTTAGTTGTGACCTGCTGTGACCCGTAGGTAGGGGCGCCAGACCTTTCTGTTTGTTTGAAGTTTGTTTGTGTTTGTCGTTTGCCACCAGTGCAATTGGTGTCTTTCTAGTCACCAATTTGTTTTAATTTGGGCTGGCTTGCTAGACAGTAAAATTCCTGTCAGTGCCATAAAGACTAGTCTTAATTAATGTGTAATAAACACTACGTGTAATATCTCTACCTAGAATGGTGTTCTACACAGTTATGGTGAGGTGCATGTGTAACTTGTCTCGTTTCATATTGTGTGTAGGCTTTGTTGAATCATAACGAGGCCTGTACGGTGCGGCTGTGAATGCTTCAGCTGTGCTTCCGTGTGGTTATTATGTTAACGATGATTGGAAGGGATCAATCTGTTTCCTTTGGGGGTTTCTACTTCTGTCAGACGGTGCGCGCTTCTTTTATTCAAATCTTTATCGGTTTGACAGGTCTGAAATAGTATGCAACTGTGACTGCTTAACTCTCCTGTAAGTAGTCAATGAAGTTGATTTCTTGCAAATCCTTAAAAACCGTTGCTATGACCTCCCCAGCCTACAAAACAGTCATAGATAGTTTTGAATTACACTGCTCCAGAATTCACCCAACAAATGTTTAGGTCTAGTACAACTCGAAAAAATAAACATGGTTGTATCAAGCTTTTTATCCTATCTAATTTTAGAGACTTTTCGTCCCTACGCGAACAAAACAATGCGAACTTGTGCACACTCAACATATATACGGAACCTTCAACGACACACACCCCAACGAAAATCTATCAACTACATTTATTTTAACGCTGCATCCATTACTAAGAGTTCTGCATGTGACTCATTAAATCAATTTTGTTCCGAGTACAACGTTGACTTAGTATGCATCACCGAGACATGGGCTTCCAGTGACAAAATTTCTTCAGCTGAGCTGTCACTGGGCGGTCGATATACCGTTTTTCGTAAAGACCGCAACAGTCGTGGTGGTGTGTGCATTCTCACTACATCCGAATTGCAAGCTGCTGAAGTTTCTATTACGGATGAATCTACAGAGACCATTGATATCGACATACTATGCGGAACAGATCAAAAGTGCCGACTTATTTGTTGTTATTTTTCACCTACGGGTTCTGCAACACAACTTGCTGAGCGAATGACTACACTTTGTGATTTGCTTGATGAACTCTTGCAAGTAGACTTCCGGACATTATGACGGGAGATTTTAACCAACCTGATATTAATTGGAGATGTATTGACTTGTCCTCGAGTGAAACCACCAAAGAATACATTTTTAGCTCTTTTTATTCCCTTAGTGGTTTATCACAACTTGTGAACGTACCAACTAGACCACGCAGCGGTACCATTTTAGACCTTTTATTTACTGACAACGAAGATATTATAGCAGAGCTTTTAGTAGACGAGCCACCCGTAAAGTCAGATCACCTTGCTGTGTATTTTAAAATACTTATTGACACACCTCAAAAGTCCGCTAGCCCTTCCCTAGATTACTTCCATTTGGACTATGACGCAATCGCGGCTAACATTGCAGCTACCAACTGGCGTTCGTTTTTATCTCACTGTGTCACCATCGAATCACAGTATACGTCATTTGTGAATGCCATTATACTTCTCATGGAGATGTTTACTCCCTTAAGAAAGCCTAAACCATCTACCTTGCAAATGTTCATAGAGGACGCATCTAGGCGCCTGCATAGTCTGACGCCATCGTCCCGTGCACACTCGCGCTTATCCACTCAATTGGCACGAGCCGCAACCCGCAAAAGGCGGCTAGAGGAGGCCAACCTAAACATTCGTAATGCCAAAGACTTTTTTAGATATGCTGGTCGCCGTTTAACACTGCAGTCAGGAGTGGCTCCACTTATAGTTGGCAAACACACGGTCACAGAAAACTCCGACAAAGCGGCAGCTATGAAAGATTACTTTGAGAGCGTATATGTTCAGCCGTCTGGAGTTCCCAACACCGTTAATCAGATCCCGACCGTTCTTATAAATGACATTGTTTTTAACAAAAATAAGGTAATAATGCACCTCAACAGCCTTAAGAAAAAATGCTCGCGGACTCCCGACAACCTTCCTCCAATTTTATTCAAAGAGCTCTCTGTCAGCTTGGCTGAACCATTATCATTGATATTTACATGCTCCTTCGAAGTCGGTGAAACACCGAGTTTCTTTCGGCAGTCCATTATCACCCCGACGCACAAAAAGGGTTCTCGTGCAGCGCCAGAAAATTACAGACCTGTGTCTCAATCTTCAATACCTTGTTTGCTAATGGAGAAAATAATTGTGGCTGAGCTTTACACATTTCTTGATTCTAAAGACCTGTTGGACTCTTCACAACATGGTTTTACAAAGGGTCGATCAACGGGTACCCAGTTATTGGAAGTAGCTCACGATTGGGCGCTTGCCCGAAATCGCAACATCCCTCTGCATGTCGTTTACTTTGATTTTTCACGTGCATTTGACCGCGTTGACCATCATCTGCTTCTGACAAAGATGTCAGCGTTAGGTATCGGCACCAGAATCATAAACTGGTGCAGAGCATACCTGAGAGACCGTACATTTGTCGTCAAAGTTGAGAATAGCTATTCCGCGGTCGGCAGGTGTGTATCTGGTGTCCCGCAGAGCTCATGCTTAGGCCCCCTAATGTACACTATATTTGTACAGAATCTCGGGGTAATGCTTCGAGATATTGGTGTTACATATAAGCTGTATGCGGACGATCTCAAAATCTATGTTGAAGCAAAAAACGACAGCAACATAGCTATACTACAGAAAGCGATTGATAACGTATCCTATGGGCAGAGGACAACGGCATGCAAATATCTTCTTCCAAATCTGCTGTTCTCAAGACATTGCCAGATACTACTCAGTATATGCTAGACAGCCAACCCATTCCTGAAGTCCCACGCTACAAGGACCTCGGGGTAATCTTCGACCGCCAAATAAAGTTTAGACCTCACATGGCTGAGGTTGTCAAGGCCGCGTCTCGAATATTAATCTCATAATGCGGTCTTTCATTATACAGGACCATAATGTGTACCTAAAGCTGTATCAAACCTTAGTGGTACCAAAGTGGACTTATTGCTGTCACGTATGGATGCCATTCTATAAACGAGATGTTGATATTTTGCAGAGCGTGCAAGATAAGTTTGTGAAACGAGTTTCTCGCCGGTGTTGTCTACCACGCGAGCGTATCACATTGCCTAGTGTTAGTGAATACCAATCCCATGCCGATTACCGCATGTTTAAACAACTAGCGCGTCAGAAACTTATTACTAGGTATTTTGTTCTAAGACCAAATAATCTCCGGAGCGGCGTTTCCATCCACCCCCACGAGATTGCTCGGGTGGACGTTGTGAACAACACATTTGCCTGGAGGATTGCACGTCGTTCACAGATTCAAAACGACTTTGCTTCTATTGTAATACCCCTTTTTCAATAAAGGTGAAATGATATAATATGATAAACAAAAGGATTTTTTTTTCCGAGTTGTATTTGATCTCAAAGTTTGTTAAGCGAATTCTGGAATACTCTCCCTCTCCCTCTCTCTCTGAATATATATATATATATATATGCCGCTTTAACACCCTGTCTCATATAACCACAAAATTGAGCGTACAATATAAAACCCAACTACTCTTGAATCTGCCTGACTTTCATTTTTTTTCTGCCGGCTAATATCTCCAGTATTCAGAAGTGACTCATTTTTTAAAAATTCCGATAGATCTAAACACCGATTCGTTTTGTCATACTTTTGATTTGTTTGTATAGATTAGCAATTTGTAAATTGCTTGTAACAATAGCGTCATTTTGCGCAAGAGTTTTCACATTGACATATGGTTCCGATTTGCAGGTACATTCTTACTTCTCTGTTTAACATTTGGCATCGACGTTAATGTTGCGGAAGCAACATTAACGTCGATTCTTATATTGACGCACTAGCCAGAGTTTAGCGCCGCATCTGTGCGTGCACCTGATATTGTCGCCATTTGCAATGTTGCTGGCAGCCAGCAGGAGATGGATACGCTGCCGACAAGCGGGGGGGGAGGAAGCATTCACATCGCTGGCTTGGCTGTGGCGCTACGCCCGTGTAGTGGGTTGTTGCGTGCCAATGGGGCGTCGTTGGGAGCAGTAACAGATATATATATATATATATATATATATATATATATATATATATATATATATATATATATATATATATATATATAGTAGTAACAGCAGCAGCAGGCCATAGTAATGTAGAATCAATGGTGATCTATCTCGCGTGACACAACCGAAGGCGGCCAATAGCCCCCCCTTCGCTTCGATGCTGCCGATGCGCCTCCGCACCCGCCGCCTTCCCCTGACGCAACGGCCGTCACAATGGAGGCACTGCCGTCTTTGACCGGACCCACCTAGTCAGTGGGTTCTTGTCGTATCAGCTGCTTGCGATCTTGGACACGATACGTTCGTTTACCCACACTTACTGACTCATTCGGCTAGACGTTCGTGTTGAATCGTCCAGGTCGTCGTCGTCGTTGTTGCTGCTGTTGTTGTTGTTGTTGTTGTTGCTGCTGTTGTTGTTGTTGTTGCTGCTGCTGTTGTTGCTGCCGTTGCTTTTGTTGCTATAATCGTATTACTGTTGTTGTTGCTGTTGTTGTTGTTGCTGCTGCCGCCGTTGTTGTTGTTGTTATTGCTGCCGTTGTTGTTGTTGTTGCTGCTGCTGCTGTCCTCGTTCTTGTTGTAATTGTTGTTTTCTTGGTCGTCGTTGTCGTTTTCATCGCTGTTTGCTCGGCGTTGTTCTATTACTCGATGTACGGAGACAGACTCGGTCGGTCTCTCGCAGAGCGAAAGCGATCGCTTACCCGTACTTCAGTGCTTGCACAGCCGGCCGCCTCATGCCGATGGTGGCTGGCTGGGACAAGATGTCGCCTCGAGCAGCCTCCGAACGGGTTCTGTCCCGGTCCTGCTCTGCTCTGCGACGTCGCCAGTACCAGGACATGAACGGAAAAGCAGCGGTTCGTTGACGAGAGAGGCAAAGCAGAAAAAAGAACGAAATGAAAACGAAGGACAACATTGACAGCTTTAGCACGGCTCTCGTATTATTAGGCACGGCGCACTAGGCCACGACTCTGCGACTCGAGGAGGGCGAGAGGCAGAAAAACGAAGGAAAGCAAGAAATAAAAACAAGAAGTAGTTCGAGTAGCAGCAACATGCGCAAAAGCAAAATATATATGAGTGAGGGCCAAACTAAGTGTTTGTTTGTAATATACGGGTTGTGTAATTTTTGATAATAGGTTCTTGTTTTCTGAACAACTATAGGATTGCTACTTAGATTTCAGCGTAATTAGATCAATTTCTAGACATCTGTTACTAAAGGCGGTGAATCCGTCGAACATCGAGGCACACCTCCAATTGGCGTTTTTTTATTTTCTCCAGTTCCATCTTATCGATGGCTCTAAGTACCGACTCGCGTAAATCGAATTATGCTGCTCTCAAAGAATTTAGCTTTGGAAAGATGAAGAAATGGCATGGATGTCGACTGAGGTAAATAAGCTGCACGCTTAACCATCCTACACTGCGGATTCTGCGATAAAAGCCTCTAAGCTTTACGCACCGTGGCCTCACGTGTTGTCGTGATGGAGGAGCCATAGAAAAGACTCTTTGTGGTGAACGCAGTAAAAACGTTGTCAAGCATTCTGTAGTATAACAACCGCTACATTCCAGTCCAACATATATATATATATATATATATATATATATATATAGTGGCGGCATGGTCTAAAGGCCTGCTGCGACAATAATTGTTGTCATCCACCGGGATGTCGCCGGTTCAATCTCTATTGTTTATCGAAGTTTCTTTGAGCGATGTTCATTGAGAATAGACGATAAACCAAACCCTTGAGAGTCAGTGACCATGTCTCAAGGTCTATTGGGGAAATCCAAGACATCTCAACACGTTCGCTTCTGTTGCCGCTCTAAGCTCCTCTGAGATAAAAGAGTGGCATGTTAACCTAGGTATACATGCCAAGATATATATATACATATATATGGCAACATCATTGTATTTTGCGCAGCACGGAGCACTCGAACGTCGTTAGAGGTAGTACAGGTCGCACGGCTTCCTGCAAAATTAACACCTGCAACCTGCACTCCGGGGAGGACACTTCGTGATTCTGCTCACGCGTGCATATCTTCGTTTGAATTGACATATTCCCTAACCAATGTATATATATATATATATAAATATATTAGCTCGAATAATAAATCAACAAAAAATCGGGTCCGTTTCGTATCGTGATGAGCTGCTCCTCAGAGGACCTCATGCAAAACGCTGCACGCCTCCTACGTACAGACACATACACGCATGGGTGTGCGTAGGTCATCAACTTTGTTGCAGTTGTCTTCACCATCATCATTGTTTTTCCGTTTGCCTATGAACTACTGTGCACATGCGTGCACACGGGGAACGTACGTGCAGAAAGATCCATAATACACTCTTGCAAACACTCTGAGATACATGCATACGTGGAGTACATACATGCATGGATGCATACATACGCGGATGCATACATACGCGGACGCATACATACGTGGATGCATACATACATACGTGGATGCATACATACATACGTGGATGCATACATACATACGTGGATGCATACATGCATACGTGGATACATACATACGTTGATGCATACATACATACGTGGATGCATACATACATACGTGGATGCATACATACATACGTAGATGCATACATACATACGTGGATGCATACATACACATACGTAGATGCACACATACATACGTGGATGCATACATACATACGTGGATGCATACATACATACGTCGATGCATACATACATACGTGGATGCATACATGCATATATACGTGGATGCATACATACATACGTGGATGCATACATACATACGTGGATGCATACATGCATACGTGAATGCATACATACGTGGATGCATTTATACATACGTGGATGCATACATACATACGTGGATGCCTACATACATACGTGAATGCATATATACATACGTGGATACATACACACGTGGATGCATACATACGTGGGTGCATACATACGTGGGTGCATACATACATGCGTGGCTGCATACATACATGCGTGGATGCATACATACATACGTGAATGCATACATACGTGGATACATACGTGAATACATACGTACGTGGATGCATACATACATACATACGTGGATACGTGCATACGTGAATACATACGTACGTTGATGCATACATACATACGTGGATACATACATACGTGGATGCATACATACATACGTGGATACATGCATACGTGGATGCATACATACATACGTGGATGCATACATACGTGGATTCATACATACGTGGATGCATACACATATACGTGGATGCATACATACATACGTGGATGCATACATACATACGTGGATGCATACAAATATACGTGGATGCATACATACTAACGTGGATGCATACATACATACGTGGATGCATACATACATATGTGAATGCATACATACATACGTGGATGCATACAAATATACGTAGATGCATACATACATACGTGGATACATACATACGTGGATGCATACATACATACGCGGATACATACATATGTGGATGCATATATACGTGGATGCATACATACGTGGATGCATACATACGTGGATGCATACATACATATGTGGATGCATACATACATATGTGGATGCATACATACATACGTGGATGCATACATACATACATACGTGGATGCATACATACCTACATACGCGGATGCATACATACATACGTGGATGCATACATACATACATACGTGGATGCATACATACATACGTGGATGCATACATACATATGTGGATGCATACATACATACGTGGATGCATACATACATACGTGGATGCATACATACATACGTGGATGCATACATACATACATACGTGGATGCATACATACATACGTGGATGCATGCATACATACATACGTGGATGCATGCATACATACATACGTGGATGCATACATACATGCACATACATGTATACACAAATACGCATATATCATCTATCTGCACATACATTTCTGGACGTCTGCAGCTGCTGCTGCTTCGCGCGCACGCCTCCGACCAAGAAGCAAGAAAAAGCATCATCTCATTTGACGTACGACGCTCAGCCTTTATCTGGTCGGCTACCTAGCAAGCTCTCGTCTTTGTCCGGCTGGAGGGCAGGCGAACCGGCCGGCTGTCCGGAGCCGCCTCGCTGCTACTGAAGCAGCTCCTGCTCCGCCGATTCCTGCACTCCTGCCGGAGAAGTTCGTCTTGTTTTTCCCGCTATTATTGTAATTGTTGTTGTTGTTGTTGTTGCTGGTGCCATTGTTGTTGTCATCGTTTTCATTATCGTCAGAGAGCGAGCGTGATCGCCGCCGCCATCATCATCATCTCGCCGTTGTCATCGTCTTCGTATCAAAAAGCAAAAGCGGAAAGGACGATCCTTGTCTGAGACGTATTTGTTGTTGTTGTTGTTGTTGTTGTTGTTGTTGTTTTTCTTCGTCTTCTTCTTCATCATCATCATCAGCATCTTCTTCCACCTCCCTGTCTTCTGCTTTTTCGTCGTCTGTTCTCGTCGGTCTGGCCACGGCCTGCCTCCGACTTTGCCGTCGGTTCCGTCGTCTGGACCCTCGAGTGTCCGGCCTTCTTCCAGCTGCCAGATGTCCGCTGCCACTGCGGATGATGATAATGCTGCTTCTGCTGCTGCTTCTGTTGCCATCTTCGCCATTCCTCGCCAGCGCCAGTGTTGTTGTTGTTGCTCGCTGCTATCCCAATAAATTATTCCGTTGCATCTCGTTCCCTCTCTATTATTATTATTGTTATCGTTGTTGTCTTTACTGTTGTAGTAGCTGTTATTACTGCTGCTGCTGACGCTGACAATGTTGCTAGTGGCGCTTTTTTGCTATATATACACACATATATATATATACCCCGTATTTTTGTTGCTGCTCTCGTCTGTAGCTGTCGTTGCTGTTTTTGTTCAAACAGCAATAGCCGCCCTGTGTCAATGAAGATGAAAACAAAGCTTGCGAATGCACTTATTGTAAAAATGTGGCATGCGACGGAGGGTGTCATCCGTTTTTCGTAAGAGAGATAATGAAAATTGTACAGCCGCTAGAGGATTTTGGAATACGCGTCGTTGAATTCTTATTTTGGTTATCTACTCGGTATCCTTGTTTACCGGGTACACACTTTGTGTAGACTGCTCATCACACCTTTTCCGTGGCAGCTTGCCGAAGGCGCTGCTCAGCGCAGAACTGTACCGCTTTCCAAATTCAGCCGAGCCATGCTAGAGCCAGTATTGGTTCTGCATCGTTACAATTTTTTTTACCTTTGATTCTTTACCTCAGAGTTCATTCGTTTATTTGCCTTATATTTAGCGGGTTGCCGTCTGATTGTATGGGTACTTTACAGGTGATCCTAATTACGTATCATAGCAAAGTGGGCTAAAAGCAATTCACGCTGCCAGAAGCAGTTTTCTTACTAGCGTAGCATCGCGCATGAATGTAGGCTATGTTGGAGAGCCCTTTCAAGCTGACGGATGTCCTCTTTACACAGTTGGCTATAGAAAGCTTACCGATAAGCTGCTTAGTTTGAGCTCTTCGAAAGTGCATGCTTTCTTGGAACAGTTCATGTATGTATACATTCTTGTGACTTTCAGAATTCAGAGAAATTTGATATTACTTTTGCATCTTCGTCGTTTTTTTTGGCCCAAGCATTTTTACCTCAAGAGTTCATTCCGCCATATACTTAGTGGGTTTTATTTGGCGTGTACAGGTAGTTTATACGCGACCTTAATTAAGCTTAGTTTAAACTCCCTGAAATTGAATTCTCAGCTCGCATAAGACAGCTCATACTTATATATATATATATATATATATATATATACATACATTCATATATGCCTATTTACCAATGAAGCAGAAATAATCGATTGAAGATTGGCTTTACTATAATTATAATCAATTAAAGTGTATGACACTCGGTGTGTTTGCTCTATAGCTGTGTATGTGCATTGTATAATGAAACATTCTAGCCGTTGGTGTAGTCGGGTTCTCCTTCTGACGGGCATCGTCGCTGCGCGCTTGAGACATAGCAATAGAGCAAGGTAGACCACCTCTAAAGCATAACCATCGATATGATGCTTCGTTTGCCAAGTCGGTGAGATCAGTATTTTGTCCCTTTCCACAAACAAACAAAAGTGATGCAATGCCTGGATCCAATTTTATACCTATACGTGTATGTAGGCATATGCATTTGCAGCACATTAGATCTCACTAACATGTCAGTTGTTCGGAACGACCTCTCAGGCGGGGGGGGGTCTGTTGCCCGCAGAAACACGTTATCGGCGCAAAGCCGCAGTGATTTTTTCACACAATAATCCAGTATCTTATACTTTCAAAAACAACATGATAAGGTACCATAGTACCGGTATTGGCCGATATTTGCTTTCTGCATACATTGTCAAGTTTGGCGATTGACACAGCTATCGGAAGGCATCTGCGTATGACTGGCGACCTAACTCTGGACTCAGTTTTGAGTTACGCCGACGCGACATCCAGTAACGCGGACCCCGGTGCTTCTTTGACTAACCTTTTGTCTCTTATAGAGAGAGCAACGTTTTATATAAAATAGAAGTTTTGTTTCTAAGAAAAGTCTACATGCTTCTATATAGTTTGCATTAGCGTTTTACGCAACTGTTTTGACGTAAATGCTAGGCCTCTACCTGGTGTAATGTCAAAGACGATGTAGCGTTATGAAACCCTAACATGATAGGTATGTTTAGGAATTTCCGACCTAATCTCGAGCCTATACAGTCCGTTCAACACTTGATGCCTAGATGACGTTTTCTTTGGTATACCAGCTATACATATAATAATACAAAAAAGTCTCACTAATTCTACGCATTGAAACATGAAGTTAGGCACTCTTAAAATCGGGAGAGCGCTACTTAAACGGCCACAAAAATAGTCTCCGCAATTACTCAAACGAAGCAGAACGGATTAGACATTTGAGATGCCCCGCTGACATCAAGAGAAGTACAAGGGTTACTTCCACGCCCTTATAAGCAATCGTCCACTTTGAACAAGTATGCTTTTAAAGACATAGCCTTGTATCATGACGATTTACTTACTCATTTAAAGCATCTCCGACCTACAACTTAACCAGAGGTCTTGCTGCTTTTGATAAAACTACGAAAGATAGAATAGCCAAGATCATCAAAAACATTAGCTAAAAAAACATCGTTAGAATGTTCAAGTGTTTTTCTATGTGAATGTGGTTTTTGGATATAAAAGATCAATGACTTTGCCACTGTCTGCTACGTTGTATTTCTGTATTAGTTTGGCTAACTTGCGAAATTGCACGCCGGTATACGTAAAACAGCTCAGGGAAGGAAGTCCTAAAATACCTTACAATGTATACAAACGTGCTGCAGCATCACTTTATTAGAGTATTGTATATATAAATAGTATCGTCAAAAAGGCTATGAAGGAAAGAAAAGCCCTCCACTCCTGAGCTGACAGTTTAAACTGGTCGCCGCAAATTGCGAATTTAGGAGGTCACTTTTTTATGGTTGCTTGTAATAGGCTAGTCTAAGACGTAACAGTCTCATGCATATCGTTTTCATCGCTGTGCCTGCGTCACAGCTCAGGTAAAGGTGGTTGGGTTGCAGATTACGGAGTCTCGCAAAACCAGTTGGAGGTACAATATGCGAACCACACATTTGCAAGGCCTGTGAAAAGTCAGTAGAGAAGGATGGTCTCCACCCATTGAGCTGCATCAAGAGCCAAGGTCAAGCTCTTAGGCACACCGAAATAAACGCAGCAATTCAAAGAGCTTTCCGGAAGACGGGAATATTTAGCATGCTGGAACCCAGACTGGGACTCTATGACGATAAAAGGCCCGACGGTGTCACCATTCCGCCGCGGAAAAAGGCAAATGCCTGGTTTGGGATGCGGCAGTCTCCTGCACTGCCGCACCGTCTAAATTGTGCCTCAGCGTCACCTAGGCAGGATGGGTTGCCGAACACGCAGAAAAAGAAAAGTGGCGTAAGATACGCAGAGTTAGAGCCGAGATATCATTTCGTGTCGATTGCAATGGAGACAGTGGGCCCGGTCAGCAGAAGTACAAAGACATTTATAAAAGACTTAAGTGATCGAAAACAAGCAACTACTGGGGATGCTTGCGAAGGCGAGATTCTGAGGCAGCTGCTTTCAATGGCAGTTTGCAGAGGAAATGCCGCGTCGATATTATGCGCAATGGGCTAAGATTAGCTAACGGGACACAAATTCACACCTCACAATGTATTGTAAATAATAATAATAATAATAATAATTATTATTATTATTATTATTATTATTATTATTATTATTATTATTATTATTATTATTATTATTATTATTATTATTATCCGCTGTATGGACTCTTCATCGGGCCACTCATTTGCGGTTCTCTTCGCTAGGCTACGTCCATTAGCAGGCGTGCATACCATGTGCCGTTTAGACGAACGTGCAGAGAGCACGTTTTTGCTGTGAACAATGATCCTGCTGCATCGACAAAGAGTACGCGAGAAAGCCGCAGGGAGAAGAGCGGGCCAACAAACATGAGTGGGCGGCCGTCTCATAACCGGCTGACCGCTGATGAGTAAACTATCTACCTCAACTATACTATCTAAAATAAATAACTATAGTGACATGATGGTGTTGATGATCACCATTACTAATACTATGCAAAATAATGCATATATCTATAATATTTCTTACGTTACGACAATCCCCCCCCCGCCCCCGGGATCAGTAGCAATCCCGGCAGCAGGTGGTTGATGCTGTTGTTGTTGTTGTTGTCGTATTGCCGTACTGAGAAGATGCCGGTGAGTGAAGAATTGGTCGGCGGTGTATAATGTGTGCGTGCGTAGAACGTACTTGAAACTCCGACGCGGCTGTTCGGCGAAGGCTGCTCACAACCGTCGACGTTTATGGACCAGTGCTAGCGTCTTAGCGGGCGGGCGGGCGGGCGGGCGGCCGCCACCCCCGGTGTCGTCTTTGGCGTCCTCAGAGGCGGCGTCGAGGGTCCTTGTTGTTGTTGTTGTGTCGAGTTTGTTGTCGTTGTTGCTGCTGCTGTTGTGGTTTTGTGTCGAGTTTGTTGTTGTGCTTGTTGTTGCTACTGCTGCCGCCGCTGCTGCTTAGACATTGGCAGCGACGGTGCTTAAACTGATACCTGGATGGTGCCGGTTGTGTGAACGGGAATTGTACCACACTCAAGCACCTGTAGTAGGAGTCGTGGTCATTGTAGTATTGATGATGGCGCTGCTGTTCGGTTGTTGTTGATGCTGCTGTAGTGTTTACGTTATTGTTGTTGCTGCTACCACGGGATACATCATGCCGTCGCCATTATTGCCTTTATTCCCTCAACAAAGCCTGTTCTTTTTTCCTCTCTTTTGCCCTCCCGGCTCCCGTCAACGTTATCTGGCGGCCAACCGTGGCCACTGCGACGACCAACAGTACCGTCCCACCATAACCATTACCCCCCCCCCCCCCCCCCCATATGCCCCGTCGACCCACCACAACCAACCGCTTAAACCGTCCACGACCAGCTTCCCCATCTCATACGGTGGGATCCTGCTGTAGGTTGAAACATACTGTTGAGAAATGTGCGGCGCTGCGCTGGCTATCTATCTAAGTGACCAGTTACGTCCAGCCCACCCTTTTTTGTTTGTTTGCTTGTTTCCTGGTCAGCTTCGTCTTGGAGGCCCCACAGAATGTGGTGTCTGTCGAGGCGGCATCGGCCTAAAAGCGATGCATTCTCCGCTGTACATTGTAGCCAGTCTTCTATTTCACAGCAGCCATGTACTACTACTATCAATGACAGCAGCAACAGCAGCAATAACAGAGAAACAACGGCGTCAACAACAGCTGCAACAATGAAGACAGGGCCGAGTGGCAAAGCCATAAAAAGACAAATTACACTCACATCGTGGTTGTTGCTGCTGCTGTGGCCTGTTAGACGTTGTCACAGCGTCGCTGTTTAGTGGTTGTTGACCGCCTCAGTTGCTTCCTGCAACACGATGCAACTGTCCAGTTAGACACGACGAGCATTGCATCATTCAGACAGCCTTCAGACTGAGCCATTGGTCTTCTCAGTGTAGTAAAACAAAATCAAGCTATTATATATATATATATATAATGTAGAGTTTCGGGGGAGCCCTTGTTTAAGCGAACTAGTGGATTTCTATTTGCTATTTACGGGAGTGAACAAGCCGTTCTTGGCGGTTGGGTACAACGACTGATAAGTCCGTTTATTTCATATATCATACATTCATAGCAGACGGCCGGCAGCGGGAGCAGCATGTTTGAATCTCTGCCTCCCTCTCCTCACAGAGCATGACGTCAATGAGAGAAGCTTCTGAGAGAGTACAAGTTGTAGCTACCGCTACCGCAGTGTAGGTCGAACAGGCTTATAATATTTGCACTATTCAAAGAATATCTGACACATATAAATATATATATATATATATATATATATATCCTGGGACGATGGAAAAAGACCTGACGGTCTCACTCTAACCCCTTTGAGCGCGGTCGCATGCTGGTTTGGGACGCAACTGTAACCTACTCATTAGCCCCTTCGATGGTCGGTGCAGATGCAGACCAGGCAGGTCATGCGTTCAGGTTAGCAGAGGCTCACAAATGTAGAAAATACTCTGGCGTTGATTATCCGCACCAATTGTGTCTGCTGGCTTTCGAAACAATGGGAGAATCAAGCCGGCTTACACCGAAGTTGACTCAGCGCGTGGGCAGAAGCCTTAAACTTTTCACGGGAGACTCGAAAGCATCGGAGTTCTTGCGTCAGAGGCTGTCACTCGACATTCAGCGAGGAAACGCAGCATCTGTTTGGAGCACATTGTCGAACTGGACTAATCCTGAGTTAGAGAACCCGTAACTACACGTTCACTCGGAGACAGTTGTTCACTCTTAAGTGCTAACATACAAAAAAGTTATATAAGGAAATCATAATAATATTACAATTATGTTTATTTCACTCAAATTGAGTATAATATACATTTCAAAGAAATCATAATAATAATAATAATAAGTTGCTCCATACGGAAAGCAAGATATATATATATATATATATATATATATATATATATATATATATATTTATTTTTTAATTTCAAAATATCTAAGGGTAGAATATATATATATATATATATATATATATATATATATATATATATATATATATATATATTCTTTTTTCGTTCTTAAATATTTATAGGTAAAATTCATGATGCAACCGGGAGTCATAGTCATCGCCACGGTAGTCTGGAACTCATAAAAAGCTCACACTAAAATCCAGTCGTTCTCTTTGTCCATTTTTGTTGGCGGCCGCAGTCTTATCGAGGTTACTTCACTTGTCCACTTTCACTTGCTATTCAAATTGCTTTTCTGTGCGGCGGTTATTTTCGCCTCCGAGATAAATTCTGTAAATCTGCTTACCGTAGACCAGGACTCAAGAAGCGCTCTACTCTAGGCACGTCAAGAGACTTTCCAGTTTTCCTAGGTTCCAAAACAGTAGCTCATGCTGACTCTTGTTTGTTTCTTTGGTTTGATCTCCTGGCACTATGAGATCCAGTAGTCAACTTCATTGTTCTTAATCATTCTGTGTAGAGCTTTCCGTACTTCCTCGTAGTTCTCTGTACTTCTCCTACAGCTAGGAAAGTTCTAAGCCTTGCTTCGCGGCGCGTGCATACTCTTCACAGGCGGTGGTAGGTCATCTGCTTTTCAGCGATATGGATGTTTAACCAGTAGCATGGACGGCGATTGGCTATCATAGGATATGCACGGGGGCTGGATTCGCGGCAGGCTTCTTCTAGATTTTCCACCGGCGAGCATTCAGCGAGATAAAGTACTTTCCTTTTAAACGCGTTTTGTAGGCGGATGCAGCTTAGGCTGGGAAAGCGTTGCCGTTATGTAAGAAGCAAAATCTGGTAAAAAGTTAAAGTAACGGAAAGAGTTACGTAGAGCGTTCCAGTCGGTCGTTTAATTAGTTTTCCTTTTGTTGCAAATGTCAAATCTAGCATTGATTTGTGTTTGACATTATAGAAGGCGCACCTAGGAGTTGTCTTGAGTTGTAGATCTGTCTGGGTTGCTATTTTTTTTCCGTCGAGGTTATCATGTGGAGCCCGTGCACCTTGCTTCCTCGAGTGACCCGCGAGTGTAGTACAGTGCGTTCCACGCCGTCGGCCTCCCCAAAGTCGCATAGCACACAGTTGTGACTGGTGGCGTTCCTTATCTTAATCGTGTACCTCTGGAACTGACTTTGACCGGTGGGAACCTGAACTGTACAGTCTTCCAACTGTTGTGAGGTCCGACAATGGACTCTTCTTGTCTAGCTCTGCATGGTCACCCCAGGTGTACCCTGCACCTAGTCCTCCTGCTAGAGCGCAATTGTGGTACTCTTGGCCTTGGCGAGATCCAGACTTTTCTACTTTTCCCGCCAGAAGGTTCCATGGCAGCATATTAGCTAGAATCAAAAGGGCTTCGGTCCAGACCGTTACCTACGACTCTCTTACCGGCTTGGTCTGCTGGTGCGCGACTTCCGCGCGCTGCGGGGACCTTCACGAGCCCCTATGCAAGTTAGTCAGACGGTACAAACTCCCAATAGTAACACCCCCGTTTTAAGATCTAACGGGGGGCAAGGCATACGATAGAGATTGGTTGGCAACAAATTTATATTGTCATCCTGTCGTGGCCCATTCGAGGGCTGTTAAGGCTATTGCCAATACGGGGGGACTGTGCTGCACATGGACCCCCGGGCCAGACGGTTAATGCCCCGGTGACACCCGGTGGTACCGTCCGGGACGCCTGCTGCCTTGGCTTAATAGGCAAAATGAGTGAGAAGTGGCCACATGAAAGCAGACCACCGGTCGAGAGGACCTTCTGGCCCCGCATTTTTTGCAGGGAACCCCTGCGCTGGAGTGGGTCAAATTCCCCTTCGGGGGGGGGGGGGCGCGTAATATTCTGGTGTGTAACGCGGAATCGCGAGGTGAACGCGTCTAATCGGTACGGTGGAGTAGTGTGGTACCTCCATTCTGAACCTCGATAGGGGGGAGGGTGGGGGAGCTAACCCTGATTGCTACTGTCCGTTGGGCCGACCTTAGTGCTCTCTTATTTTTTCCCGTCTGTAGTGCCATGTTCGCCTAAATGGGCGCTGCGTAAAGAGCCGGTGACTTAGTGATGCTAGTAGCATTCGGTAGTAGTAGTAGTAACAGATGCTAGTGGCATTCGGTTCACCCCTGATACCCCCAATCCTTGGCATAATCCGTGCTAGTTTTTAGACGAGCTGCCCATTCTAGGAGGATCTAACCTTTTATACTCGTATATGAGGATCTGCTTCTTCAAAGGATGTGGGCCGCATTAGTTCCCTCTCACAATAGCCTTCCGGTGATCGCGTGTGCTTATGCTGAAGTCTAGTTGTTTGTCCTCATATTCCTGTTGGGTGGAGTTTAGGATATTATACAGTGAGTAGATCGCGAAGTGGTATGCCTTATCCGATTGAGGTGCGGGATGATCATAGAGGGAATAATTGACTGAATATAAGCTATTGATAGCGTAGGGTCCAGGTTGAGAAAGCTGATTTATGGTGATCTTGGAGAGCAGTAAAACCCCTATGCTACTTTCTGCCGCAAACTAAGATACCGTATCGTATGCTCTAGGTGCCATGTGAAGATTTATTTGCAGTACTTTAATATTACTAGTAATTTTGTTTACGGTTTTCGCGGAGATTCGTGACCCGTAATCTGTACGCTGGGTACTGCGTTGTGGTGGCGTCGTAGTGACCTTCTATGTTGAATACATAGCATTTAAAGCAGCGGGGTATAGCTGGCTTTATGGTTAAAACTCAGATATAGGGAGCACTGTTGTGTTCCATACTAGTGGTACTGAGACCATTTCGTCTATGCGGCACTGGGTCCAACCAAGATATATACGTCTTTGTTGAAGAAGCGGTTGATCTTCCCCAGGGACATTTTAGTAAAGCTCGAGTCGTCAGGTTAACCAGAGCAAGCACCAACATAGCCATGTTGTTATCCAGACGCTTCCTCGCCCCGGTGAGTGTTTAGTAGTACAATCGATTCGACAGACAGCATGGTAAACACGAGGGCGTTTTTCTCAAATCTTATTAGTAAAACGCGGAGAACCGCTCTTCATTTGTCACACAGTCTGACGGGGCTGCGAATTGCGAAAATGTCGATTGTTAGGCAGCCCTTTCTTCCCATATAAACAACCCGCTGCAGGTTGGCATCAGCATAGTAAGGGTGCTCCTACCACTCCACACCCACAAACCGTAGGCATTACCTGTTCACTCGAGGAGGGGTCTTTCTCCGGTCAGTACGGCCACCGTTTACCGTGTTTGTACTACTATATCTCGATATCGCAGCCAACAAAGGTGTAGGTGATGGAAGATCTACGACATTGATTTCTGCATATTGCAGGCTCATGTTTCCAAGTCGTGGACCGATATGAACTGATACGCCACCTGTGGGACGATCGCAAATGACTCGTTGGGAGCGACAATGGAAATCTACTAACTAAGGATATTGAAGCGTTGGACAGCATTTTTTGCGTCTAGACAATAACGTTGAATCCTGATAAATGCTTCGCAGTTGAATTGGCATATCACTGGTTGTCGTGACTCGTTACATTCGGCGTTTGCTATTTGTAGTGCTGTAAGCCACATACAGTTCTGAGCTCGTCGAGGTCCTGCCTCATTATCATGATGCACTTGTAGACACAGATTAGGCTTCGGAAGACGTATAGTTGGAGCTTGTTGCTCCGCGGTGAAGCGACGATTCCTTGGCAAACCCCTCAAGATTATTGGCCAAAAAGTTAGTTCAGAACCCTTATTGCTTAGCGGCAGTCTGATGCTCGGGTCACCTTGGTCGCTTTCTCCTTTTTTGAAAGTTCCGTTTCTGAAAAATATTTTTTAATGTCTATTCCCAACCTAATATCAAAAAGCGTGCGACGCTTTTGGAAAGTAATTGGACTAGTTGGTCTGCCGTTTCAGGGCAATACTTCCTTTGAAGGAATCGGACAAGATTCGACTGATTATCTGTCAGAGGCAGGTACTTCAGGAAGTTACCCTCAGAGAGACATCTGAAAATCTGCGTTGGCTTTTTGGCGATACTTCGGGATTCTCACAGGTACTGGAAGCAGCGTGAATTCTGAATCAGAGTGATCTGCCTTTAACCACTTAGCAAGGTCACGCACGGCTAATAACAAGTATGTGCCCTTTTAGTTGCAACATCTTGTAGTCATCTGTATAGAAGAAAACTGCGCTGGTCGTTTTGTCATTTAAGTCCACCATGACTCCTTTTAATAAGTCTTTCGCTGGTTAGCCTGATGAGTTGATATTTTCAAGGCCACGAAGGAGGGAGCGGAATTTCGTCTGAAACAACTTGTCATTGTTTCTCGGCCTTAGTTGTCAAGACAGCCAACGGTGGAACTAAAGCGTGTTGTGCTGAGCGTTGGACTTCTTCAATAGGTTGACCCTGCTATATTATTTTATTCTTGAGTTGGGCGATGTGGCGAAAAAAGCAGCCAAAGCCAAGATTAGGGAATTGAGTCTAGGCTGAACGGATACCAGGTTCATGCAATGATATATCACGTATTGTATTGTGTATACTGTGTATTCATGATTGTAATCTGTCTACCGCCGAGTCGACACGTTAAGTAGTTCGACGGTTAGTTTGTCGTGCCTCTTTGCTGCGTACATGATGTACATATAGAACTAGTTTGTACATGATGCACATTAGAACGATAACAAATCGGATTCTGCGTCTGCTCAGCAGATGAAGCGGATATCATCCACATAAGCTTATGCATAAGCGTAGTTAAAAAGCGTGAAATTGCCGCTTTAACTGTAAGATGTTTCCAGAATAGTACAAGCTATGGGTTTCATAGAGTGCCTGTCTTGGACCTGGGCTACTTTTGATGCCTCGATTATCAGGACGTTTTGATTATGTAGGAAAATAGTTTTGCCTTGTTTAAGATGCGGCAATGTAAATCGTAGTCTGGGGAATTAGGGCAACTATTACGCGTATCTAGGCCTATAGTTTGTACTGCTTTGCGGATAAGTGTTTGTGTAGTCCGGAATTTGCTGATTAGCGTTTTTACGCCAACGACTGCGGTCAGTAACAGCTGTATTTTTTCTCCTCTACATAGTGACGGAGGAGGCTCGTCTCGCTCGGGGCGAACAGGCGTACGAGGTTTCGTCTTGGCCTCGAGGTTATGACAAACTTTTCTCTTAATGAAGACAGGTCTAGCCACGTTCTGAGCGCCTATGGTTTCATCTGGGAGCGCTGCTTCATCAGGCTTTGCTACTAAAGACGGTTGTTCTATAGGCTGTTTCGATTGGAAGCTCGCTCGTAAATTTTGCAGGCGAGCGTTACTGTTCTGTTACTCTCCAACGTCTATGCATGTTAGTGAGATCTGTGTCGCAAGAGTCTTAGGTAGCAGAGGACCGGTCGGGATGTCGCCAAAGGCGGCCATCCCAAGCAGTAGAGTCAGAGGGCTAGGACAGTTTGTGGGGCATGCGGAGGGGCTAGAGAGGGGGATTATATATATATATATAATTTTTTTAATATTTTTGAATTTATAAACTTTTTTCTCTGTCTTGGTGCGGATTTTCCTATACCTTTGTTAGAGCTTATCGTAATCTTTGCGCATCCTTTTCGGCTCTTTATTCCACCAACTAATCCGCTACGGTGATGGCGCTGGCGTTTTGAAAGGTTTTGTTTGTTCTAATGGGTTCAGCGCTCAAGGATCTTCATCCGGCTCTCCTGTCTGAGATACGTTACTCCACGTGCCCAAATAAGACGTACAGTAAACCTGTATCTGCACTAAATAGCAGCGCTAAATATGCGCCATGATAAAGCTGTGCGCGTTAAAGATCGCCTACTGCAGTTGATATTTAAATCCAGTAAAAATCGGACATCTCTGACTCTCTTATTACAGTCGATACTTGAGGTGATGTTGTATCTACGAACCAGCATGTTGACAATGGAATCGTGCGTAATCGTGAACACGAGGTACTGTATTATTATAAACCGCAGGTATGAATACATTTAGATCCTGAATAGATATGCCTAAACGTCTTGGCTATCGGTGTAGAAAACCTTATTATTTAAAATTGGTAGGGAGTCGTAGATATACAGAGGTATATAACCACCTATTTTACGAGTTCGACACAATCTTCCTACACATTACTTCCTAATTGTTTTGTGATTGCTGAACGATGAATATAATCTATTTTAGCACACACTCAAATAACGCGTGTATTATATATAATGACGACTGTATTGTAATTATGTTCCATCTTAAAATGCAAAAATATTTCGAAATAAACAATGTGGATGTGAATAACGCGTGTATTCACATGTAAGAGTGACTGTTGCCTAGGTACTTACGGTATACTTTTTATTTTTGTTACAGCGCATTGCCTGAAAGGGGGTTCTCCTATGCCCGTGCTGTCCATGCTCACAGTTATTTCGGGGGGATCAGTCATATATACATGGTGTATTATTTTTTTTCCAGAATGAGAGTGAAATTACTACTCTCATTTGCCAAAATTGTACCCAAATTATCGCCATAAAAAAAAATGCGCATTTGCCTGAATGTGTTAGTTTTGAGCGCTGTGAGTGGTCGTAGGGCAATGATTTTGAGGTGTTTGACGTGAAAGCTAATAAATAACTTAATTTTTTAACCATGCCGCATCTTCTGACCGGCCTTATATGTTCTTCAGAAAAAGCACGAACACGGCGGTGTGCTTAGTTTCTGTCTAGGTGTCTTAGAGACTATGTTCTATTGGAAAAAACATTTAACGAGCTCTACAATTCGTACTGACGACGCGGAAAGACGATTCTCTTTCCGCGTCGTAAGCCTGTGGTGCACGAGTTTTACGTGCAGCAGGTACTTTCAGCGCAAATAGATAATTGGTCAGATGTGTAAACTCCCTATAGTAACATTCCATTGGCTTGTTTTTCCATGGGAGCCAAGGTATACAATATAGATTATATGGCAATAAATTATTATTGTCGTGGTCCAGTGGAGGATATAAGAATATATAATACAAAATACAACATTTTTCTACAGACAATTCGCACATTTGCATGCAATTGCATAAACAGTTCAAATATTTACACCCTTGTACTAATGCACATATTTTCACATTATTTACATACGCCGAGCGGAATAAGCGAGGGAATGCTGTGAGGTAGCAAGGGTCTACAATTTTATGCCTCTGGCATTTGAGATGCTGGGTGACCCCGGCCTATTCACCGAGCAACTTTTCCACAAACTATTAGAACGACTGCGAGCCGCCGATAGTTCCACTCTGCCACTGCGGCCAGTCCTTGGCCGTTAACCCCGCGGCGGCACTAGTGGGCATATTAGCGGAAAGCCCCTAATTGAGGTTCGTCGTCTCGCATTACTGGCGGGTGGGTGGAAACGAGGGGGCTATGAGGATACACCACCGACCTTGGAGAAAATGTATACTCAACATTTACATTACTGAATCAAGCGTAAAGTATTCCTTTAAAGAGTCAAGCTTGATCTTCAGAGCCCAAGGGCAACTACAGATGGGAACAACTGACTATGCTATAAAATGACAGTTTTATGCATGAAAAGTTTAGCCCTCGTGAGCGAGGTTTTGTCGAACGTCAAGAGCGCGCGTTCGGAAAGACTGGGTTTCACAACACGTTACCCCCGTCAGCCGTGGTAGCTCGGAATACCGCACGTTTTTACAACTTAGGCCGTAGAGCTATAAAGAACATTGCGGTAAAACGTTGCTTTGAGATAGTCATGCAGCAACGAGGCTCTTGCGTGTGCTCTGACCCTGTCGCGGTGGCTAATACGCATGCCGGTCGTATAATATCGCGTACGTTAGGTTCAAGGCCGCAGGATCTTTTATACAAGGTTTACGTTGGGCCAGGAGAGACAAAGACTGCACCACATCGCAGTGAAATACCGCTAGTCCTGATATCGACATAACAATGTAATGTAATCGCTCTTCATGTACTTCTTCATACGTAACGGATAAAAATAGCTGAAACCATGGCTGCTATTCTTACTGGTACCGTAGATATACGAATAGGGTAAGATATAACATTATCTTTCTATCTACCTACTCGCTAATGACGCCTATGTGATACTGTTAAGTTTCACATCCCTAACTAAAATTACAAACACTATTGTCTATCGCGAAACGTTGTCCTTTTAGGCAAAGACGGGCATTGGTCCTTTAATGTCAAAATAATTAGCCATCGTTATTCTAGAATTTTCGTCTTGAGTTACTGTTATAATTACTCGGAGCAGAATGAAAGTCATATTAGTATTTGATTGATATGATTTAGTTTAGCAATGCCGAGGGTCTACAGATCGATTGAAACTAAGTTGAACGCCACTGCGGGTAGGCTGTAGTTGATGAAATAAATCATCAAAGGCATACAATTCAAAGGACTTTGTCGACAAATACAATTTTTTGTTCAATGTTTTCAATACAATTAGATTAGTGACTTTATCTAATTAGACTATTTGCATGCTAGTTTGAGACTCAACAGTTACTTACCTAATAGCCTCTTCAATGATTAATGCTAGCGTGGCCCGGCCCAGTCATGCTTCAGCTCTCGCCGAGCTAGGCAAGGTGAGAAAGTACCAGAACATTAGGTACACATACGGTTTTACCCACCTGCCTTCGAGACTTTTGGCGAGCTGGGTCCCTCCATTCGTGGATTGCTACGGAAAATCGGAAAACGACTAACTCTAGCAGCAGAGATAGGCGAGCGCGCGATTTCCTCTGACAGCGCCTGTCGCTGGATGTGTAACGGGGCAATACGGCCTCGGCACGGGGAACCCTCCAGAGATGGCTGATCCCTTCACTGCCCCCCCCCCCCCCCGTAAAGGTGCGCACGTTTGCACGGACCCATATGTCATGTTTTCATTGTTAATGATTGATTACATTAAATAGGTAATTTGTTATAAAGTGACTTTTTGTTATGATAATCTTGTGAGTATGGTGGTATCAAATGGGGTGCAGTACGCGTCACAATTCGTATAAATTATCTAGCTAAAAACTAGATTCCATAGTTTCAGGGAGTTTAGCTATCCTTATAGTAGTCAACACACTTAGTTATCATAGAATTGCCGTGTGTGTAAAGATGGTGCTTACAATAATAAAAGAAACAGAGCCGGGATCCTTCACATTAAAGAGAAAAATTCAAGCGCACAGCAAAGATTCAAGAACTAATCAACACAGTCCAGCTAGGAACATCTAACAATTTTTCGATCTCATTCAGAATCAAACATGGCCATAACGACCATGTACAGATTTCTTCACAAGAACTTTTGAAGCATTTTTATGTCTACAAGTTAGGCAAATATTCACTGAGGCCGTGAAAGCCAACAGACGTGCTCGATGCCATTTGCTCTTCAAGCAGGATACCATCGACCGTCTTCGTGTTTCTTTCTCAGACGAGAAAATATTCATCGGAAGTGCAGAGCTCAATCGTAGTCACGACTGGCTTGCCCATGATTCAGGTGATGTCCTTTCCACAGAGAAACAGCAAATTCTCGGCCAGTGTTCACGTTCGGAGTGTGGTATCCATTAAAGGAGATTCTATACCGCCGCACTTTCTACAGAAATGCAAAACCATTACAAATAAAATTTCCTCACGCGTTCCAGGAAAATAGTGGATACACGAAGTATCTAGGGGACTGCCAGATGACTTGACTGCAAGCTGAACAGCCCTGATTTGAATTCGTTGGTTACTATATATGGTGCGTGGCTTGCTCGCTGCCGCTATTCAGAAAGCGTCAAACGCTTTAGATAGGGGCATTTCGACCACGAATTGAAAAGTTACCAGTGTGAGCCGAGGGTATGTTGAATATAAGTGTTCGTTAGCAGTTTTATTGTCGATCTACGCAAACAGTTTCATCTAAATTTTTGTTTTTATTTAGGTATGGGCTTAAAAAGGAGCAAGAAGTAGGCGCCAATTTAGACGGAACGTTTTGTGCATATATATATATATATATATATATATATATATATATATATATGGGGCATACAAACGTGTGAATACACGTTGATATGTGTGTACTGTATGTGTCTCGCCTTCTAAAATTGCTAGTTCTTATTCGTCACACGTCGTATCGTATTCGTCTCGAATGTTCACCACTCCTCGCGGCGCACCCCCATTCGTTTCTGCTTCTTCTTCTGCTCATAGAGAAATCCTGCCTGCGCTAACATGGACCATCTTTTCTAACGCAGCTCGTTGTAGCGCGTCTTTCGTAGTTCTTATAGCTTTTTTTAGTTTGCAGCACATACGAGTATGCGTACATATGTAAATGTATGTATATATATATACATATATATATATATATATATATATATATATATATATATATATATATATATATATATATATATACACATATATATATATATGTATATATATATATATATATATATATATCAGCGCGGGATAGGGAACTGTAGGATTTTTCATAGGATATTGTGTTACGTCTATATAAATATACACAAGTGGACATGTGCGCAAGTGCTTAAGTTTATAGTTTACATCTTTTCTAACGCAGCTCGGTGTGCCGCGTCTTCGTATTTCTTATAGCTATTTTTAGTTTACAGCTCATACGAGTATGGGTATATATGTAAATGTATGTATATATATATATATATATATATATACACATATGAACGTGATGGGGAACTGTAGGATTTTTCATAGCATTCTGTGTTACATCTACATAAATATACACAAGTAGACATGTACGCATGTGCTTAAGTTTATAGAGATTACCATGGTAGAGAATCGTCGGACGTACGCACACCATAATATAGCATGACATCTGACATCGCTGCTGGCGTTGTGTCGTTTGTGTCTCTGGCTGAGCACATCCTACAGCTAGTCAGCTACAGTCAGATGTGCCAACAAGTAAGTTATCCTTTAAATCCCTTCGACGCTTCGATGCACAATATATGCACGAAGATCGAAACTTGGCTCGGCAATATCACTGGCGCGTTTCCAATAAACGAGTGGCTACGTCTGGCTTCACTTTACCAGAGCGGGATTAATCGAGAATTGTCGTCCAATCCCATCGACAAACGTTTACGCTGAGAGTTTGCAAAGTATCTTTCTTTAGCGACACAACCATTCAATTAAATGCGGTTATTTCAATCGTGTGACAGCATATACTCGGTTCGTATATGTGTTCCTTCGTCATGTATAACCTCTGCATAGCTTTGGTATACCAATGCATGGCATGCACGTTTATAAGCAAAACAAAATTACTCATGGTAAGCAAGACGACAATCCTTGGAATAAAGAATGCACTGTGGCGTTTTGATGCCATAGTACACACATGATAATTGCAATGTAGTTCGTGCAAACAAAGTGGCGTGTAACCAACCATTCCGGTAGGCTCACCCCAGCATGCAGCATGCAAGCGCACGGTTGATGGGTTTCGTACGCGCGATAGCTCTGAGAACCACGAAAAAACGATTTTACAAGCTTGTATTGTATCGGGCAATTTCGATGTGTAGAACGGGCTAGACAGGTTCAGCACGCTTAGAATCGCCAAAACGTCAGCTGTCTACATACACACCCGGTTCATCGGCAGAAAGGTTTCTGTAACGGCGATGTCCGAAATGCGGGCGCAGAGTTATGTGCTATCAAGCGCATCACTTATCTGGCAGAGATGTTTCTCGTCTAAAGAGGGTGTAATTGCCACAAAGACCAAGGTTGTGAAATTCAGACGAGCGGTCGACTGGCTGCTAAAGACGCTATACGTTGCGATGAATAAACGTTGGAGTTTATCAATTCTTTCAACGCCAACGACTCTAGTCACTCTTTATGGAAACGAGCGTGACGTTCTGTGGCTGGTTCCGTGTCTAGGTTTGCTTAAAATGTGATCCAAATGCAATGCATATAAATCAAAGACTTTTCGTGTCAATGCGGGTAAGAAGCCGCTTTGACCTGTACCTCATGTCCCTTCAAGTAAGACGAAAGATTGGATACCTAGATGTTCTCAGTGCCTTTAGCCTTTGGATTATGCATCACATGCATGGTCTTGCATGTGATAATCGCCACGCCTATACCAGGTATTATACATAGTTAATGGCTATTATTACCTGGCCTTTTTAAATATGAACTGCCACGAGAAGCACACAGAGTACATCTCTCGACTGTGTTCAGGTTCGTGTACAAAGTGTCATGCGTCTGCCTGCCTGGTCCTTACTAAGGGACCGCTGCACTGCCTTTTTTTTGGGAATACATGCCGAGAGCAGCTCACAGCAGTATACATATGCATACTCAATATGAGTAAAATAAATGAGATAATAATAATTACATTTTCAGCCGATAGACAAAAAAAAACATGAAAGGCCTCACTCACTAAAGTAAACATGCATATCGGTCTGTGTTCGTACAGAGCATTCTCAAATGAGTAGACCAGCATACTGCAACATGTATTTTGAAGACAAAAAGGCAATATATAATTAACGACCTTGTTGACTGAGTGCATCGTGTTCTCCACCGTACGGCGTGTGGGCGACTGCTTTTGCACAGAAGGTAAAGAAGTGCGTCAGAAGTTACACCGGGTACAGCAGACTTCGGGCTTCACAAAAAGTATTCCATATTCTAGTCAAGGTGTATAGTTGGTCATGAACATAGCATTTTAGGACAGGCACGTTTGACGCCGCTAATTGCAGTAGAATATGAAATACAATTTGTCCAGTAATTTAGGCAACATATCGTATTAAAAACAACAACAACAACAACAACAACATTAATAACACGATTTATCTCCGATAGGTCGGACGTTTTTCAATTTCCTCGACAGGAAAAAGATCAAGTGTGGCACGAGAGGCGGAGCATATAACAAATATACTACCACTGTGTAATAGGGCCTCAAAACCCTACAGGCAGGCACGTGCAATCGGGAAATGTGTGTGCATGGTAGGAAGGGGTTTGCACATCGGGTACATGTGCAGACGGCAAGGGGGGGGGGGCTACCCACGTACAGTATGCAGAGCGCAGAAGCCGACTGCGGTGAGCCGGTTTTGCCAGTTCCTCACTACCACCGCCACCAGTAGTACCATCAAGAACGCCTTCTTGACTCGCATGCATGCGTTTCGTTGAGCAACCATCCTGTTTACAAGTGAGTTCGCAACGAATGAGTTCTTATATCCGCCGCACGACGCACCGGGAGCGCGAAACGACGTTGCGTTGTTATTGTTGTTGTTGTTGTTGACCGTCGTCCTCAACGAGTCAACCAACCAACCAACCAACTATCCTACGAAGAGAGACAGCCGTTGCTCGGTTGTGGTCCCCTGGATGAGATGGGTTGTGATGTTTTCCCGCTACCTCCCCCTCTTCGATTCGATCAGGGTTCGTCCACTGCCCCATCGGCGCACACCTTCGCCAGTGCACGTAATCGGATTACAGATGGATGCCGTCGTTGTCGTTGCCGATGCCGATGCTGCTGCTGTTACTGCCACTGCCGTCAAGTGAAGGCGTTCTGTCTTTGGACGACTTCACAGGGTTCCATGGATGGAAGCTATCCACTGAGGCGGAGGAGTTGGAGAACAAGACGAACTAAAAGCGTCGTTTCGTTCGCCCAGTTCGGGACTGAGCGTGCTCTGTTTGCATAACGTATGCGCGTCGATAGCGACGTCGGTGCTGGCACGGCGGGTGGAACTCACAAGTCGCCGTCAAGAACAAAACGAAAAACTTGCCAGAATATTCCGCGCTACCTGTACTCTACACCCGTACCCAGGTAACGCTATACAGGTCCTGTACTCTCTACAGCTATACATACATGACCTGTATAGCAGGTGTCTACCTATCGCTCATCTTTCATGCCACGTTCGTAATGTCAAATAGCTCTGCGACGTATGCGTCCGTGCTATCGCATGACGCTGCGATCCACGCGCGTCCTCCTTTTTTTGCTAAGGAGTAGGGGTTTCGTCTCTCTCTCTCTTCCTCTCTCTTTCGCCCTTGCTCTTATTTCCCGCCCCATGTTTCTCCTGTGCTCATTCATCACTACTGAGCAGAGATAGCGGTATTCTCCTTTGTACAGGTAAGCAACTATGAGCGCAATTTTCAGGCGCGTATGTACAGGTAAAAGTGTTATGTGTGAAATGCTGACCCAAATCAAAAGTGTTGGTAGCACCACATTGTCGGTCACCGGCCAGCAGACAATAACGGCGTAATGATATTCAGACGGGGCAGTTACGAAGGCGGTATATCCTATTCCTGAAGGCGGCGAGTGGGATTCAAGCGTTCGGGGGTATCATGCATATCGATGCTTTTTGCCAGTCCCCAGCCCCCCAGGCACGGCTGCAAGCGTTTCGTTGCTTCGTTGCATTCGTGGCGGCGCTCGTGCTCGCGTGTATACTCATACATCTAAAAGTGATATCTATAATGAAAGAGCATGCGGGGGGCACGTGGGCAGCGGACGGAATGGAAGGGTATACGGTCTACGGCAGCGTCAGCTTCATGTACAGCCGTCGGGAATACGAGGGAAAAAAACGAGGACGGCTCTAGGCGAGTCTGCTTTCTGTCGGCGGAGCTGCCCGACGGCATAACCAGTAGGTGGCTGGGCTGTTTGACAGCGCAAGGAGCTTTGCTTTCGACTCAAAAACATGTCTGTCGAGCTAGTGGGATTCCCATTCCAGGAATTTCCCATTCCGGCGTAAATAGCTTTAAATGGACGTTTCGTAACGTTGGACGCCCGCTGTGCGGGACAATTGCGGCTCAGCTGCGGTTGCCCGGCCATTCCGTAGCGGTCGCCTCAGCCCAGGTGGATAAATAGATATACGTGTCGATAGACGGACTTGGCTCGACTTGCACAGCTTTCGTGTTCCCGGTAGCGTCGTCCGGTGCGATGTTTTGGCGGCATGTATTTCACTTGGTGCTTGTATGATACGCTTATATATATATATATATATATATATAGCTATATATAAATATATATATATATATATATATATATATATATATATATATATATCGCAAAATAAAGTACTAAATGAGACTCGGCAATAAGGGCTGTGTCAGCGGTACGTTAACAGTTACTGAAAAAATAGCACACATGTTTTCACAAGAAACTGAGCAGTGAAATTCTCACCGATTATATGTCGTGGAACAGCGGTACAAGCGGGTGTACACAAGCGAAGACTGCGTGTGTCACTTGAGCAAAGTGATTAGTTATGTTAATTAAGCACAACAAACATGTTTGGAAGAGAATAGAAAACGCCTTCCTTATTTATCAAAAAGGGTGGGAGGAGGCTGGCTGGGTTGCTGCAAAGCCGCCTTGTTGTGCGATTCTCTGACCACGCGCCAGGCATATTGATAATGATTTCAATTTTCTAGACGTTCAGGTATACGCAATATTTGGCTTCTATAATCAATAAAGGACCGAAAATCGTTGCACTACTTCTCTCGTCGGAAGCGTGAAGAAGATAGAGCTTCATGAAGATACATTTTGACATGTATATTATACTCAATTTGAGTGAAATAAACATAATTGTAAAATATTTGGCTTCTACTTCTTCTTTGACATTCGCACGTCAAAGAAGAGGTCAATACGATTTGAGCTCATAAGCTATGATAGTACCTGCGTGCTGTTGTTTTTAAATAAGTTGACAACGACAGAAGTTAATAGCATTGAGCTTATCAGACATCGCTGAAATGCTATATTGTCTATATTGTATAACGCATGGCCGAAGTGCTATCATGCCATCTCTATTACATCCGGCATCAGCAAATGCAGGCAGGTCAGTACAAGATTGTATATTTTAGCAAATCAGATGAGAAATAATAATAATAATAATAATAATAATATTTTTTTTCGTTCGCTACGTTCGGACGAAGGTAGTCGCATTAAGTTTGAGCTCCGCAAAATTGTTATCTAACAAAGTGCAAGCGTATTCAGTGATAAGTACAAAGTGACTGAGTGATCACACAAAGCTTGGGATTTCTGATTCACATTACCTGCAGTTTTTCTGTGAGCGACGCGACTAGCACTTCCAAATTAGCCGTGGCCGATAAAATTCAAGAAGGCAAAGTGTTCTATTTCACCGCCGGCGGCTCGCAGCCGCCAAACAGCTTTATGGATTCCGGTGCACTGCACGCTGAGAACGTGCAATCTAAAAGAAGCGCACGTTCACCGTCTCCAGCAGCAACGTGCAAACGAGCCGAATGTGACAGTGAACATCGCTGCTCAGCAAAGTGTCGCCCGTCAAACAAAGTATCCGTAACAACAGCTGTGGCTGCCAAACTCGCGCTAAGAGGAGATAAAACATTGGATAGCTTAGTGGAATCAAATCAGAAGCGCACAGAGACTAATGATGGGGAAGTTCTGGAGAACAAATTGTGGACAATGACGAGATCCCAGATGATAACAACGCAGACTGGCAGTACAAACCTACCAGAGCAGATCGCGCCATCAGAGATGCTCGTAAGAAAGTAGCGATAATGATGGGCAGACAGGTAGACCAAGATCACACATCAAGGTGCAGCCTATAGTCCACGCCAAAGCAGCCTAGAGATAATTTTTGAGTGCCGGAATGATCCTGATGCTTTGAAAGAGCTGAGCGTCCTAAAGATATACACCGAAAAAAGGCAATCTATCCCTGGCGTACACGCACGAATCACGTCGCAGGGCAGATAAGCTATCCGTGCAGCCAGTCAAGACCAAATAGCATCTGTCAGGGCACTAAAGAATGTTTGCGGAGTAGACATTTAAGAGCTCTCTGATACATCAGCTCTCTGGGGAAGAATTTCCGGAGTGAATCCTCAGTTTTCTGAAGAAAATTCTTTGTCTTGAAGGACAAGGTGTTAAAGAAGTTCGCAGAGAGAAGTTTTCCGTGGCTGGCGTAGGGAAGGATAGTACCGTAGTGAAAGTAATGAAATGTTCAAGCAGAGTGCGACTGAGGTTCAGCAATACCCTGAGGGCTGAAGTAGACATAGTAGGCGAGGTTTTCAAAGTTACATTATGCCCCGGTTCACCACTACAATGCCTATCGTGCCAGAAGTTCGGACATAAGGCATCCGCTTGCATAAAGAAAGAATATCGTACGCGCAGGAGATGTGCACGTCCCGGCCACCAAATGTGGGGATGTCGAGAAAAAGCTCGGTGTGCCAACTGTGGTGGCGCTCACTCGGCTACCGATGGCTGATGCGAAGTAAAAAGAGTGTACATGGAGACGGAGAGACAGAAACTTTACACAAAGATTTCTAACCGTTTTTCGAATCTAACAGTCGATTTTCCCAGCTTCGAGCAAACGTCAAGCACGAGCTCAACCACCACGAACAGGGATGGGCAGAAATCATACGCCGACGCAGCGAGGCCCACCGGCCCACAACCGGTATTTGACAAAAGTGGTAAAACATTGTGCCACCTTCCGCCACCTATTCCACAGAAGAAAACAGCGGACAAGCACTCAAGTGGACATAGAAATGTCACTCGGCAAAATCAACAACAGCCGTTGCCTTCTCAGATTTGAATCATGGTTGACAATATCTTAAAGATATGGAAAATTGTGAAAGGTCTACTAAGTGCCTGGCTAGAAGAAAATCCTGTGGTCCCAAAAGTGTCCGACTTTTTAGAATCCGAGTCCTGGAAAGGCACTTTTGATATCAGCCGTGGAAGGTAAAATTACACCAACGCCCAACTATTTAATTAGAAAACCTCAGCGAGGAAGAGCATCAAAACACTACGAATTTACCATGAGCTCCCATCCTTCAACCCATATAAACCCCGATCAACCCCAACTACGATCACAACAGTCATATACCTGCGAAATGTGCAGGAAGTCCCTAAGGAAAGACAATGCGTCGTGGGAGAAGCTTATAATAATGCCAATACTCATGCTACGCATCCCAGCACGGAGGCACAATGATCGATCATTATGCCAAATAATCAGAAATAACGTTACTGAATCGCGATGGAAAACACTTGCAAGTCTCCTAGACGAGTGTAACCGTAACATTATACAGTACGATACCCCACTCGATACAGACCACGACAGGGGAAAGATGGCAGAGCGCAAATTGGCTGAAGGCGATGTGCGTTCCGCCGCACGGATCTTGCCTTCGACCGACTCTTTTGCACCATTCCACGATCACACGGACCAAGAATTAAGAAGAAAGCACCCCCTTCGATTATCAGATGCAAGCGAACACCTAGGATCCCTCCAGGCACCATTAACATCAGGAAGACACACTATACATCATAAATTGGTTTCTGACGCCGTCCGATCTTTCGCCGTAGCATCTGGATCTGGATTAGATAGGCTGCGCCCCCGACATCTCCGGGACATGCTAGACAACTCAGTACCCTCATCCGGGAGACTTCTAGAAGAAGTCTGCTCCCTGGTAGCCTCGGCACTAAACGGCAGCTTGCCTTCTCTATGTCTGACAATCTTTTACGGGGCAAACCTTACGGCCCTAAAAAGAAGGACGCCTCAATCAGACCCATAGCATGTGGCCTCACAATCCGAAGGCTTGTGACAAAGGTGGCTATCGCCATCAGTAAAACTTCTATAACAAAAGATTTAGGCCCGAGGCAAGTAGGGGTCTCTATAAAAGGAGGCACGGAGGCAACCGTTCACGCTGTACGAGCATATATCGAAACAGACGGTACTGTGCGGGTTCTAGTTAAGCTAGACTTTAGCAACGCTTTTAACACAATACGACGCGACGTAATATTAGAAGAAGTAAGACTTCACGTACCGGAACTCCTGCCACTAGTATGGCAAAAGCTACAGGAATTCATCACCTCTATCCTGGTGTGACAAAGAACCACTTAAATCGACAAATGAAGTGAAACAAGGAGATCCACTGGGCCCCGCCCTGTTTAACCTAGGAATCTCCAGTTTAGTGCACAAATGAGAAGCCGGCTAAACATCTGATACCTGAATGATGGTACATAAGGAGGACCGCTGACATACTCAAGGTTTTGCAGTTTGCGAATGAAGGGGGGACAGTTCTCAATCTTTCCAAATGCGAAGTAATAACGGTTGGGGTGGACACTAAAGAACGAGACGAGGCATACAAAACAATTGCTGCCGTTTTACCTGGCTGCAGGCGAGTTAACCCGGTCGAGTTAGAGGTTTTGGAGCTCCAGTCAGTTCACAACGTATTTTCAAGACTTTAAGATATAAACGCCGCGCTTTGCTACAGACGCGACCTCGTCTGTTGGCTATGCACTCACAAGCGGCAGTATGCCTTTGGAGATATAGTTTAGGCTCCCCTAAATTCACCTACGCATGTTGTACTTCACCGACAAGCCAATGTCCCGACGCCCTGCAAGCGTATGACGACTCTATCGAGGGGCATATCGAGCGATGTTCTTAACATTGACTTCACGGACAGTTCGTGGCGAAGAGCAAGCCTGCCCATAAGAGAAGGTGGACTGGGTATTCGATCAGCGACAGATTTGGCCCCCATATGTTACGCAGCGTCAGCACGTGACGATGATGATGATAATAATAATAATAATATATTTTATCATAGTGGTTGTATTATTTATTCCTACAGACAGAATATTAGTTCTAACATGAATTTTATGCACACGTTTCTTGAAGCCTGCATTAAGTCACTATTTGGTATACCTACACGGCTGGTATCTTCTAAATATAGTGGCCATTATGCAGGTTTTTGTGTATCTAAGCCAGTGGTAAAGTCAGTCATTTAAAGCGCATTCATTATTGCCTATATTTAGAAAGCAGCGTATCTGTGGACATCGAACCTTTCATACAACGGTGCCCTCGGCGTTAACAATCCTCCACAATTAACTCCAAAGGAAGGCTCCGACGTTTTTTGCAGATCTGTGGGCTAACGGCAAATTCGCTTAAAAACTATTTAGCTAAACGTATTTAATTGGCTCAAGTCCATAGGCGTACGTTTTTGCCAAGTCTGATAGTCGCGTCAGGCGTGCCGATCGACAAATCCGCCTAATCAGGCAGCACTGCGCAACCCACGATGCGATTGCGCCGCTGAACGACGGTGGCTTTAAATAAAGGGTTTATAAAAAACGGATATGTTAATAAGCCTTAAAATCTCATATTAGTAGTCAAATCATTGCTTAACCCGCATGTTTGTATCCTTTGTAAGTCCAGAAACGGCGATTGCTCTACTGCAGTGCTCGTTTGATATAAACTTCTATCCTTTTCTACTAAAATAATTTATCCATCTTAAATACTCAGCCTGTTTAGTTGTGTTGCAGGTCTGTCTGGGGCTTGAACGTCGGTATAAAGACATACCATGCCACCAACTTCAGGCCTATGAGCCCTTAAACTATGCACAAGGCTCGTGTGGTGTTCTATACACGGTTTACCTCAGATGTTTCAAGGGCGATGTTTTGCCAAAAACCCTATCGCAATTGCATTAAGGCTCTATCAAACCCATTACTACAAAGATTATATTGTAGAATATACTTTCAACTATAGCAATACGTAAAGTTTTCGGGCTGACCCTCAACCAAGATTTAACGTCCACGGAACTGTTTTTCATATTGCTTCATACACGGATTCCCATAAATACAACTGTGCAACGGTGAGGCTTGAACCCGCGCACCTATGTGTCTCCTCCGGTTGCGAGGCGCAGACTTAAGCCACCACGCCACCAGGCTCGACATCTATAGCAATACGTGTTTAATGTAGTTATGCATGAAGAAATAGCCTAACCGAGCAACTTGTGTTTGGCTAAACTCTATATGAATAGAATGTGTATGATAAACTCTATATTATCCTATTGATGACTATGCGTAGGACATCGCCCGCTATTTGTAACACCACTAGTTTGCACGTTACAAGTGGTGCTAAACATACATCGTTGCTCTATTACTACCAGCGACTGGTAACATCAGCAGTATTGTACTTCTTTCTCTTATTAATTATTTGTTATGTCAACGTGATTTGTTGGGGCACATTCAGCCACAGTAACGATATTGTGCCGGTTAGGTCGGTTGAGCCTACACTGAGTTGCTTTGCACAACAGTACAGTCGAACAAACAGAGATAAACAAAGGTAGTTACAGTTAGACTGGCAATTAGTTAGACGCTTTAAGCTGACGCCTCGATGTGACAGATCTCACCGCCGTCGATTGCGGCAATCCCACCACTACGCCGTCTCCGAGGAGCAAGCAGGTCCTATACAGGTACAAGGTCAATGCGCCTTAATGCGTCGCAGTGCCACCATAAGGCAGTGCTGTATCGATTATTACTGCTACAAGTAATAATAACATTGTAGTACAACATATGCGCGCAAGCATGTATTTATAACTATTCGTAGAAGAGCGGCTTAATGCTAGGATAGTTGTTAGATTAACACCGATCTGATAGACTACTCATGGAGTTGTAGCTGTGGATACTGGCGGTATAAAAGCATGAGTCACAGTGGGTTGTGCTATTGTTCAGTCTCGCTGCCTGGTAGAAGCGGATGGTAGGCGAATAGCGGCGGGATACGATCTATGCGCTTCCGTTCTCATACGCGCGCTGCTATGCTGAGGAGCTGTGTGTCTCTGGGTGAGAAAGGGCGGCATTGTATATGGCCGGCAGTCGGCTGTTCAAACAGGCTACTAAACAAAACACACACACACACACGCGCGCACACAGAGAAACAAGAAAAGAAAAAGAGGAAGAATGCTGAATGAGGAAGGAAAAAGCGAAAAGAAGAGCCAAGAGATTGGGTCTGACAGAGATAAATTCCGCAGCGCCGATGTGCATTTGTAGTGCTGCTGGTTGCGTACGCGGCTCGCCGTAAAGTCGGAGCGCACATATAGTTTTGCCACCCACTGGCTTTAATGCCTCTGTTGCTGCTGGAAGGGAGGAAGACGAACAGGGCAAGCAAGGTGGCTGCTTGTCTGACACTGGGTGCTGTTCTGGTCTGGGGACTGACTGAGGACTGGCTGATTGTATAGTATCCCGTCCACTCTCATAGGTACCGTCGACCGTCGAGACTATGAGACTACCTCGTTTATCTGGCGGTCGCCTCGTTGTTGCGCCAGCCGCACGACAACGACGAAGAACAGACTCAGTGCGTGCGAAGCGAGCCCGTTGAAGCACGTTAAGTAGTAGCGGTGGTAGTAGTCGTAGTAGTAGTCGTAGTCTGTAGTAGTAGTGGCGTTGAAGTAGTATTAAAGAATGGTTCCAGCTCCTCACCTCTTCCTGAGGCCATTTAGGTGAGAGGTTTTTAGTGGGTATTATGCACACAACATCGGCATCGAGTCCCACACTACCCGCTTTGGGTGTGCGTAAAAGCATTTTTCCCTCTCACCAACAAACAAAAAAGTAGTAGTAGCACATGGCCGTCGAGCCCGGTGGTGGCGTGGTGGATTAAGTCTGCGGCTCGCAACCGGAGGAGACGCAGTAGATGCGCGGGTTCGAGCCCCACCGTTGTTGCACATTTGTATTTTATGGGAGTCCGTCTATGAAGCAATGTGAAAAACGGTTCCGTGGACGTTAAATCTTGGCTGAGGGTCAGCCTGAAAACTTTCTTTAGTAGCACATGGCTATTGGCCGCCGACGCCTAGCTGCTGTACGTGGCAAGAAAAGGCAAACCCTATGTAGACTTAGCAAGACTTCGTAATAAGATGTACTTAACGTTAGAATCGATATTGATGTCGACACACAATAGCAACGAGTATCAATGAAATGATATCACCAGCAGAGTGGCTACACTGGCGATACCAGCAACAGCAGCAACAGTAATACCTACATTAACAAATAGAAGAAACAGCAACAACAAATCAACCTGTTACTACCTTCACTACTACACCCACAGGATGACATCAGCCGTACGAAGGCAGAGACACGAACGTTTACGACATTGAACTAGGAATTTCTCACCTCTAAGAATTAATGACCCTTAACTATTTTTGATCTAACAAAATAGGTTCAGGATCCAGTTACAACAACGTAGCAAAACGAGGAGGATCTAACGAAACATTACACTACACGTTCGTCGTTCTTGTGACGACTGGAACGCTGATACGGATTCTACAGATTAGCCATGTCGATAGTTCCTAACGAGTCCATAGCGTAACCATGGCCTTACCAGCCTTACTGGTTAGAATAACGTGCACGATCTTTACTACTACTACTTCTGCTGCACCTCTGCTTCGGTGTTAGCAAGCTGCTACATCGCCCTAGACTATTGCTCTGGCTTGTACTAAACGTATTGCTTGAAGCTTTGTCTCTCGCCTGTTTTGGGCCTGCACCGGCTTTGGTCGTCGCTCTGGTGGTGGCAGGCGCGGCAATGGGCGGCGGAGGTGTCTTGCCCTTCTGCCACGCAAGACAGACGTCTGATCCCCACGGACGACCTCGGCCAACAATATCGGCGCCAAAGACGCACTTTCAGTTCCCTGGGGAAGTCACGTACCACCATTACTACTACTGGTAGTATAGCAGAAGCTGCAATAGTAGGTATATTCGAATATCTTGGTTAGGCGGGATGCCCGCCCCCCTGTCTATCTGCTTGCATTGAGCTGAACAGGTCTGTCCTGCTTAACACACTGGCGAACGGGCCCGTGAACATCACATCTACCCTTAAGCCGGTCGTGGCGTGTAGGCACGGGCCGACACGCTGTGTCAGCGCCGCTGAACCCCAATGCGTTCGGCCTCGCCATTCGACGTGCGCCCTTCCGTCTGGCTAGACGCATTGTCGATGTCTCTGTATCTCTTTCCCGCTTCCCCCCCATTTCTCTATCTCTCTCTCTCGGTTCCACCCCTATTTCTCACTCTCGGTTCTGCCCCTATTTCTCTCTCAGTCTCTCTCTTGCTTGCTTCCTACCCCATTTCTCTCTCTCTCCCTATGGATCTCCATTTCGTAATTCTAATGGGATACGCTGGTATATGAGCAACAGAACAAGAAGTTCCGAATGAAAGTGACAGCATGGACCATTACAGCGGCAGCAATGCCAGCGACCGCCACGGTGCTGCCACCAACAACTCATTACTAATTAACATCGAAAATTATGTCGGCCAGTCATGTCGTACGGCGCGTGCGAATCCTCCTTCGAGAGCAACCGGTCTCACTGTGCAGTCAATCAGCGTTGGCGAGCCAGAGCACATTTGATTAGAGACAGACGAATGAAACTTATGAGCGTCGGCAAAAGCACCAGTTCGCCAAGGTAGTCCCTAGGTCATTACCGTAGTGCTTAGGCATACAATTAGCCTGTTACTATTGATTGTAAAGCACAAACAGCAAAAGTGCGTCTATTTCTCTCTGTCTTATAGCTGTTCGTAGTTTAGTTCGACAGATAACGATGCACAAGATGCTAGCCTATATCAGGCGTACGTCTCAAAGTAATGTGGATAAAGTGATAGATCTGGGATGGCGTTTACGTTTTGCCAGAGTGGTGTATAAATCATAAAATTTCTTTGTTATGAGTAAATGATAAATGCTACCTATGACTGCACCTGAAGACGTATAGCGATTGCTGGTTAAATGCACTGGCCCACTACCAAGTACCTAAAATGATGCTTCGTATAGGTTGGCAGATTTCAAGCTTGATCACTTTCTTGGTACACAAACAAAGAATCTTATGTTAACTTTGAAGATAGCTCGGATGTTGCTTATTCTGGATATAAACACTAACGTATTAACGCGAACTTGCAGACGCGCCAACTGGTAACAGAAATGAAAATATATGAACGTTAATTATATAGTTCTTATCTTCCACCGAATGTGATGTGTAAGGGGAGACTCGAGGATAAATGCTAAAAAAGTTTTACATGAATCCATGCGCAAGGCCTCGCTATTAGTGCATTTGAAGTTTTGTTAACCGGAACAAGATAGCGATATGCTATTATACATAAATGTAGTTACTATAACCCAAACGACTGGCAGGACGCGCAATTAACGAGCGCCTAAAGACAGACAAACAGATGTCAAGAAAGATTGTCCCAACAATAGATTTAGTTGGAGTGGAGTTATGCGTATGCTGCCAGACGCAACGCCCTTGTCGATGGTTTACCCGTAGGGTCACGAAGCTAAAATCTACCTGTATATGAAGGGGACATTACCAGACCTCGGCCATGCACCGCCGCAATGGTCACACACATATTGAAACCCGTAGAAAACAAATGTAGGACTCGCACACAGAGAAAGAGGAAGAGTCTGGTATGCGGTAGCCGGTATACGGTTAGCAATACATCATTGGGGCATTTCTGTGACTGTTACCAAGAACTCATGGTGCTGGCTCTTTGCTAAGCAGACATGCTCCGAATAGGATACATTCCTTCATATGTATGACAGAAACATAAATTAGTGTGAGCACTAGTATATAATAAGAAAATTGTTGTTTGAAGTAAGAAATGGGGATAACAGTTGTGGTAACCCTAGTAGAATAGGTAAGCATAATATAATAGTGGAACAAGGTGTACCTCATAGGGAATAAAGATATCTGTAACCTTATGCTACTATATATGTATATATATATATATACATCCTCACAGTCGTCGTCTACAACCTCACGGAGGAGGAGAATTCTGTGAGGCTGTAATCGACGCAGTCGTCCATGGGCAGACATGGGTTGCTCACAGGCCCGCCCACTTCGTCGAGAGGGATCTATCTGTTCTGAGCTGTTCCGACTGGGCGCCGTAGACCAAAGACACTGGGGGCAAAAGACTGGGCGACTGGCTATCTTGACCACTTGTCTATCCCCCCCCCCCCCGCCCCCCCGCCTCCACACGGTCAGCTGCACCCCAACCTTCAGTGCAACGGTCACCCGACCCCCACCGCAACCGCATCTACGATGACGACATGACCTAGCTCTGTACCACCCGTATGGTATTCATTATTCATATGGGCCACAACAACGACAACAACAACCGTAGCGACTATAACAACAACATCTCATTATCTCCCTCTATGCCAACATCGCCTTCTGCGGCGCGCGTTATAACTACTCCTACTACCACTACTACTAAATAATAAATAGAATGGGCATAGATCGTGTCCTTTGCGCTGCCGCTGTCGTTGCTGCTGCTACTGGGAGAAATACGGAGAGGACAACGAACAAGGTCAACTTAAATACATGCATTTGTGAATGTATAAGTACATATACATTCGCACATTCAAACGTCGGGTGAGATAATTATATTGGGCTAGAGACAGACGTTCAACAAGGCGATCCGTTGGGGCCGCCCTTGTTCTGTCTAGGTGGTTAGGTCCCTGGAACCTGCATCGTTAACATGCTCACTCAAGGTATCTGGTATCTTGACTACAAAGCTACAAAGGCGGTTGCATGGGAGACGTCTCGAAAGATACCTGTAGGGTTTGCGTAAATAAGGCTACGAGCGGATTGAAACTGAACGCAGCCTTGATTCTATTCGACGACTCGGCTTCGACAGAGAAAGTTATATATACCTATACTGTATATGCTATATATACCCCGAACACTCTTGTCTGGTCTAAAGGCAATCACTCTTCAGAATCCGAAGTTGATCAATATTAATGGGTGACTTCCCTGTTCGAGGAGCGTTCAGACGGTCTGATCCGCTCGGCTTATAATGACACTGTGAGAGCTCGCCTAAGAGCAAGGTCAGCTAGGGTCGCGGGGGGGGGGGGGGGGGGGGCTAACTGCACGCTCTATGAAGCATTCCTCTGGGTACATTGCTCGACGACATTGCTATAAGGACTGGTTTCGGACTTCGACGGGGCACCGCAACGCAGGTGAGAGCCTCATTAGTGCAGATGCGGGGAATCGCTGGACGCTGTCTCACATTGTCCGTCGTCATGCTGCATCCATAACGGTGGCCGTGCGGCGAGACATGCTGGAAACAATGGCGCGCTTCTGGCAGAGCTTTTCGGTTGGCTGGATAAGCGTAAGTTATGCAAAAGTTTTATACGAACAGTGTCTACAGTTAAAACTGATAGTTCAGTCAAATAAGTACGCCGACAGGCTATGTAGATCTGAATTCACGCGCAAACGCATATATATGTATATATATAATAACAATATATATGTAATATATATAAATATATATATATATATATATATATATATATATATATATATATATATATATATATATATATATATAAATATATATATACATATATTTTGTCTGGTTTTACCGTAAGTGTGTACATAGACCTGCAAGTGTTTGATATGGGCGTTTGTCTATACATGCGATGAGGAGAGTCCTTCCCATCTTCATATTTCTCGAATATGCTCTCAGCTGCCGGCTGTCGACTGTTAGGCAAAGGTGCCGAGATTTATTTGACTCGCCGTGTCTCAAGCACACCCTAGTGGTGTATGTTAGGGTGTGTATAGCCCTTGAAATGATTTATTGCAACATTTGGCCTCTAGTTAAAGCTTTATGGAGGATAGCTGTACGACGTGACCGATGAAAGGGCGACACCCTTTGCGCTTCTAAAGATGCGTTTAGCGGTGAACCGTGATGCAAGTGAATCGTGCGCCGCTAACTTCCGGTCAGACGAACATGCATTTATATTCTGAACCCGACAGACCAACAGGCCATTGCTAGACTTGATATATATATATATATATATATATACGTCGAATGACATACCGAGAGCAGCTAGTATCCAGTAGTATACATAAATATCAATGTTATATACATACTCATTATGAGTAAAATAAATGTAAAAAAAACAACAACAAAATATATATATATATAGGGAACGAGAGAGGGTGCATATTTAAATTGCTTAGTTGTTGTCCTCTTGCATTATCATAAAATTGTGGATGTACAAGCCATGGGTTAAATCTCTGTGGTGATATAGATATCACTGCGAAAGATACCAGTTAACAACTTGATAAGCGAGGCAGCATATCTCACTACGATAATCTATCTTTGGCTGAAATTATTCCTTATTGTTAGTTGAAGTTGACCAGGTAGTATGCTGGTAACATCACAATAAATTGATTGCCGCAGTTGTCGTGACCTCTATTACGATACCAGCTATGGCATTCTGACCAGCGAGCTGTTAAGTGTTTCTTTTTAAGGGGCAAAGCTGATAAACATTAAATTTAAACATTATGGACAATAAGTTACGAGGTGGCCCTAAGCCAACAAATGCTGTCAACAACTTAGTTTACTGGTGATGTGCACGTCGGGATGAATGTGTTAATAGAAGATACATGACTTTGAATTGAACTGGCGGCATGACGAGCTCTAATGATTTTGTTCTCAGTCGGAATCTGCACTCAAAGTTTACGTGCGCGCGTGCATTTTTAGTGGACTAGTTGGCCTCGGTGCAAGTTTAATTTCCAAAGAAAGCTACGATACCACAAAGGTCGCCGCACATTGAACACAAACTATACACAAGACATTTTTAAAGGAATCACACTTAGAACAAGAGTACGATTAGTTTATTTAGTATATCATGTGTTATTGGTCAAATACTAGCTATTACTGTTACGGTATTTCTGGCAGCCCTTGCTCCGGCGATGGAAGCGATCCCGCTACCACTTGACAGCCGGCTCACCCATTGGCCCTAACGTTTAGTAAGTAAGGATTGGCTGAATTATGCGTTGCGGCGACACCCTTCTGTACGATCTGCAGAGCACGGTGTACGACATCGTTGATGGCGAAATGTCTGCCATTGAACCGGCAGCGCGTGTTTTGCTGTAGTGGTAACTATGATCCGGCACAAGTTACAGATGTGCGAGACAATGCAGAGTGTGTTATTGTTCAGCATCGTCCCCAGTTACGGAGAAAGGAGGGCTTATAGCCACTTTCTGCTCATTGAATCAAATCAAGCCTTAAGGGGAGGTTTTCCTTTTAAATCTTGGGTTTGTCCTAGAAGTGAGTCTTGCCTCCTATTTACCGCCAGGTGGTCCAGCGCTTCCTGAGCTCTTTGATCTTGGAGCTGTTTCCAACAAACTCGAAACTTCTCCAGGGCAACATCTATCTAGCTATACAAGTATTTTTTTATCGTGCAATTTTAAACAATGAATTAATTCTTAAACACTATAGAGCTCCGGGTAGTTAAAAATGTGGTACTTATTTATATTTACCGTTTTGCCATGCATATCGATCCAGTTATCTATATCGAAGCGATAGCTCTTCGGGCAGATATCTTGGTGGTACCATGCCAAGTAATCTTGCAAAGTAGTGAGCGATTCCCTTGCATCACTATAGTTCTTGAAGATGAAGCTCTTGTTGCCTTCTTCTCTATAAGCATGCCATTGCTCTCGAACCTCCTCCTAGAAGGTGTAACCGTCCCGTACTAGACGTTTAACATCAGTGCGCTTGCTGCACAGAGCGATTTTATAATTACTAAATATTGTCATTCACTATATGTTGATCAGCTGATCATGTAAACACTAGACGCGTTTCTACCTCGCTCCCGAACTTTCTCTTTGTGGAGTGCGTTTTTGTGCCTTGTTTGTGCTGTAAACTTGCTGTTCGATTCATTGAGTGACTAGTAACTACTTGACAGATACTTGTCTAGTGAACTCACCAAGAAGATGGGCCAGAGGCGACAGAAGCGAGCTCTATCACAAGATGACATCATCAGTTCTTCGAAGAGAGCTACTCATGAGCCCAGAAAGTGTCCGAACTGTGACCTCCGTGTTGGCACAAGAAACACAATTCGCTGCACTCAGTGTGAACTTCAAGTCCATATTCAATGCACCCAAGTTACCACTCACGATGTCGTTAATTGTACTGATAGCTTCGCTGAGTTTAGATGCCACAACTGTAAGCCGCCCGCCGATGACGATGCGGACAGTGTTGACAGCATGTCTCTTGGCGACGGTGACGCACATGGAAGTGCGGTGGACGACAAATTGCTCTTGCGCACACTTGTGAAAGAAGTACGTGCACTGCGCACGTTGGTCAAATCGTACCAGTGCACGAACAATAAGCTCGAGAAAGAGCTGTTGCATTTAACAGCTGTCGTCTCTGACCTGTCAAACAATCGCGGAAGACAGGCCAAGCGAGACAACTCTGGCCGATCCCAAACTCCCAGGGTGCGCTCCAACTCCAGGGTTTCATTTACAAATAAAAAAGAGCGTGAAGTACAACGCTATCCCCGGAAAACCAACGCTCAACCAAATAGAAATGTTGGAACCTTTCGAGCCACGGGTAACGAGCGTAGTGGTCGTAGAGATACGCGCCGCGTACTAAATGTCGGCAGTACTTCTCAGAATCCCGTTGCGGACTCTGAACTGAAAAGTCAGCAGTCCCAGGGATCGTGCTCTCCGGGTTCTCAATCCAGGCCAGATATACTATTGCCCGTTGCAAGGGCCGACATACGGACCAGCATGGTGTTCGTCTCGAAACTTGACTCTAATGTTTCAGCATCAAGAGTACACGGGCATCTCAAAAAGAATGGAGTAACGGCTCTTAGAGTACGTAAGATCAAACCTAGGTTTGCCTCTTACTCGTCATTTATTGTTGACGTCTCTGAGGTAGACGCGGCAAATATGTTTAGAGAGACTTTGTGGCACACGGGAACACTCGTGATGGACTACCGTGACAAGGGCAATGTCAATGTGATAGAGACATTTCCCGCTGAAGCCTGACAACCCGTCAACCTCAATTGCCACGACTTTCTCGGCTTTGATCCAACCTCTGGACTATTAACGCCTAGTTTTGTTTCTTGCACTTCGTTTAACGCCGCTCGTATAACAAAACAGTTTGCCTGTGATTCGCTGCTCCAGTACTGCCTATTGCACTCTCCGGACATTATATGCATATCTGAAACCTGGGCGTCTGCAGAAAACATATCATCGGCAGAGCTGTCACTGGGAGGCCGCTACTCTGTATTTCGTAAGGACCGTATCGGGCGCTGTGGAGGCGGAGTATGCATACTTTGCAAACCTGAGCTGGGGTGTTGCGACATCGACATCGGCGATACTTGTGCTGAAGTTGTCGCCATCGACGTGCTACGCGGAACCGATCAGTGCCATCGGGTAATATGTGCTTATTTTTCTCCAACCGGTTCTTCCGCCGAGCTAGCGCAACGAATGCGCACATTATGCGACGCTTTAGATGACTTAGTTCAAGTTAGCTGGCCCGTCATTTTGACCGGCGACTACAATCAACCTGGAATATATTGGACCACAGGAGGCCTTAACTTCTCCTCAGAAACTAAGGAACACATCTTCAGCTCATTCTGTTGCTCTGCCGGACTTGTGCAACTTGTCACGGTTCCCACACGGGGGCAGAATATTCTGGATTTGCTACTTACTGATAATGAATATTTAATCACTGATATTACTGTGGGTGAATCTCCAGTAAAATCGGATCATCTTGCCGTATCCTTCAAAATTGCTGCAAAAAGACAAGAGCGTATTGTAGGTCCATCGCTGAACTTCTTTAAAGCTGACTATAATGCGATGGCTGCGACCCTGGCAGTCATCAATTGGCGTCACCTTTTTGCGCAATGCCAATCAGTGGAAGCCCAGTACTGCTCTTTCCTAACTATCATATCCGACCTTGTGAAAGGATATACTCCAAAGATGGTTCAACGAACATCCCCACTACATGATTTTATAGACAGGGCTGCTCAAAAACTGAATAATAGTGTACCTTTCTCTCGAAGTCATACACGCCTCTCGCGTAGTTTGGCGCGCACAGCATTGCGTTGTCGGCGCTTGGAGGAAGCTAATCTGGATATCCGCGACGCTAAGGACTTCTTCCGATATGCAGGCCGACGTCTTAAACTACAGACCGGGGTAGCGCCGCTTATACACGAACAAGGCACCGCAGTCGAAGATGGACACAAAGCTGAGGTTCTGCTGAGCTACTTCAAAAGTGTATACATAGAGCCTCAGAACGTCTCCGCCGGCGGAATCAAGCAAACGGCCCAGATACTCAACGACATTGAATTCCATCCCTTTACTGTGCTTCAAAAACTTCGAAATCTGCAACGCAAAAGCACCTATACGCCCGACAAGTTACCACCCATTGTATTCAAAGAACTGTCCGAGTTTCTAGCGGAGCCACTGTCATTAATTTTCTCTCGTTCCTTCGAAGATGGCGAAGTTCCCACCATCTTCCGTGAATCCATTGTCACACCTGTACACAAAAAGGGCTCTAGAGCAACCGCTGAAAACTACCGGCCTATTGCTCAGTGTGTTATTCCCTGTTTAATCATGGAGAAAATAGTTGTTGATTGTATCTATAATTTCTTATCCTCCAACCAACTTTTAGATAATCAGCAACACGGATTCACTAAGGGACGATCGACGGCAACCCAATTATTGGAGGTCTCCCATGACTGGGCCCTGGCGCGAAATCACGGATCCCCGCTCCATATTGTTTATTTTGACTTTTCGCGTGCTTTCGACCGGGTTGATCACCAAATTTTATTAGCAAAGATGGAATTGCTAGGCATCGGACCTAGGATTCTAAAATGGTGTCAAGCCTATCTTACTGACAGGAGTTTTAAGGTCAGGGTAAGAAGTGCTACGTCTGGTGCTGCTCCATGCCCTTCTGGAGTCCCGCAAGGCTCCTGCCTAGGGGCGCTCTTGTATTCAATTTTTGCCCAAGACCTCAAACTTGTCCTTGGCAAACTCGACGTAATTTACAAGCTCTATGCTGACGACTTAAAGATATACGTCGAAGTCAAAGGCAAAAAAGACAAAGCCGAGTTGCAGAAAGCAATTGATTCTGTGTTACTTTGGACCCATTTGAATAGAATGGAAATATCAGCTTCAAAATGTGCCGTACTGAAAACAAAAAAAGATAATACTGCATATTTTATGAACGGCCATAGTATACCCGAAGTGTCAACATACAAAAACCTAGGTGTTACATTTGATTGTCATATGAAGTATACAACTCATATTGCCGAAGTTGTAAAATCTGCGTCTCGTCTGTGCAATCTCATTCTCAGAGCGTTTATTGTGCAAGACCCTGCAATGTACATAAAACTCTATAATACGCTTGTCGTCCCAAAGTGGACATACTGCTCACACGTATGGACACCTTTCTATAAAAAAGATGTAGAACTGCTTCAGCGAGTGCAGGATAAATTTGTTCAACGAGTCGCGTGGCGCTGCAGTGTAAGACGTGAGAGTCTCGTACTCCCAAATGTGAGCGAGTACCAGATGCAAGTTGACCTCGGACTTTTTAAACAACTAATCCGTAGTAATAATTTTAGTACCTTTTTTACAGTACGTCCAAATAATCTTCGTAGTGTGGTGTCAATTGCTCCACCGGAAGTTGCTAATGTCGTTGTGGTGAATAATGCGTTCGCATGGAGAGTTTCGCGACGCGCCCATGTGTGTAAAGACTACACTGTGATACCAACACCCCTTTTTCAATAAAGGAGACTTTTGTATTGTATTTGTATTGTATATTTAGTTGAATAATGTTTCTAACCATACAAGTTCCTAAGCTGCGCTTTAAAAAGCTTTTCCTGACTCCGGCCAAGTTGACCTCCTGGTACCGCATGCTTTTAATAGCATGTTTCTGCTTCTAATCAGAGTACTTTTACAACAGGCCGCAGACGTAACACGACTTGTCCATACGGCCCTGTCGAATTTTATGAGTAGACATTTATAAAACGCTATATTGATTAAAATAAGGCACACATGGAAGCATTCACACGATCTTATTCAAGACCTTTATGTCCAATTTTTTTTAGAGAAAGCTGCATCTGCGTTCACCCGGCTCAATGCCGATGTTACTGGCATAATACTTACTAAAAGCCCCATCCCCGAAAGACCTCATGGCGAGGCGAGGGGCTAATGCCGTTCATTATATACACGTTCTATGAAACGACAGATTGAGGACAAAATTCAGATCTTTGTCATATGCTATGGTAGGTGCAATCAATGTAGATGCAAATTTTGTTTGAAAAAGCAAGGAAGATTTAAGTTTCCATGTAATAATATAGGTGTTAAAGAATTGCTCTCTCTCTCTCTCTTTCTACAGTACGGTACTTACTTAGCAAATATATAGACATTATATATACGTATACTTCGGGACAAAAATAGCATAATCACATCCGACCTTACGGCAAACATTGTACTCACAATTGTAACGCCATATGCAAAAAGTAAATTCGTAATGTAAATAAATCAGCTTTAACATACGGCTGAAACATGTTTTTTTGTGTGTAAGTAAATTCTATGTCGAAAAATAGCTATCACAATAAAAACAGTTTGCGTACTGACACAAATATATGGTTGAATGGTTGAAATGTTGATTTTATCTGTAAATAATAGTGTGCATTACCTCCGCATGCCCTAGTAACGCTCGTCGTAAGACTTAGCATCGATCCAATTAACTCAGAAATGAATTTCTGTGGGATATTTTCCATTTTTTGCGCGTAGCTTTTATGAGCCCCACAATTTTTCGGGGGCGGAAGTTCTGGCGGTAATGAATCATGTTTGTTAGGGTTCGTGTTGGGAAAAACATACTAGTAACTCCACTAAGCTAATTCCAGCTTCTGCTAGGCTCGTTCGATTAAGTGCAGCGGTGTGCGGTCTGACATCGTCGCGCTGGAAGGCTAAGTTATCACCAACAGCCCTTGCGAAAGGTGCTACGTGCTGTGTCGGAATCCCATCAACGGACCGTTGGGTTAAACCTCTTCTTCCACGAGTGCTATACAATACCTCGTTGTAGACCTCGGTCTTTGTCGTTGGTATACGCTTTCCCGCCTAACGTTGTGGTAGGGCGAAACCCTGGTCTCATACGAGAAACGAATGGCCTGCTATGGGTGAAAGGTCAAACTTTTATGATCTCACGGCAAACCGACATCGTGCCTGTCGGTGGGTTCTGGCCACTTGTGACGGTATAGCGGACTTGTGGGGCATTAAGTGGGCCCACTTATGTTATCAGCCTTCGCCTCAAAGTCCGGGCGCTAACCACTACTCGGAGGGCAATTCGAAGCTGTTGGTTTCACTGAACATCAGTGAGTCGGCGATGTCGTAAAATATTCATTTGAACGACGCGGTAGCAGTTATATAGCTTGGGTCTTGCCCCCGCCTTGAACCCGCCCTCCGATGGAAGACCTTCGGTAGACTTTGCAAACGGCAGATTGGTTCATATTTAGTTGACGAGCTACATATATTGACTATAACCAAGCTTAAGCAAAGCAACGATATGGGCGGCTCTCTGTGGCCTAGTGTCCAGAGTGTAGAACTTGTTGATGGCACTTTCACTGCACAATGTCACTAGCTGTCCGCCAAAAATATTTAAATAGATGCTTTGAGACTGGGACGTATCTCGCCAATATTCTGAACATGTTTTAGAACTAATTTAGTTGTCTTTCGATCAATAACTCGTTGTATCGACAAAGAGATAATTAGGAAATGGAAAGGCACTTAACTAAAAAGAGGATTAGGGGTCGGCCAACGGCCGATACCACGGATTGACCGCGGAATCAACATCTATTCGATCTAACATTTTGTTGTCCATCTCTGTTGGAGACGATACCGACAAGCATATACATAATAAGCCGACCACGAGCAACCTAGCCTTAATTAGCTCTCCGTCGCCTGCTTCTTCTGCGCACTGGTGCTATATATATATATATAGAGAGAGAGAGAGAGAGAGAGAGAGAGGATTGCTCTCTAGTGCCCTAGGGGTCCACAGTAACTTGAGAGAATGCAAGACTGGGTAATGCTAATACAGCCAAAACGTAGTTTCACTGCATTTACTTTAACTAGAGGAGCACCTTTGACTGAGTCAGCCACATTCTTCTTTTTAAAAAAATCAGCAATTAGGCACTCACCATCGCACACGAACGTTTTGTTTGCACAGGACTAACTGGAAACTGCACGTGTAGGATGCACCTACCGACCGCCTGCCGTCGACTGCGAATTGCATATGACAATTTGAGTAAACAATCGGGGAAGTCAGGCGGGTTATCTCGAGGCTAGCCTTTACTTCCGATGCCAGGTCGAGACGCCTGGCACGTACGTTAGCCTTGACCTAAGCTTCTGAAAATCTTCATCGCCCGCCTGTAAAGCAAAGTTTCTATCAGTTTCCAGGAGACGCTGAAAAAGTTAATGCGCCACGATCACCCTAAGAACTCTAATCCGTCAAGCTTAGTGCAAGCGCTCTTAGTCAGCGCTCTTAGACTGTTGCAAAAACGTCGGAGGCCCAGTCAGTCGCCTCATACATACATAATCGACCACAGACATGATGATGTAACGCTTGGACTGCCGAGGCCCAAAGGTGCGTGGCATGAAAAGTTGTGGCCGCTTTTCGGCGCTGACGGGGAGTGTTTCAGAGACTCCGGTCGAGGTATACGTTAAGGAACCTTTCCATGTTGATGATGTTTATTATCTGGTTGTTGAGACAGAGCTGGACAGCCGGACGACGTCTCCGGTCTATTGCTTTGCCTGGAGCCCCGGCAAATGTAGCTTCCGGCGCTTAGTGTTAGACGTCAGAGCTTTTTAGTTCGCACATCTCTCTCGCTAATCCAACGTCTGAACCTAGCTGGTGAGGACAAAGTCGTCAGCGTAAGCAAAAAAGGCGGCTCCAGAAAAGTCTTCTGGCCGCAGCATGTCGTTCGTAGCAGGGATACGCTATACTCCATACCAGGGATCTAATATATATAGCCTTGTGTTGGCTTAATGAGCTTGTACACATTCCGACGCTGGAGAGCCTTATATATCTCGCAGCGGGTGACCCAGCAGGCTTACGCAGGTCTGTTCGTTACGAGATATATCGCAACAGGGACGCGAGCTAGAATCACACTCTAATAGAGTGAAGGGGTATCACCTTGAAACTTGATTCGTTCTTCCGGAGACAACCAAAATCTTAACGTAAAAAACAAGGTAGCGTCATATTTAATTAATGGAGGCTTATGAAGGAGTTTATCTTTTGATTGAACTCGCTGGATGCCGCTGATAGTTCCAAATCAGTACTGGGCGTCCAAGAGAAGACCATTCTTCCTTGCAAGGCGCCGGAAGCATGCCTCCACGTTGAGCTTGAACGTGGAGCTCCACGTCTTGTCTCATCGGCCATGCTCTCATAATAAAACGCCGTGTATTCTCATTTGGCATTGTTAAACGGGAAAGTGGAAACTCCAGCAGGAAGCCTTGCCATTGCACTTTACCAGGTCTGAAACATGTCACTCTTCCCCAAAAAAAATCCATGTAAGTCTTGAAATGTCTGCCTGCTGATTTCGGCACAGTAAAATTCATATAGTTCCTTTACAGTGGACCTAAGTTTTTTCCTGTCTGCCATCATTTTCACTGAGATGTTCATGTTCTCTCCACCGATGGTGAAGCGAGAGAGGCTTTCTTTAAAACTCCGACGCAGTTTTAATTACTTCTTACCCATAACAAACAAAGCTGCAAGTACCTGTACTGCAAAATACAGTCTGGGCAGCAGGCCTCTAGACAAATGATTGACCGAGAATGCACGCTCTGCAAAGAAGCCGCTTGTAAAACGTTTGTTCTTTTGAACGTCGACATCACGGAGCATCGCACAACAGCGTGGCTCAATACATACCTAAACGGGATGTGTCGGTCTCGCCAAATACCGGGAACAGTGACAAGAGCCAACACAGGTTAGTATTCTCGGGCCACCTTATGGAAAACGTGGAAGCTTTTAACTTCACAGTTGGTTGTGGATAGGAAATAGAATACAACGACGTTTTCCCTCTAAGCGGAGAGCACTACGCAAAACTCATCTTTTCTGATGCATTATATTGGCGGTAAGCGTTTACATAGCTAGAAAACCCATCTACATGCCTCCCCCGGTCTCTTGCAGGTAAGACAGCTAACTGTCGAAACCTCTGCATACCATTAATATGCAGTTCGACTCGCTGAAATTTTTCCATGGGGTGTGTAATGCTAACCAAGTTAAACATGTTGTCACGTGCAAGATTTATTGCCACCTAAGTCTTTCAGATTTTGAGAGAAGCGCTCATAGAGATACGCTCGCAGTTCTAGAACTAATCCCTCACTTACGGGGACTTGAACCGCCAGGCGCAATAAAACTCCCCTTAACCATCCTCTCGCACGGAACGGCCCCGATCCAACCGGCCGAAGGAACAGGGTTCCCTTCGGCCAAAACTCGTTTCTCTAACACAGAGTAGGTATAACCATATGTGTGTAACTTGCAAGCCGGTTTTACAGTTATGCCGCCGTCAATTAGCCACTAGTCCTATGCGTCCGCCATGCCACTCTCAAAGCGCACATCTTCTCAGATTATAGACTTATAATTCGCCTATGCCATTTCTTGCGCCGCCTGTCTGTATTCGATGTGTGGCTAGCCGCTTCCAAACCACAACAAAGTAGTCTCCGTCTAGTGCTCCTTTCGGTTGTGGGTCAGCAGTGTCTGTGTTATCGGTGGTGTCGTTGCTGTTGTTGCTATCGTAGCTAGCGACGTCGCTGTACCACCATCTGGTTGGTCCATTTCGACAACAGTGTCTTTTAGTTTAGGTTGCCATTGTCGTTACTCCTCCAGAAGCCGAGCTTCTCTTGGCGCCTACGCGGTGGTTTCTGTTGGTCTGCCCAGCAGATTCTTTTGCCCTTGCCTCGGTGACCGTGATCGCCTTTTCCGCTGTTTGCCAGCCGTGCATTCTTGTTCTTCAGCGTTGTTTGCGTTTCTCCCCCCGGTAATTGTAAGGTGTGCAACAAACTGTTCCTGCAAGATTTCCAAGCGATTTTGGCAACTTGCTGCTGCAGTTTGCCAAGTTTGCTAGCCACAGTTTTACAAAGTTCCACTGTACTTCACCTAGCCGGGTGTCACTCAACGTCCGACGGCTGGCTTAGTTTCTGGGGGTCACAGGCTCCACACGCAACATAATGCGCATCCTTGGGAGCAAGAGGTTTTGGTTTAGCTTTAAAAAATCCCGCGGATTACTTTAGAGCAGCTGCCTTGGCTGCATCTCACTAGTTGTTCACCCGCCTTTAGCAAGAGCGAATACTTCGAACATCCGGACATCACGGCTGCTAGCAGACAAAGTATGTCACACTTATGATATATCTGTACATACACTACGTTATATGATCATCAGAATGCCAAAAAATATATACCAATAATAAGCCTATATATATGCACCGTAGAGCATAAGCGAAGCTAACAATATCTCTACTTGTGTATCTAAGCTGCAACTTAAATCAGTACATACGAAATGTCCTTGAATGAATGATCCGTATTTGAGGGAGTCATTAAATTAAATAAAAAAATACTTTCCAAATGAAATATGGTAATGAAAATGTTTAGCTTAGGAGCGACAGCAAAATTATGTATTTCTTTCATGTATATATAAATCATAGGGCAAACCTTCTTAGAAGTACATAGAAATGAACAATTGTGAGAAAATTGGCTAGTAGAAAAAGTCGTACTAGAATGATTCCGGAAATATATATATATATATATATATATATATATATATATATATATATATATATATATATAGATCCTATGATCCAAGTTTAATATCTTAAAAGTTCACCTTTACGCTATATATAAAGGTTTATTATTTAATGTTATGGTTACAGAGAAATGTGAATAACTATATCCTATATTATGGTTACAGGGAAATGTAAATAACCATTACGCTTATAAAATGCACATATTCATGAGAATTCACGAATTTTATGGGGGTTGCTTTGACATTATATTGATGGTGATACGGCTGGTGTTTGCGAAATAACTAAGGTTTTACTGTGGACATGTCAGCAATGAATACAGCTGGGACTTGGACTAGCTATATCAAACGAATCAGTCGTTATTTTAGAATCATCTAAAACTGCTTGTTATATTACAAACATGCTCGATCATACGAATCACTCGTTATTTTTAGAATCACCTAAAACTGCTTGTTATATTACAAAAATGCATGAAAAGCGTCCGCCGTTATGCACATTCTGTAAAGATTTAAACACGCTGGAAGGTTAAGTTTCTCTATCGAACCACTAGATATTTTGCAGTCTCTAATTTTGGAAAGCTGCGTGGCCTATTTATCCAGGTGCACCCTGTATAAAGCAATTATTAGTTAGACGCTCTTTCAATTCAAAGAAAATCATATATATATATATATATATATACATATATATCTTTCCAACCCTCGGACAGCTGTAAAGGCCATAGACTTTATTGAGTGTCTCCAAGCGGCAAGTGACTGACGACGACCCGGAGCAACCTCGTTCTAACGGAGCAACCTCGTTTGGTGTTGCGAAACGTTTTCTATTTCGTTTTATCCCGTTCCGTCTGGTTGTATTTCGAAAGCGGGTGTTTTTGGGCTATCTGTTATCGGGCCCATTTTTTACTCAATTTTTCGATTGGAAAGGCTGCATATTATTCACCGGATTTCCTCGGCGTGCCTAACTTTGTCGAACAATCGACAGTTCCGCTGAAATAAGTGTCTAAATTAGGTAACACAAATGCTTCTTCTATTGATTGCCGCTTGATGGTGTCACCTGGCAGGCGTTAGATGGTGCAAAGAGGAAACCGTATACTTGATAGTTTAGTAAAGCTGGACGATGCATTCTGATGGCTGCGCTGACTTATTCAACTTGTTCACGATGCTGCATGGGCATTTAATGCTGCCCTGCGAGAACAAAGCATCGCCATCACTCTTGTTACGGGTACTTTTAGGTTGCCTATCTCCTCGTCTTAGTAAAGTGTGCTTATTCGTATAAGTGGACTTAACTTACTGTGTATATTGATTCAGACCCGGTAATATTGGCAATTAAAATTATAATTGTTTAGAGAGTATCGCAGTTCCATTTGAGACTGTCGTTCCTATCACTAAGACTAGTAAAGTCTACTGTCCTTACGAATCAGTTTAAGTATCTACTTGGTCATAGTAGATACTTAAACTGATTTGTTTAAGTTCTCAAGTTAACGTAAACTAAAATCAAACTTTAGCAAACGTTTACGCATTGTATGTCATGCCACAGGATCGAACTTACGACTGGTCATCGACTGATCATCACACCATACTATAGCTACAGTGGCGCAACAGGCAATTTTTGTCAGAAATCCTGCAAAGCCCGATTCACGCTAGCTCCGTTCAAGGTTCAGAGATGCACGTTAAAGCCGAGAATACTAGACGATGAATATAGATTATCTAAGGACTGCCAGGGACACTTTGCAGCCGCCAAACGTCCTCTAAGTCTCTACCTCACGATCTTGGTTTTTGGAATATTAACCTCGAGTCTCTTTGTTTGCAAATATACCTCTACCATAAATGTTATATTATTCGTCTGTTGGCACCGAGGTTGCTGTGTGCAACCACTATACCAGCTGCATACAACCAAACAATTTCATTTGTAATCACTTTGAGCGAAGAAAACGAGATTGGCTAACAAGCGACTAAACGCGATGCAGCTTAATGTATCATCCTGAGGGTATCCATGTTTTACCTTACCTCCAGCTGCCTATTGTTGCTTTCAACTAGTAAAGTGTTTTTGGCAAAGAAGCTCTCTATGACCACGAGAATAGGGTTTCGGTCTTCTACGCGTTGAAAAGACCTCACCAGAACATAATAAGGGGTCTTAACAAAGGCACTCCATGCGTTGCCTAGCCCGTTCAGTCTCTGATTAAGCTACATAGATCGCACCGCGGATGTCCATTCCTCGGCCGAATACAAACTGCTTAGGGGGCAGGGCTTGGTTTACTACGCGAACAACGCAACATAAAATCTACTTGACCGTCTGCTCAGATGCAATTCTCCTATAGATATGAGGGTCATGCTACTTAGATTTTCACTAAATAGATCACTGGGTGTCCTTGCCGGGGATACCTAGTAGCATCGGTACCGACTGACACCAGTTCCCTTATCAGGCTTCTCGCAGCAGAGCCGAACAGAAGATTTGTAAGGTCACTAGGCTTTATCTGCTCATCGTCAAGGGAGAAAGTTCGTAGCGCACGAAATCCAATCACAAAGACAAAAACTCCTGTTCGCTTCTTGCAAGCAACTAACATATGTTACATATTACCCATCGAATAAGCTAAAACGATTCGGGTTCCCCTTTGCAAAGCTGACAACCTGCAAAATAAACAATACAATTATATAATTCGTACGGACCACATATTTTATAGCTGACGACCGATGGCCTCTTAGGTTCTTAGATCGTAAATAAAAGACGTGTCCAAGCAAGTCAAACTTTAAACTAACATAATTGTTGTGTTGTTCAAGCAGCAAGTCTACAGAAGGAAGAATATCATCCGGCACGTGAGCCTGTGAGAAACATGCCAATTTCACTATGTCTCTGGGTGCCACCGTCAATAATAGATTGCAAAATTGTATAAGATTCTCTTCATCAGCATATATAATATTTCTGACGTTATTATTATTATTATTCCAGAACACCTGCAAGAAACGACATTAGCATGATGATATGTATGTATGTATAAGATAACGAGCATTAGAGCTTTACTGTAAACGACAGCGTCCCGTCCCCGACCGTCCAAGGCGTCCCGGACAATTACACTTAGAGAGTGCCGTTTTGCGGGGCGGTCATCGTCTTTATGGGCGCCATATAGAAACAAACCGACAAAGAGGAAACAGCAAAAAGAGATAGGAGAAGAGGTATATATATATATAATATATATTATATATATATATATATATATATATATATGTGTGTGTGCGCGTCTGTATTTCTATATATAGAGAGAGAAGTGGCCGACGGTAATTGGCCAACATCGCAGTTATTTTGGTCTGGGAGGAGAAATGGCCATTCCAAACGACGATTGCGTCCCGCACACGCAGGCGCGTGTGTGGCAGCAGTCTCTTCTGGCGCTAACCGCACAGAGAAAGGAATCATCTCCAGCCGGCAAGTAACGGCCGAGACACCGAGGATGAGACAAGACCCCCCCCCTCTCAGACGTGCTCTCGTTTTGTGTGCGCCTTTATGTGGGCATTTGTTTGCTCCGTTATGATGGACGTGGATACGTGTCCGGCAACGGGGGGGGGGGGGGGGATAGGGGTGGCTCCGAGGTGGCAGCGTGGCGAGTCGTCATCTCGTTCGCGCTCGTCTCAATGATCGCATTTTGTCACGAAATGATAAACACTGTCGCATCCCGCACTGGCACGCTGTCAGTCATGCAGAGACGCTGTCATGGAGGTGGACGACCGCCTCATCCTTCATTCCGTCTTCGTCCCAAGAAACCATTCCGCTTGGAGTGGCGCTTAGTCATTGACGCGAACTATACATATACGCCGGTGGACAGGACACAGCTCTGCACAAACGAATCGATCATTTACGTGCAGTATCAGTCGCGTCTCCTTAGTCGGCGTACATACAGATATGTGCAGTAATTCGTTATATATATATATATATATATATATATATATATATATATATATATATATATATTTATATATATATATATATATATATATATATGTATATATATAAATATATTTAGCAAAAATTATTAATCCGGAATGTAATTCATTTAGCTTTAAAGGATGCTTAGAGGGAAAACATCAGGTAAGAATTGTCTATCGTAGAAATAACCTATGCTATTTACAGCCTCTATATTAGACAGTCTTCAGAAATCTAACAAATATAGGATTGGGCAAGTTCCATACACATGTTCAGTTACGTTTTACTTTGAGACAGTTGGTTTTTGTCACCTGGCACGATTGATTTCACAGAGAAATGCCAAAACCGACAATGCGTAAAATTTCTCAGGTCGCCTAAAGCGCTGCACGGACAGTTGGTTGAGAGCTAGTGCATGCTTCTGGTTATTGTGTAAATGTCTTTGTCTGTCCTATTGTCTTCTTACAGCATGGCCATGCATTGTGCGCATCAACCTGTGGGGGGTGGACCGACCCGTCAGCTAAGAAGAAGGGAGAAGGTTTAGCTGTGCGGCTGGCGAACTATAACTTGCATTTTAATTCGTGCAGTTTGTGCTGCCTAAAGCCTTGTTTGGCTAGAGCCGAAATCAGCATAGGCAAAGGCGAGGAAAGCACTTAGATACCATCGCATTCGGAACCCGAACTAGAAAAGCGCGCGCGTCAGACCCCATCATTCAGTCAGGCAGACATTTGTGCAGACCTAACCTCCGCCTTAACCCTCTGAGGTAGCAGCTCCTTTTGCCTGCAATGTCTCAAGGTTTCGCAAACACTCTCTTACTGGTGTAGAGTATTGTGTGAGTCTTTTTTTAAGTATTTTCCTAGGTAAAAAAACGTTCCAAATTGGCTTGGCTCATGAACTCGGCATCAAAACAAGCAGAAATCGTCCCAGTTAACAGGTGACACCCAAACGCTGCTGATCCATCTTGCCATTGTTGTCGATATTGTTCTTGGGGTCGCTGCTGTTAAGGCAAGCTTTTTGAGTGGTTTGTGTGAGGACGTCAAAACGTGTCGCCGTGTCGCGGACCCTACGGGTATCAGCAACCAGGTTGACAAATCGGACTATTGCATGTACAATGCTACAGCCATCGTGGCATCGATTTAATATAAACAAAAACTTAATTTAATAAAACAGTTCAAATTGTATAGTATCGTTAATTGGTGCACGCACAATACACAAGTATTCCATGTGCAACTAAATCAATTTTAATGTAGCGTTATGGGCGTGGTGGAGCCTGCTTTAAGGAGAGTTCTTGTTCCCTAAGCTGAGCTTGCGTACAGATTGCGGTAGGACCTAACGAACTTACCTTATTAACGACTCGGAACCCGATGAAAAAAAGCATCTTTTTTCACCCTAATCAAGCAAAGACGACCAGTTGGGTGTGCATTTAACGTAACCAAAAACTACAGACCTACCAGGCTGTCGCAGCCATTCTAAGGCATGGCAGTCACTGTGTTTTTGGGCAACTGGACAAAAAAGTCACTGCTGAAACTGCATAGAACTGGGATGCTAAAAAAAACATGATCGAAGGTGTAGCAGGGGCTATCTAACTTTCATTTCTGTCAAAAAATCACATTTCATCAAGTAGGCTTATATTCGTAGATATATTTTTGTCTATATACGAATATAAGCCTACTAAACATTTTAGATACCTTATATTGAATAAATATACGGTATCTAAAAAGTTTCAATAACAAAATCAATTTCCTGAATTAGTGATAACCAATTAATATTGCACCTTAGGTTATTTAACATCTTGCAGTATTGCTAGGGTAATTAACTTTGTGGTTATCTAATGCTGTCTAATGAACTGATTATGTAACGCGATGATGTACTATCGTAGCGGCAGGCTTGTGTACAACAGTTAGTCTTAATACTAATTACCTCTGCAAGTATATATGCCTTTTACAACTATTTGTGTTCAAACAGCTGTTTAGTATACCTTCGAATAATGGCAATTATTATAAGGCCAAGTTCGGCCGCGGCGCGCTTCTTAAATTTATCACGAAGAGAAAGATCCATTCCAAGACGCCGCGCAGAGACGTTGGAGGCGCCTTAACGGACGTCGCTCGGATGTTAGAGGGCATCAGTCCTAATTTGGCGGCCACTTTAAAGACGATTGCAGAGGCCCTAAAACCTCTCTTGGCCCTCCTTCCACTTGCAGAGAAGCTTAAAGCTTTTACATCATAATGCCAGATAACGAGATCCCAAACGGAAGTGAGGCCGATCATGCTTTTGTTGTCGGTGACCCCAACAGGGCTACATGTCCTGTGTGTAGAGGTGTCTTCACGAGGAGGGGTCTTGCCAGACATGTATGTATCGGTCAGACACGCCGATGCCGTCAACAGGCCATCCACATCCCACCAGGCTCTGGCAGAAGACTTTGATGTTAACACACTACTCATCGATATCCAGGCAAACATGCGTCATGCCAAACTGTTACGCATTTTACCTAAATCTGTGCGGTCCACTGTTGCGGAGGAGCTCACCAAGGTTTTCCTAAATGTCGCCAAGGACAACGACCTCTCTGCCTGGTACTCCTTGTTCTCCTTCGCTCCGGTCGTGTTGCGACTCCCTTGAGCCAGAAAGGATGCAGCCTGTAAGCAGACTACCCCAATTGGGGGCCCACTGCGGCCTATTCCTTCTTAGACCTTGTTTTTCAGCCACGAGGTTAACACACCTGCTTAGAGGTTGCAACCTGTTTTTATCACAAGAGCTCTTACAGCCATTTAATGGACTTAGCTTAGACATTTTAGAAGTCATACTAAATCTTAAGCAGACCGCTAATGCTCCCGGTTTCTTTAGGCGGCCTAGGTGTGCCGGACGCGGTCATGACGGCAGGACCTGCAATCGTGTTGTCATTGACCCAGGCGGCGGACAGGGTTAAAGCATTGTTAGACAGTGATGGGTGGGACGCTTATAAGGGTGAACTTCAAAGACTGACCGACGAATTGTCGTTGTTATTTGATTCTCCTCCCGATGATAGAGCTAACCAGGGCAATTGGACAACCCCTTTACAAGAAAAGCGACTAGCATACTTGATTAATAGAACACCGTCTGTTGCCGATGAAGCCAGGCTTCGAGCTGTTAGTAGTCAAGAGGCTGGGGCTACACACCCTACCATGTCCGCGAATTGGGGCTCTGTTGGACGACGAGACCACGCGCATAAGCGCAGTGCTGCGGCTTGGTGTTGACCTAGTCGTGCCCTACCGATGTCGTTGTGGTGATTTTGTGGACGCGTTGGCCCATCATGGCCTGTCATGTGCGTTAAGTGCAGGCCGACGAGCACATCAATCCGCTTTAAATTACACCTTTAGTCGCGCACTTCGATCTGCCGACTTCCCATGTGTTTTAGAGCCCCCGGGTCTATCGAGGGATGACAAAAAAGGACCTGACGGCCTGACTTTGACGCCCTTTGAGCGTGACCGCATGCTTGTTTGGGACGCAGCTGTAACCGACTCATTAGCCCCTTCGATGGTCGGTGCAGGTGCGGACCGAGCAGGTCATGCTTCCAGGTTAGCTGAGCAACAAATGCAGAAAATATTCCAGTGTGGATTATCCGCACGAATTTTGTCCGTTGGCGTTCGAGACTATGGGAACTGTAGGCCCCCTTACGCTCAAACTGATTTAACGCGTAGGCAAAAGCCTTAATCTTTTGACAGGAGACTCGAGAGCATCCGAATTCTTGCGTCAGAGGCTGTCGCTTGACATTCAACAGGAAATGCAGCGTCTGTTCGGGGCACATTGTTGAACTGGGCTAACACTGGGTTAGAGAACCCGTAATCACACGTTCGCGCGGAGACAATTGTCCACTCCAAAATGCTAACATAACGAACTTATATAAATAATAAATGTCAGTTTTCAATAATAATAATTATTATTTTTATAAGGTGTAAAATTTGATGTCACAACTAAACTAGAAATGCTCATCGTGTCATAACGCGCCAAATTGAATTGCCAAATATAAGTATGTGGCAAAGCGTATGGACAAAATCGATCAAACGTTAGGAAAATATGCCGATAACGTACTAAAAAAACTCCTTGTATTGCGTTGTCAATTCAAATTGAATCCTATGTCCACTTTGGCGTAAAATTATTTAGAAATAAAACCTAGTACGTGCTGTCGGCATCGAATGACAATAGATTGTTTGACCATTTTCGCAATCGAGTAAGCTGCCACAAACACTATTTGAGAAACCTTAAAAATCTCAACGTGTCGGTTTATGCTGGCGTTCTAAGCTCTTCTGATATTAAAAGCGTGGTATGCGCATTTAGGTACACATGTCAAGCGAATAATAGAGCATTCTATCAATTGAAGCGAAAAAGACAGAAGAAACAATTTCGTTGAGAAAATCACCGAAAATATTTGGAAAACCTAAGCCAACATAGGAATCAATATATGGTTGTAAGAGTAATGAAACTATTTGGTGAACATCCTAAAAGCTGTATATCAAAGCCATTATCTAAAAGAACACGGAACATTCTTTCGCCCAAACATATATATTTTCATTGTATTCATACGCAACGACAACCGTACTGTAGTTTGAACTTTTTAGATCGTTGTGCAACTTGTCTATACAACTAATGCCAGTACGGTTGTACTGGAGAATCTTAAGCTACTACGCATTACCTGACTAACTGTCTGCCAGGGTATCTGAGGATACTCGGCGTGGGCATCACAGGCTGCAAAGACAACCGATAAAGTGCTTCCCTAAACCTTGAGCCCGTAACGATACCGCGTGGAGCGTACCTACCTGCTAAGTGATACCATTTGTCATAAATCCCACGAAACTGCTCACCCGCCCGCCCTCTGCGTACCTATCTGGCTACTCTTGTTAATAAGCCGGAGACTGAAAAAATGGAAAAGAAGAAAATACTTTTAGATTAATTGATCTTAGGGAAGAAAAACAGTCTATACAGTAGTAGCGTACAAACGGTTATCAGAAAGAGAAGATGGAAGAATCAGAAACGAGGCGTCGTTTCTATACTCCTTACCTCACTACACGAAGACTGATTGATAATTCTGACTGAAGTAATGTTGTCGTTGTTGTTGCTGTTGTTGATTGTGATAGTGGCGGAACGAGCGGAACATTTTTCCTCCCGGAGAGGAGTGTATGCATAGGCGGCGCGATTGTCCGATGCAAATGGTTGTAAATGAGGGATGAGCATGCCATTATTAGGAGTCTGCCACTCAAATATGCGCAGTATGGGATCCTAGCCGCGACGTCAACGATGGGCCAGACAAGCTGCCAAAGTTGTCCCATCCTCTCGCATTAGGTAGGTTGCTATCTTCCTATCGCTTTTTCTCTGCCTTTCTCCCTCTCCCCTCGCCCCTCGCCCCTCTTCTCTCTTCTATTTCCTCCTTCCTTCGTTTCTACGCTTCGCTTGCCAGCCTTTTCCAGTCTGTGTGCGTGTATTTCCATTAGCGGTGCACGACGGAGCGAGTTTCTTGATGAGTTCAAGCGAGGTATTTATAAGAGGGAGGCGGGAAGCGGAGGGAGGGGAAGAACGCCGCGGCTACCCGGGTGCCGCCATCTCGCTTTAGTCTAGAGTCAGTGTTGCACATGCGTGCGACACATTGAGGCTCTAGACTAAAGCACACCGGATAGAGGTGTGGCGACGTGGGCTAGGGGCGACTGGTGCGCTAGTCAACGGTGTCGCCGGTCCGAATCCCGTTGTTGCACGAGAGTTCTCTCTGAGCGATGCTCATTGAAAATAGATGATAAACCATACCGTTGAGTCAGCGGCGGCCATGCTGGCACTGTGGACCGTAGGGGAAACCCTAGATATCTCAACATGCCTGACCCTCCCTGGGTGCATGGAAGATATGCCCCACGGCGATTCTAAGCCCGTAGAGGACGAAGGATGGTCTCCATCCTATACCGGACACATTATCGATGTACACAGTCAGGCTAGTCGGCTCAGCCTCACTTCTTTGTGATCATGTGCCCAAGACGGCCAGCAAGGCTTACCTGGCTTGCTTCGCCCGGCCTCATCGTCTACCTATTTCTACCTATGACCGTGCAAATGATCCTTCCGGATTCATTGTCTTATATATATATATATATATATATATATATATATATATATATATATATATATATATATATATACATATATATATATAAAAGTTTTATAGTGCGTTTAGTGATTCAGATCGCATCATCGGCAAAATATTCTGCTGAAGCAGCTAAGAGCGATGGCTAAACTTCATCACAATTCCATTGACACACATTGCCCTGTCAAATCCATTCACATTTCGGTCCAATATCACACAGTTTCCTCTCTGTTCTGTTTCTTACAGTAGTAGTTGCTAGCACTACTCGATTGGATTTGACGATGCTTGGCTTTGTTTCTTCTGTTTCGGCTTCAACGGCAGAAAGGACGCAACTTTGCCATTTCCTTGGCTAACTTCAGTCAATGTGCGTGAATGAATTAACTACTAGATTTCTTAGGAATTCTCACAACTATTGCACCGCACCTATACTAACGTGTTTCCATTAAAAATCCAAATACAGAGTGTAATTGATAATACGTAGTCAGTCGTTTTTATTTTGATTACCTACTGGCAGACAGCGACTCCTTAGCAGCATAATAGCGCACGAATCTTCTTGCATGAGTACATAGAACACGTCGCTCACAGGATTTGATAATGTCAAACTAAATTAATTTATATATATATATATATAAATAATATGAAAAAAACTGATGACGAATGCCGCTTGCTCCGTGACGTAATCGCTAGTATAAGTGATCGTTTCTGCTTCTCCCACAAAGTGCGTTTAATTCACTAGTTGCTTCCAGTCGGTACCATGCAAATTTTGTAATATCTTCAATTCTGTTTTTAATTACATTAAGTATAGTACACACTTCATGTATGGCATATTGCCACGCCTCTCCAGGCAGAACCGGTAGGTGCACAACACGTACTCCTCGTGAAAGGCGGCGTTTTAACATACCTGGTAGTGATAACCATGCACTGTGTACCTAGAATTAAAATAATTGTTAAGGAGGTTGTTTTTTAGTTATAAATCATTCTCCGTCCCTTACGGGCTTGGAATGGCCGTCAGCCATATCGTCAATGCACCGAAAACCGGACGTGTTAATTCATTTAGGATTTCCTCAACAGTCATAGTCAATAATGAGAGTCAAGAGCCGACCAGAGGAGACATATAGGTGAAAGGGCCTCACCACGGCCCATATTTAATGGGGTCCGTCTTACGAAGCAACGCAAAAGCAGCCCCGTGGACGTTAAGTGTTGGCTGAGAGTCAGCCCTAAAATGTTTAGCGGATCTCCCTGCGGAGCTCCCACATTTTGCTTAGTCTCCAATATATCACGCTCATCAACTATCAGAAAGGTGTCCTTGTCAAAGAACTTGCTATCACACTCAGAAAAAATCTACCCACACTTTTCCGTTTGAATGAGTTAACTAGCAGATGACGACGGATTTTATCAAAGGCCGTGACGCAGTTTATAAAAACTGTTTACAGGTAGCTTCTGGGTTGTGTCACGGCTCGCTCGATTTCTGACTGGAGATTGTGAGACGTGGATTGCATTACGGGTTCCTCGACCTCTCCTAAGGCCGAATTGCTCCAGCAGAAGGACCTGTTTAGCCGAACGTGCTCAGTTCGCTGAATGACTAATTTGCAGAAAATCTTCAATGTTCGTTCTGCCGCAACGGCGCTTTACAATAGATATAAGGATCTTGTTTGTCATTACCATGTCTAAAATTGAACAGGAGAGAAAGACTGACGACATGCCAGACTTTAGGCATCCGCCTCATATTTTCAACTCTACTAAATGAATCACAAAGAAATTCCGCCAAAATAGAGAGTGATTGGATTCAGTGCTCATAGTAGATCTAATCGGGTCCTGAGCACTTTTTTTTCGGAAGTGATCGTAAGACCTGGCACACCTCCTTTACCCCCCCCCCCCAGGAAGAATTCATGTTGTGCTACTTTAATGCATTCCATTGCTGTACAACTGGAGACACGACCGCAACGTCACGATTAAGTAAAAGACTAGTTAGGTGACTTTCAACCTGTTCGCCACTGGCTGGGCCACGGCCCTACGAGGTCGCACGGTATAAGCTGGGGGCTTCCGTTCTGCTCTTTCGAGCAGTAGTTAAAGTAGTAAAATTTACGCCTATTTTGCAGTGATGGTGATGGTTTTGCTTGAAGCAAGAGCCCGATCACGCCACTGTGGGCGAGGTAGCAGGGTCGAGAAAGCCGCGGGTTACCACATCTTAGACCAATATTTTCCATAACTAGATGCCGCACCTGGGGTTCATCATTGCTATTATAGGTTCCGGCATTGTAGTCACCACCGATGATAGTTGTTAGCATGATCAGATTTATTTCTGAAAGATTAAAGTTTGCCGTCTTAGCAACCTCCGCGTGATGTCCTGCCGTTTTCGCAGAGATGTTCCTGCCAGTTAGTCACGTTTGCACCCGACCACCGACGTCCTCTGCTTCAATCATGACACTCTCAGGACGCATATCGTCCCTGGTCTGAAATAGACTTCTAATTCGCTTATGCCATTTGTAGCGCTGTTCCTCTGCATTCAATGTTTCATTTTGTCGTTTTCGAGCCACGACAGTATCGTCGTAATCATTATGCCTCCTCTTTCGCTTGCTAACCTTGCTATCCGTGCTGTTATTACCGGTGCTGGTGACGTCGCTGTATCATTATCTAAACTAATTCCATTTCATTACATCGAGATAATTCTTCCAAGCACGACTTCTAAACACGACTAACAACTTATTCTATTTATTTTTCGATTCATGTTTTTAATTAACTCTGGTTAATATATTAACACACCTGTAGCCCGTCATTTAGTTATAGTGCAAATTACAGAGATTCGAGATGTTTTAGGTGGGCAAACATTTTTAAATCATACCATTGCATTAAATTACACTATTTTTCCTTGGAGAATACAGCAATATGTATTTGTCTGTCATGTCCTCGTTTTTTTGCTAGTATCTATCGTCAATTTATGATACGACTATTTGATGTGGTAAATGCTAGTGGTAGCTAAAATATTTGTAAAGATCACGACAACGGTCATCTTCAATGATGTTCATCGAAGTAGCGGGAAGTACTCTTCTTAAGGTGCGCATGTCATGGATTAAATATTAGATTAATTAAACAGTTGTTCAAAGACTTTAGGTATATCTTAAAGGCCTTTCGAAACTTCTGCTTTCTAGCAATGGCAATCTTAAGTATATTTTTGTCGAAAACACCGAAACAAAAGCGACTGACAAGTGCTGATTTAGAGCACATTGTTCAATTCAATTAAACTCGAATGCGCCTTTATTTTGTCAAAGGGGGACAGCTCCCCCAACAATGGAGGACAGTCAGTCCATAGAACACATGATTACTTTTCACTAAATGGAAGTGGCTCTCGGGTTATATCGCACAGTATTGAATAACCGTAGGACAACGATCTAGATAAAGTGACAGTATTCGGCGCGCTGCACTAGTCTGTAGATGTTAGTGCAGCACGCCGAAGAAGAACTAAGCAAATATTTCACCAAAACATTGAAAAATCCCAAGCGTTGGAATAAATGGCGTCTCTACAAGTGTACAAGTTACTCTTCTAGATTCCACTATGTCGTATGTGCATAATCCAATCGTCAAACATCACCTTAGTAACTAAACCGATCCTTTGAATCTGAGAATTTTTTCTCGCATTCTAGTATTGAGTGCTTGCACGTGCGTTGCTTTTAGATCATCTCACAACTTCTTAACCTTGGAAAGCAGAAGCCGCCAATAGCGGCTCGACAGAAACTCCCAACAAATGCATACATACATTGAATTGGAAAAGATCGACCAGGTCTGCTCAGGCTAATACTCAGGCTAATTATGTGTTCTGTTTAGTGCGATTCTCTACTACAACGAGAAGTAATGTCCTCGCATTGGTCGTATGGAATTTTGTTATTGACGCTAGAGCACAGACGAAGCGGAACAGATGTACGGCTGTGCTCTGTTGTGCGCTCAATGGCTGAATCGGCAAAGAGTTACTGCGTATGCTGGCTAGGCCCGTAGGCATAACCATATATATTGGGTTGATCCATAAGTCAGTTTGGGAAAAATGCATGTGTCGTACTGCGCAGCCCCGGGGGAGGATGACAACCGTTGCGAGAGGGTTGTACCTGCTTTGTATCGTAGAATTGTTGTGTTGTGGTGAGTTAAATAAAGACAATTGCTTTGGAAGCCAGGGCGCCATTTTCTGGAGGTATAAAATTATGAGCTTGCCTAAACGTTGGGCTAAATGAACTGAACGAAATACAGCATTCAGGAAAGGCTTTCCGTTGAAACGACATGTGTCGTCAAAAATGGGTGAAAAATCAGAACCGACTTATGAATTAGCCAAATGTATATTATTATTTATTTGTTAACACTTGGGCTAAGTAAGTGTGCTTATGTTATATCACAGTGTTTCGACACAACAATCGATCTAGCGTTTTGCCAGTTCTGCTATGGTCCGAACCGCCGGACAAACCGCGGCGTGGTATTTATCACTGCCAACCAAATATATATAAGAAAGTTAGGATCTATGTAAAAATGTAAACACAATGAGCTAGAAATACAGTGGGCACGTCGCGCCACACATTCAATGCAGTTAGGCTGGAGGTTGTTACGATACCACGATGTATGGTCGCCACAACACATGGCCAAGCTTAGCATCCTTTTAACTGAGCAAGACATTTTTACTATGTTTTTATTTTTATTTTTTAATTCTTATTTTGTGCTTGTTAGTACGCAAGTCTTTTAAATACGAATATTTAAAGCAGATCAACGATACAAGCGGATTTCAGACAAAAATCCGAATTCAAAGCAAAATGAAATCAAGTAGGATGTTACTTTGAAGGTCTATATCTATCAGCAGCCCAACACGAGTGGTAGGGTTTTATGCAAAGACGAAAGCAATGGTTACGTGACATGTGCCTGAATAATGGTCGTCCGCTTCCCCGTACCTTATATAAGACTCGTTAGTGTCGACTTTGCTTGATGGTCCGTAGATAAGGCCAGATAAGGCTAATGCTGGCTGCAGCTTTGGCTTTGGGGTCGTCTCCGCTACCGCCGGTGAGGTGAGCGGAGGGACAAGACAGAGATTGCCTTCCGACTGTCGTACGACTCACGAAGATATACGCCCGACTCGGAAATGCGAGGAAGGAAGTATACATGTGAATATATATATATATATATATATATATATATATATATATATATATATATATAATCATATTCAGTCCTTGGTCATACATATAATCAGTTACCTCTCCGCGCCGCGACCAGCGCAGGAATCGCTGTAACGGTGGTGACCCTATTGCGAGTGGCAGCAGGCACTATCGATCCCTTCCATTTGGCTACGCCTGTCATGACGAGCGAAGGTCTCAGCTCTAGCTGGGGCAAATCGGGAATCGGGAGACGGGGGCAGGGGATCGGACAACCAATTCCTTCTTAATTCCATCCCTATGTAGGCGGGTGCATGCAGACACCATAATACGTCCATCGCCTCAACGCAGGCAACAACATACGCTCACCCACATATGCCAGGTTATGTGCCGTAAGCGAGCTAGTTAGTTCTTCGATCGTGTAGCTCGTCCGCAGGTTCTAGATAGGGTGGCAAATACTAGGATAACAGAAGGATGACAAACATGGGCACGCCGCACAGCGGTGGCGGGTGCCAACGCAGGAAACCAAGCACAACCCCTCGTACAGTCAGAGGTAGGGGGGAGCGAGGGAGTGAGAGAGAGATTGGGCGGGAAAAGCAGATCTTTAGGCTTACAAAGCCCAAGCCAACGGTAGTTATGACGATGATGATAATGGTGATGGTGATGATGATGATATGAGCTGGCAGTATGAGATGCGGTTAGTGCGTAATTATAGCCGGAACATGTATCGGACGATGGAAGGAAAACGACTGGTAGGAAAGACACACTGACGTCGCATAGCACAGCGGCGCCATCTGGGCGCCCCGCATGTATGTATACACACGTATGGTAGGGGCAAACCGAGGGTGATAGAGCACGATGCCGTGTAGAGGACGACGATGACGACGGCACCTACCAGGACATTCTCGCTTAGACCTGATATGATTATTGCAGGCTGCGCATTACGTTACATAAGAAACCGCGTATGCTGCCCTCGAGGACTACTTCCTGTGGTTAATTTAGCTGCTGTCAGGGCGGTGTACGTTCAGGTGTGTACGCGTGATAATGTGCTTATTTACTACCTGTTTATGTGTGTATGTGTTTGTATGTACGAGAGCGACTTGGTTGTGTGTGCACTCGTGGATGTACATATCTACATAGCATATGCCTATGACTTTTGTGCATGCAAGTGTACGTACTGTCTGGATATGACGAGGCCCCCATTCTTAATCAAAACGAAGACCCGACATGGTAACGGGTGCCTCGTTATTTTCAACGGACGCTTGTCACCTGTAGGAGTCTTGCTAGTGCTAGAGTCAGCACTGACTAATTACACGCACTACAATGGCCTACATAAACTAAATCGACCTAATTTTGGGTTCAGCCTGTAGTAGTATACGCACGTGGCTGTAAGGTTCCTAACGTGCTCTGTGATAGTCCTATGAAAAGTCACCTTCGATTGGCAATAGACTCGATATCTGCCACCTAGTGTTAAGGTGCGGACCAATTTGTCATATAGAAGTACGTTCTATTCAAAAGTCCTGCTATAACCAAGACTTGTACGTGAAGTAGATATATTGAATGACTAAGTTATTATTTGTTTTGCATGTATACGTATATATATTTATATATATATATATATATATATATATATATATACGAGTGTATATATATATATATATTGTACAAAATACGTCCTTATTTAACTCGTAACAGGGTTAACAATTGTCCCCTAGCGAACGTGACGACAAACTACATCAGCCCTAGGTCCAGGCCTGGTGTAGACCACCTGGACAAGGTGCCAAGCACCGCCGTGGCGTTTCCACGTTGTATATCCAATGATAGCCTTTGCCGAAAAAAATCACCAGCGCGTGGGTCACCCGTAGCCAATCTGAGACACTTGCATATCTTAGTAATAACTCCCTCAGTAATTTTACCTGGGCCCCCTAAGGTCTCAAAGGCAAAAGGTCGAAAGTCCATAGAGTCTCCAATATGTGCATACTTCCGACACTTATTTCTTTCCGCATGCGAAACAGCATAACCAGCCTGGGTAGCGCCGTGACTGACCATTGAAGGTGCTAAAGAGTCAGTCACGGTAGCGTCCCAGACAAGTGTCTTCCCACCTTCAAAAGCTGTTAGGGTCATCCCATCAGGTCGTCGAGAGTCGTCTGTGTACAAGCCTGCGGGTTCGAGAACACAAGGGTAGCCGGAAGACCTTAGAGCACGGGCTAGGGTATCATTTAACGCAGCATGTCTCGTCCTACGGCCTAAACTGCGGATGCAAGATAAGCCATGGTGACCAAGAGGTGAGACCTTTTCGCCACAGCTGCACACATGTTCCTCGACTAGAGGGACTCCAAGGCGGAGGCCAACGCAGATCCTGACGACAAAGTCATCTAAGAGAGTTCCAACGGGAGCACTCGGTATGGCATTGAGCCATGCACCAGCACCACTAGATGAAACTGCTCGGAGCCGTGCTTTTTCCACCTCGTCTTCTGTTGAATTAAAAAGATTGGCGAGTTGTATATCCTCCAACGGCGCGGTCCAGCTTGCCTGGGAAGTAGGTTCTTCTGGAGGGGGTGCTCCAGTGCGTGCCAAAAGACACTCCTTAGAATCTTCTAGTAGACAACGTAACCGCTCGACGGCTGGGAAGTCTAGTATCTTCGACGCCCTATGCCAGGTACTAGACATTGAAGCGACTACCGCGGGACCTGCGACCAACAGCGTCTGGAATGCCTAGGCCTCCTTTTGCCACTGGCAGAAGGGCTTGTCTGCGGGCTGTCTCTGGTAAACTTAGGTTAAGTAAGGAAGTCAGGGAGTTCAACGTGTGGGTGTTCAATTGTTCTAGAATATTTATATCTTGCGTTAGGTCAATCCCACGAAGCAGGTGGTTTACCCGTGCTGTCGAGAAGCAAGACCTTAGTAAGAACAATCCCCTGTGTGCACCCAAAAGACCTAAGCGGCTTGAGGAGGATTTTAACTTATCCACCCAGCCAGATAACTGTTCTTCCTTCCCGTCGTCAAGAAGTGGCACGCCTAATAAGGTAAGGTTGGCCTTATTTGTCCTGATACATTCTGGAAGAAGGTCGGTTATCAGTCTGATCGAGGAGTCGGATATTGATGATCCCGACACAAAGAGTTCGCATTTTTGTGGGTTAAGGCATAACCCGCTTTTTGTTGCAAAATCCAGTATTTTCTGAATATCGCGGGCCACTGTTACAGGGTCACCGGCTAACACGCCATCATCTAAGTACCATACATTAAATGGGGACTCGAGAGAGTCTATTAGCTCCTTGATGGCGAGGCAGAACAGTGGAGGCCCTAATGGGTCGCCCTGCTGCAGGCCCGACTGTGAGAGTATGACGTGGTCCATCAACAGCAGTTGAGTTGGATTTCTGTATGCCTGCACAAAGTAGTGGTATAAATCAGGCGCATGGGATACAACAGCTTTTAAAAGATGGTCACGTCGAACGCTGTTAAAAGCATTCTGAAAATCTAGTTTGACCATGACTATGTCTTCTGACCTAGATTCAAGATAGGCTCGTGCGGCATGGATCGCTACTTCTGTTCCACTTCTAGCAGCAAAGCCAAGCTGGTGGTCACCTATTGCTTCCTCAATTTGCGACGAATTTTTCCAGCAGGCGATCTTTGCTGCTATCCTGCGGAGTGTAGATGAGCATGCAATAGGGCGGGTTGTGCCGTCCTTCTTTTTCAGAGCAAATAACCTCGCTCCAAATATGATTGGTATGAGATCTCTTGGCGGCTCTCCTCGTAGTAAAATTTCAATTAGTTTGGCAAGTGCATCGGCCAAAGCCTCCGCTCGTTTACCCATGGCTCGAGAAAGTAAATCTTGCAGAAGCCTTGGTCGAATGAAGTCAAGACCCGCAGCGGAGCTTCTAGGAAAGCTTCCTACTGCGCGGTAAATATCTTCCCTTGTTACGTGAAAGCTTTCCGCGGGGGACGCTTCGGCAGGAGGATCTGTCCACCTCAAGTCCGTTGGTGCGCAGGGATGCTTGTCACGTAGAGCTTCTACGTGGTCGGACTCGACACCGAACGTGTCGCATGAGCTTATGAGTCTTGCAGCGCCCGACACATCACCATCGGTTAACTTTGCAACCACTCTTCTTTTTAGGTCTTCTTCAGAAGTGCCAATTTTTCTGTGTTTCTGGTGGCCGACTCGACCGGCCAATCCGTCGAGTCTGAGTCCATTCTCAAAGTCTCTAAGGTTTGAGCGTATAATGTCTGCCAGCGAACACGACTCATTCTTGACGTTAGGAAGGCGAAGTATAACAGGGCCAAACGATAGTAAAGACAACCATGCTGAAGCATGATTGTAGGTTACTACATCGTTGACGACCTTCACAAGGCATTCTAGCACAATCCTTCTTGCTGTTTTGGGTATAATACGTATCATCCTTACATTTTTAAAAACAAACTGAATATGAGATGTCATGTATGAAAGTTGTACACGCGTGTTTTCTGTACCAGGCTGCCTATAGGCGTTTGATCCTGGATGCATAGAATTTATGTGTCTCCGTAAGCCCCTTGAAGTAAATGTCTTTCGACATATTGGGCAATCGGATTTATGGCTAGCTGAAGTGGAGGAAGGAACTGCGGGATCTTGCGATGATAAGGTGTTGTCTGGCATTATGAGCATTTTCTGAGTTTTTTCGCCAGTGGTAACAGAGCTAACAAGGGCTGTAGTACCTCTGTCACCACTTTAATAGCTTCTGCCAAATCAGGGCTCACAGTTTTCAACGCATCTGCAACCGAGCCTAAATTTCCAAGGGTGGCTCTAGCTGTCTGAGTAGACTTGCGGCTCGACTTGAGAGCCAGTCCTCGGTAACGTCGAACGCGTGGACGGCCATAACTTCTCATATATTGACTCGACTTCTTAGCGGCTTTGCGTGGGGGAACCGCAGGCTTCGGGAGAATTAACTGAGGCGTTCGGTCGTCAGCTGCTGACGAGATACCTCTGACAACTGAAGCGTAACTTGGGCCTGGCGTTACGGCTTCCGTGGTTGCAGCAACCTGAGGAGGTATTTTCGGCATTTCCAGTTCGTCTCCAATGATGGCTGTAGGATGTACAATCCTCACCTGTTGAAGAGTTCGAGCTTCTAATAGGATACGATTGCGTTCCCTCTGGTAGAACAGTGTCGGACAATTAGGTGATCCTGCTGCGTGAGCACCTTTGCAGTTCACACACTTGGGGGTATTGGTGCACTCAGCCGCCAGGTGATCTGCTCCCCCGCATTTACGGCATGCGCGTTGCAACGTACAGCTACTCGCTATATGACCCGTGCGTTGGCACTTAAAACATAAAATTGGCTGGTCGGCTTCCAAAACCACATTGTGCATCTTATACCCTAAAAATAGCGAAGCGGGTGGCTGCTGATCAAAAGTTAGAATCACTTTCGTTAGCGGCTTTTTTGTGCCCCGTTCGCTAGTGTGTAGACGACGAACTTCAATCACACCATAACCAGACAGTTCCGAAAGAATTTCACTCTCTGTAAATATCGTGGGTACGCCGTGGATGCGTGCGCGGAATCTTGAAATTGATGCACAAGTTGCCGTCACTGGTATATCGCCTATTATTGACACTGCGAGTATTTGCTTGGTTGTGTCAATAGTTGGGGCCCATAATACAATGCCTTCACTACCACCAGAAATTCTGCATGAAGGAAACATCTCATGGATATATATATATAAAAAAATATCGTATATATATATATATATATATAAAAAACCTCGCAGATTCGGACCCATCACTATCTCTATGAGTGGTGTATGGGACTCCGAATCTGCGAGGACGCTCTTGGGGCTCGGCGTCACGAAGAGGAATCTTATGGATCTCACCGTTTTAACTTTGCAAGGAACCTTGAGGATATACCGCTCGCACCGGGTCCATAAGAGCGGGGGCTACCATCAAGCAAGGAGACGGACAACTGACTCTTAACTTCACGTGACACCTTTTTACCACCATTTTTATTAAGGCGAGCACTGCCGAGTGTGGAAACGTATTGTAAATGATTAATAAATCATCACAATATTTTCTATATATATATATATATATTTTTTTTTTTCTATATATATATATATATATATATATAAAAGTAATCAGCTGGCATATTTCCCGTACCCTGCTCTGCCCACTTTGCGATCTGCGCTTTTCGTAAACGGAACAAGCCAGGGCTGCCAACGGTGGTTGCTCAACGGTTTAGAGATTGTAAACTCTTATCATGAAAACGGAAACTCTGTACGAGTACGGGTAGCGTGGTGGCGAGCTCTTCCTGCAATTTCGTGCAACGGTCGACATACCGGGTCTGGTAAAAACACTATTCGTGAGCTTGAGCTAAAGTTTGACCCGGAAAATAGGTTATGCGGCGTGCCCCACAATTGGGTCTTGCGCGCATTTCAACCTGGTGTATTATGAGGTCCGATTTAGCAATGCATTCATATAAGATACAGATGGCGCAGGAACTCAAGCGTATCGGGACCATCAGAGGCGGCTAAACTTTGCTAATTAGGCCTCATTGATGATGCAGCGCGATGCCGTTTCGGTGACGAATCTGGTGACCATCTGAATAAAAGCGTGAATGCACAAAAGTGTTGCATCTGGGCAGCCGAGAATCCTCACGTGATTCAAAAGAGTCCTTACGTGTTCCATATGTGATAGTTGGGTGCGGTCTCCGGGCCACATGCACAATTAGACCATATTCTTCCATTTTATCACTCCACGGTAAATAGCAAGTGTTATAGCAGCATGATACTCAGCTGTCTTTGGTCGAATTTTGAAGGAATCGACGGAAGTGAGCTCTGGTTTGAATAAGATGCTGTTCGGAGCTACACAGCCGATGAGACAATTGCCGATGACAACACAAATACAACAACCTCTTGAGGATGAAGTCTCCCGGACAGTAATCTTGTGTAGCGGGGACATTTTCTGATATTTGACATTGCGCGATTTAACGGCATTAGATGTTTTCCTGTGGGATTTGTTGAAGAGTAAAGCGTACGCTAACAATCCCACAACTATCAGCGAACTAAAGCGTGATTATTGCACTTAAACATTGTGAACAAATGCTTAAACATTCGATGCCCCGCAAACAGCTTGTAAAAATAAAAAAGGCACTAACTCGCCGATATTGCACTGCAATAAAAAAGGCATTTGTTGAAACGAATTGAATAATGTCAAATATTATGAGTCGGTTCGAAACAGGAGAAACAGGCAAGTAAAACAAGAAGTGAGTGAAATTGATATAGATTCAAATTTGTCCGCTGTCGGGCGTCTGCTTAGAATGTGTTTTATGTAAAGTACTCGAATGGCTAAACGCATTGTATACGCATAAAAACAGCTTGTTGACTCCTCTAAAAAGGCAAATATAAATCCACTAACTTCGCTTACATAAAGGGTCCCACAAAACTCAAAAGTATTATATCTGTAATAAAGTAAAATATTTACACACTCTTGCTTTTACAATATATATATATATATATATATATATATATATAGGGAGAGAGAGAGAGAGAGAGAGCTAATGTTTTGGAACATATGATTGGGAAGTCCCTGACATGCGAAGCCCTTATGGAGGGGCTTTTCAAGAAAAATAAGTCTTGGTCTATGGTAAGAAAATTCGCGGAATTTGCCTCGGAGGTAAGTATAACTGCCGCACGAAATCGAGCTGTCTTAATGGCAAGTATAAGTGGCCAGATAAAATAATCTTAAGAAGACAGAACTTCGGCCACCTCTGACAAGAGGATTTTAGTGATCAATTTGCCAGTATATATATATATATATATATATGCATGGTGGATCAAAACGGGCGTAGCATTGCCTGTGTACAAGTTAAAAAGTTCAAGCTCACTACAACACCCGAGAGGACGTTCTTTGGATGTAACAAAAATACGTATCAGGGGGTTTGCTTTCGACTGGCGTTTGTAGCAGGTTGTGTAACTGTAACATAGGAGACCCTCCAGTGACAACGGAGCAGAACGAGTACGATGTCATGATAAGACATTTTTTAAAGGAAATTAAAGCCAAATTAGACGCAGTTCATGGAACAGATGCACAAAACTATTGAACCAGCTGAAGAAAAGCATCATAGCACTTCAGCCCGCAATGCAGAAGAGGATTGTGTTGTTTCACCACGACAATGGGCCTGCCCACACGCCGCTTTTTGCTATAACCAAGTTATGCGAACTAAACTTCCAAATTGCCGAGCATCCTCTATATTATCCGGGCCTGGCACCATGCGACTATTATCTGTCTGAAGAAGAATCTCTTTGGAATGATATATCAGGGCAACAATGATGCAATATGCGCCGAGGCCGCGTATTTCGCGTCTAAAAATTATGAATATTTTGCTCGTGGTAAAGACAAAGACTTTTGAGGATCGTTAGACTAGATGTATCGGAATTGAGCTCAGTGGCGTGGTGCATGTGCGTGCGCCTCGCGACCAGAGGAGACACATAGGTGCACGGGTTAAAACCCCGCTGTTTTGTATTTATAGGCTTCGTTATACGACGCAATGCAGAAGTAATTCCGTGGATGTTAAGGGTTGGCTGGGAGTCAGCCCGAAAAGAAGACTAGATGTATTAGGTTTCGGGTGGGGGGGGGGGGGCTATGTGAACAATAAGAGAGATCTTAGAGAAGATTTTTAAAGTGAGCCAAAAAGGGAGGAGCAACAAATATACATCAAGTTCTGTGCTAAAAACCAGAATTATATGCCCTACAGTAGAGTAAATGTCACATACTGCTAATGGTGATCAAGCATTGTTCCGAAACACTGTGTATACTGGTACTTCGATTTCGCGACGGGAACAGAAGATGACCTCCGTTTGGGAAGGCTTTCGACGTCAATAACAGAAGAAAACGTTGATAAAATTGTACACAACAACTATCGAATTACTTTCAGGGAGATAAAGTTAGCTTTAAATAAGCTAAATTGGATCAGTTGTGACAGTCTTAACCGATATTTTATGCGTTGGAAGACTAGCAACAAAATTATTTCCAAAAATGTTGAATTTTCAGCAAACAAACGCCCGTCTGGAAATGTCTAAATTGAACCTTCAGGCGGTAGCAGAAATCCTTGGATTCTTTTAGAAAGTGATTACAGGGGACGACCCATGGGTATATGGGTACAAATCGAGCCCAATCCCCCCAGTAATGCGCCCAAGGAGAGAGTCGATCGAAAAAAATTCAGACAGAGCAGATCCAACACCACTCTGTCTACTATCTCGTTTTTTGTCTATCTTCCGAGAGAAGAGACCTGAACTCTGAGCGAACAACTTTGGATCATTCTCTACGACAACGCACCGGTGCACACATCGCTATTGGTTTTAGATTATTTAACGAAACATTGGACTTCTATATTTCCGCAGTCTCCCGCCGGGCCTGGCTTCGTGCGACTTTTCCTGTTCACTCAAATAAAAAAATGGGGGGCAACGTTTCGAGATTCTAGATGAAATACAGAAAATTTTTCAGAAGCAACTCAACTCGATTCCGAGAGGTGCACTTAAAAATGTTGAGGACGAAGAGTGGAAAAGAAGGTGGCTCGCGTATATATACATTAATATACAGGGTGTAACGAAAATGTTTGGTTATCGATATAAGGACGATATAGAGCTCGTTAAAGCAATTTTTTTTCCTATGTAACATGGTCTCTGAGAAGTCTTGTTTCAGAGTGAGAGTGAAATTACTACAATTTGTGATACTAGTGTTTTTGCCCGACATAGGAGCGTAAAATGTGCTGTTGCGAGACAACCAGTCCTCCTATACAGAAACCTGCTGTTTTGTTAGTGTTTAGCGTTGTAAGTAATTGTAGGGTTATGGTTTTGAGGAATTTGGCGTAAAAGCTAATAAAGAACTTTATTTTTTGCGTTCTTCAGAAGAAGCAGAATTTTTTACTTCTTCTGAAGAACGCAAAAACTGAAGTTCCTTCTGTTTTCACGAACACAATTGTTTCTGTTTAGGGGGACTGGTTGTCTTGCAATTGCCTCATTTTGTGCTCCTATGTCGGGCAAGAACACCAGTGTCACATGATGTAGTAATTTAATTCTCATTCCGAAACAAGACTTCTCAGAGATTATGTTCCATTGGAAAACAATTTGTTTTAACGAGCTCTACAAGTCCTTAAATCGATTATCAAACATTTTCGTTACACCCTGTACGTATGAGTATATATATATATATATATATATATATATACACATATATATATATATATATATATATATATTAAGGCGAGCACTGCTGAGTGTGCAAACGTATTGTAAATGATTAATAAATCATCACAATATTTTCTACTATATATATATATATATATATATATATACATACATGCATATATATATATATATATACATACATACATATTGCGTTGATGGGCCCTGCCGCAATGGGCCGCTCTAACAATGGTTAGCGGCTGGTCGCATAGCATGCTGTGGTTGTCGTTGTGGTGAAAGCGGTAGTCGGTCATAGTCGTCATCCAGCCCGTCGACGATGGAACGGAGCGGGGGGGGGGGGGTGACAATGCTTCCTGCTGCCGTCGCCTAACACCGCCAACTGGGCGATGGTGGCGGAGGTGGTGGTCTGTAGCGGCGCGGCAGATGACTTCCGTCGGCCAACTGGGCAGGAAGAGCGAGCGAAGAAGCTAGATAGAGAGAGAGGGAGAGAGAGCGAGCGAGAGAGAGAAAGAGCGTGGCAGATACAAAGTGTGCCGAGGGGACTCGAGCTGCTACTGCCAAGCTGCCTCTGCCAAGCCGGGCCATCATGGCCAATTGGATAAACGTAATTGTGGTCGAATGGCCGCCCCAGTGGCAAATCGGTCGGGGCCAAGAGTTTCCAGCCAGAAAGGCTTTCCGCCGGCCTCCGCACATCTGCCATCCGCCGTCGCATCCGCCCGAGAGACAACCCCGCGTTCTCGCGCGCGCCAATTGCTTTGCACTTTGTCTGCAGGACTGCTTGGCGTCATAGCTTGGCGGACCCCTCTTTGGCCGGACCTTTGTTTCACGCTCTCTTCTTCGTCTTCTTCCATTTCTCGCTTTGCCATTTCTCGCCCCCACAACCCCCGCCGTACGCTTGCAGCGGAGGCGGCGGCGGGGGTGACGGTTGTGGTTCAGGCAGCGTGTTCCGGCGCTGTTACCCGGTCTGCGGTTCCTCCGAACAACCGAAGGGCCAGGCCGCGTCACCGTACTCCTCTTCCTCTTCGTTGCCAAACTGCATAACGCCGCCGACTACGATGGTGGAGGAGATTGGCACTTATCTCAGAAGCGACGCGACTGCTGTACGGCTCGATGGCCTGATAAAAATTAACCTCCATCCTTCCTCCGCTAGATTTCGCCGCTTCCTTCCCACATCCGTTGCGGTCGTCGCTGCTTGCGCTAAAAGCCAATCTCCGGTGTTGAGCGTAGCCAATGTTTGTGTGTATATATATATATATATAGTTGTCTGCTAGCAGTCGAGATGTTCGGATGTTCGAAGTGTGCGCTCCCGTTAAAAAACGGGTGAACAACTGGTTGTGTGCAGCCAAGGCTGCTCAAAAGTGTTTCACGGGGGTTGTCTCAACCCCGTGCTCCCCAAGGATGCGCACTCGGCTCCCTGTGGAGCCTGTGACACTCAGGAACCAAGCCAAGGTACGTTGACCGGCCGTTTGAGTGAACTACAGTGGAACTTCGTGAAACTGTGGTTAGCACACACGGAACTGCAGGAGCGGGTTGCCAAAATCGAGGCAATCCCGCAAGAACAGTTTGCCGCACCCCTCACGCTTACAGGGGGTTTAAACTCCACGCTAAGTGACAAAGTTAGCGTGGAGAAATCCGGCGGAACGCGGACAACGCGGAAGAATAAGAAAGCACGGCTAGCAGACAGCAGAGAAGGAGGTGACGTCACCGAGGATAGGCCGAGAGAGCCTGCTGGAGAGAGCAAAAACAACCGCGCAGGCGCCAAGAGAAGCTCGGCGTCTGCAGAGTTGAGTAATAACAGTTGCAACTTAAACGGCACTGTTGTTGAGATGGAACCACCGGGTGGTGGTACAGCGACGTCACCAGCTGCGGTAACAACAACACCGACAGCAGATCCAGCTGATCCACAACCGGAGGAGAAGGCAGACGACGATGGCTTTGTTGTGGTTCGTAAACGACGAGACAACAAGACAAAACATCGAATGCAGAGGGGCAGCGCAACAGATGATATAGGCGGATTGGAAGTCTATGCCAGACCGGGGAAGATCAGCGCCTTGAGAGTGGCACGATTGGCGCAGAAGACGTCGGCGGTCGGGCTGCAAGCGTGGCTAGCTGGCAGAGGCATAACTGTGAAAGCGGTGTGGAAGCTACATACGCATGGTAGTGATGCTGTGTTCTGTGTGGTGGTGCGTGATGAAGATTACGCAAACTGTTGCAGAAATGAATTCTGGCCGAAGGGAAGCCTGTTCCGTCGCTGGGTTGGGGACGTCCCCTACGAGAGGATGGTTAAGGAGAGTTTTAGTGCGCCTGGTGGTCCAAGCCCCCGTAAGTGACTGACCAGTTCTAGAACTGCAAGCGTAGTGGCAAACATACCTCTGCGAGTGCTTCTCTGGAATTGTGAGGGACTTAAGGGGGCAATGGATCTTGCACGTGATGACATGTTTAAGTTGGTTGACATTGCACTCCTTACGGAGACATTTCAGCGGGACGAACTGCATATCAATGATATGCGGGGGTTTCACCAGCTGGCTGTCTTACCTGCGGGAGGTCGGGGAAGACCTGTGGGTGGGTTATCTATCTACCTACATAAACGTTTACCACCGATGCAATGCGTCAGGAAAGATGAATACTGCGTAGTGCTCTCCTCTGGGAGGGTAAACGTCGCTGTATTCTATTTCCCACCCACATTCGATTCTGCGGAGGTTGCTGAGATGGTGAGCTTTGGACTTTCAGAGTTAAATCTGGCCATGCCAACTATCGTCGGCGGTGATTTCAATGCCAGAATCGATTGTGGGGCCAACGATGATAAAGGCGAGGTGCTGCTTCAAGTGATGGAAAATATTGGTCTAAAATGTGCTAACGCGCGTGAAAAATATACATATTTAAGTCACAATGGAAGCAGCACCATCGACCTGTTGTTTCACAACCTTGTCAGCCGTGAAATTGAAAGCTTCGATGTTCTTTATGAAGCGGCTCGAAAACACCAACCAGTGTTGGCCGTTGTCGATGTTCCCGGTATTTGGCGAGGCCGACATAACCCGCCGCGCTGGTCTGCAATGAGACGGATTAATCTATCTCTTTTGGACAGAGCGGTGGGCGGTCTTGAGGTAAGCCCTGACATCGATTCCACTTGTGATCAGTTGGAGAGAACGATGAGAAGTGCAGTGAAGTGGAAAAGGTTATGGCAAAAGAGATCACGCCCGTGGTACTCTCGAGCCTGCTACCTCGCCCACGCTGAAGTGCTCGGACTCCTGCGCCAAGCAAGGGCCAGAGCACCATCATCACTGCAAGCCAGGCGGGACTACTTTGAGCGTAGAAAGGCGTATATAAGACTCTGCTATGATCATAAAAGGGAACACGCAAGGCGGGAGGAACGACGGCTGCTCGAAAGGGCAGAACGAGAGCCTTCAGCTTACATCGTGCGACCTCGTAGGGCGGTGAACCCGCTTAGCGACGGGCAGGTAAAGAGCCACCTAACTAATCTTTTATTCAATCGTGACGTTGCGGCCGTATCTCCAATCGTACAGCATCCGCTTACACTGGAGCAGCACAACATGAATCTGCCTTTCGAGGTGGAGGAGGTGTGTCAGGTCCTACGGTCACTCCCGAAGAGAAAGAGCTCAGGGCCCGATCAGGTCTGCTATGAGCATTGGATCCAGTCACTTCCTCTCTTGGCAGAAACTCTTTGTGATTTCTTTAACGAAATTATAAAGAGGGGGCGGATGCCTAAAGTCTGGCATGTCGCCAGGCTTTCTCTTCTGTTCAAGGGTAGGCATGGTGATGACAAGCAGGATCCAAATCTCTATCGTGGAGTGGCGTCAGAACGCACATTGAAGAAGATTTTCTGTAAGTTGGTTATTCGACGGATTGAGCGGGTGGCTGAAGAGGCACTTCCACCGGAGCAATTCGGTTTTAGGAGAGGCCGAGGCACCCGTGATGCAATCCATGTTCTCCAGTCGGAAATCGAGCGAGCTGTGGCACAACCCAAAGGTCATCTGTATGCAGTCTTTATTGACTGCGTCAAGGCCTTTGACAAAGCCCCTCGCCAACTGCTGGTTGAAGCATTCCAACGAGCAGGAGTGGGTGGCTCTCTCCTGAGTGTAATAGCAAGTTTCTTTGAGGAGGACACCTTGTTGGTAGACGGTGAGCAGGGTGTATTAGAGATTAAGCAAAATGTGGGAACTCCGCAAGGAGACCCGCTAAGCTGCGTCTCGTTTACACTTCTCCTTGCTGACCTCGTCGGTTACGTCCGACAGGAGTACCAAAAAGCCGTAGTGGTAATGTATGCAGATGATATCGTGGTCGCTCATCGCGATTTAGGTGCCATCAAGCGCATTACCTCTATGATAGAGACGTTCCTTGTCTCGAAGGGACTTGAGATAAACACCAGGAAGACCAAAGCCATGAAATTCAGGCGTGGAGGTCGATTGGCTGCCAGAGACGTTATACGTTGCTGCGGCCAACCATTGGAGTTTGTTAACTCTTTCCAGTATCTTGGCCTTCGGGTTCATTATACGGGAACGACGTTCACAGCGCATATAAACGAAACAGTACGAAAGGCACTTGTCTCTCTTTACGGGGAAGTAGGCAATGTCCGAAGACTGTCCGTTCTCTCAGCAGTGAGGCTCTTCATGCTTAAGATTGTTCCGGGGCTGATGTACGGTCTTGACAGGGTGTGGAACCACCTCACGCTGGCGAATTTTAACCAGCTTGAAAGGTGTTTTTCATTATATATGAAGCGCGTGCTCTGCTTGCCTATCCGAGCGAGGAGCCGCTTTGTGTATCTCATGTCAGGCTGCCCACCGGCTGCTGAAACAATCCGACTAAGGCTGAAGATGCCGCGTACAGTACCTTACGAATGTTTTATTTCGGAGTGGGAAGCTAAAGTCGAACAGGCCCAGACGGAGGTCGGTGGTTTGGACGTTTTCAATGCCTTGCAAACCTTTGGTCTGGTCCGCATGTGACAATCGCCACGTATACACCAGGTACATAGTGCATGGTTATCACTACCTGGTATGTTCAAAACGCAACCTTTCACGAGGAGTACGAGTTGTGCACCTGCCCGGTTCTGCCTGCAGAGGTGTGCCTAGTACCATGCAGTGGAATGCACAGCGCTGGACCGAAAATCGCTGCACTACTTCTCTCGTCGGAAGCGTGAAGAAGATAGAGCTTCATGAGGAAACATTTTTGAAATGTATATTATACTCAATTTGAGTGAAATAAACATAATTGTAATTGTAATATATATATATATATATCTAATAAACGTCGCGTTATTACAATTATTATAAAATTGATGTATATATATATATATGTGTCAGAGCAGGACTTGAAGATTGAACTTCCACCGAATGCATGCTGTGCTACCTAGAATGCAGCGCGTTTGCTTGCTGATGTGAGGTCCTCCATGATTTTCCTGGCCGATTTTCTAGGACGGGTCGTATATGCTAAGTCGCATGCTTTTTCAACGCATTTGCGTCCAATAGATTTCTGACAGTTATTTGTCACTTACTGCGACGCCGCCGGGGAATTATAAAAGAGAGCCAAACTGAGTTATGAATTCAGCGCCGCAAATGCCACTATGTATAAGGCTCTCCACACCTACTGGACGACTTCATCATTAAGGAGCTATCGCTTTGCATTAAAAGCCTGCCTCAACCTTGAAATAAAACGTGTGAACTGTACGTAGTGGTGCCACATTAATTTATAGATTTAAGCTTAAGAACTAAAAAAACATTTTTGAAGAACTCCGTTATTGGTGAGAACGGTGTTTAAGGAACACTCAGATTAGACGAAAAAAATAAAAACCACTATTGTAATTAAGCTTAACACCGAGTTGAAAAAGAACATATTAAATATTACGTTCTTATAGGTCCAACGCTTTAGAAAAGTAGATAACATTTCCGACAACATAATCACAGTCTTCAGCGCCTCGCTGCCTGTTACGTCGCAAAAGCACGCGCATGTAAGCACAACTGCAAAACGCTTCTCTATAAGCATGGGCCGATAGCACGAGGTTCTAACAAACGGGAATCCTGCCGTTTCATCGTTCTTATCCCTGCCTGCCGACTGTTTTGGTAATACTCCAAACAACTAGAGAAAGAATCTAAAATTAAACAAAAAAAATGCATTTCTAAGGAGGTTGCATTTCTCCGTTTTCTGTTGTTTTGAACGCACCTAAAAGCATATCCTCAATACAGCCAGGGCCAGACATACATATTGAGCTATCTAGGATTTCCTCAACAGTTCTTGTTGTCCAGATGTCATTAGTGGGAAGTTCCATGGACGTTAAATCTTGGTTGGGAGCCAGCCCCGAAAGGAGATGTCATTAGCGGTCTTCAGCGTTTTCCGCATAAGCAGGTGGTGCCCCGCAATCTCCAGTGGAGGACGACCCTGAGGCACCTTGATGCACAAAGAACATGTCTAAGCCAATAAAATGATTGCGTCGCCCTTTGCTGGTGCCAAGCCCGCTGCGCGTATTCATTTTGAAACGTCGACTAGTGGTTTTCTGGCGCGCCTCTCCTGTTGGTCCCATGTCCGAGCCGGGAGGTCACTGCAGACAAGGGGTTAACTTGAGGAAGGTCTCCCTGCTATCGTGTGGCCGTAAGCTACGGGATATATTAACCAATTGAGTGAGTACGCAGACTTGTGGCACTCATTCAGTTATGTTGGGCCTTTTTTTGTAGGGAGAACCAGCGTGGAGTAAGACGTTAAGACGTCAAAAAGAGATTGCGTTTCTCTTTGGAACCCGTGTGGGCCGGTAAAGGAATACTAATAATTTATTCAGCGGAAGTTTGGTTGCAGAGCCCAGTAATGTGCTAGACCAAAGCTTTTCTTGCTGTAACGCTTGGATGTCAATCCGGGTAACTTTTGAGGGCTATTTTGCTTCATCTGTGTCCAAGGGGGCAGCAAATGAGTTTGATGAAAGGAGGGCGCACAGAAGACAGCGCCTTTCCATAGGCTAAGGATTGCCTGCCGTTTTATTGCAGGGGATGCCCCTAACCATCTTGCAGAGATAGCTACAAGGGCGATGTCCTAGGCAATAAACAGGGTACGATGTACTGAGGCAGTCAACGGTGTGCTGCAATACGCTGAGGACGCTGGAATTCAAAATTGGGTGACGTATTGGGAAGTAATATTAAGCTAGATAAAGAGACACATCTTTGTTAAATAGACTTAAGGCCGTGTGATTTTGTTTAAAAGGTCCGTTTCATTGTGTCTCGCGCCGAAAGGGCTGCGTAGTCTCCTCGCTTTTCCAGATTTGCTTCTTGATTTCAAGTTTTTTTTTTGTAAATTAGATAAGGATCAAGCGTTTACCATTCTTGGAAATACTGAGTAGAACGCTAAGAGGTTGAAATCAGGAGCTCGGCGATTGTCGCAAAATTGAATGTGATGCCTTATTATTATTACGGGAGAGTTATTTTGGCGTTATATTAGTGTAATTATAAATGCTTTTGTTTCTAAGGGAGAGAGGCAAAAGAAGATTCTTGAAGGAATTTCATATCCAAAAACCTCAGATTAGTCGAAAAAAAAACCCACCTATGTAATTAAGCTGAGAATAGAGCTTGTTAGCTACTAAATACCCCGAAGAATCTAATCATGTGTTTGACGTCGTCTTCCGCTTCTGAATTAAATGTAATGTGTACTGGATATAACGTAGAGCCTAAACAATGCAGGTATATCATAGGAGAACCACGTTTCGGGTTGGATTTATGTGGCGGGCCCAGATTCCCGGCTGTCCTGCCTGGGTCGTTGTCTATCAATTTTTTCCTGCGTCAGCCATTCGACATCTTGAGAAATTCGCAGGCTGCAGTTTTCTGGATTCATAGCTTCCATGATACTTGCCGGGCTGGAACCTAGGCCACGGCAGCAGTCGCGGATTTATTGGCTCGTGCTTGACGCCCAATGGCCTCTGCGTCGTGCTGGAAGTCGCCGGCAGGTTACCCATTCAACTATGAGCTGCTACAGCAAAACCACATGAAGCATGATGTTGTCCACTACAGTCGCAAGGAAACACCTTCGGCCGTCAGGCACATGCATTTACGCGCTACAGTACTTTGAAAGGTTCCCGCGAAGAGGGAAATGTGATGTCTCTTTATTATAAGACGTAGTTTTAAAGGCCACTTTTGCTCGCTGAACAATATTGCTACGGTTTCATGTGAGGCCGGACATAGCTCCTGCAAAAGGAGCCAGATGACGATCTCTTTTATGTACTCTCCAGCTTTTTAGATCTCGCTATGTAGTACGATTGTTAGATCGTGCGCGTAGCCTGTCCGCGAGACTGGGCCAAATATGGAATATATATATATATATATATATATTTTTTGTTTTTTTTTTAAAGACAAATTGAAAAAAATCGCGTTTAAGTTTTAATAAGACAAATGGAGCGACAATTATCTTCTGAGAACGTGTGCACTGGAAATATTACTCTATCTCGTATAGAGTGGTTTGGGACTACTTTATCAGCGTGGTTCGGACGGACGCCACGTTCCCGCGTTGAACGTCGAAGTCGAGGCGTTGTAGAGGAGCAGCAAATCTGCATAAAGTTATGTGTTAAAAACCAAATCACATGTTACAAAAAGGCGGAGTTTTTACAAACTGCTTATAGTGATCAAGGAGTATCCCGAAACACTGTGATATATATGTATATACATCTCTAGAGAGAAAGGTCTAACCATGTCCTAAGTATTCACAAGTGTGTCATGAAGTGTTGCTTTCTCCAGATTTTGATACTGTAGAGGCGGCTGCTCTTTGGCCTGTTTTGGTTGGCGTGGTATATATATATATATATATATATATATATATATATTGTTGGCATAGGTGTATATGTAAAGCTACGAAGATACTATATTATGTAGTCAGAGGTAAAGCATATACAACCAGCTGGTCTAAACTAAACGTATATATAATAGTTTTCATGTGCCAGTCAACTGCAATAATCCCAAGGACTCCTAGACCTGTCAGTATAGCCAGCAGGTAACTTCGCCCTTGCCTGAAGCCATTTCGGATGTTTGGGGCCAAAGAGGCAATGTATGGCCCCAACGTCTATGCAAGCAACGTAGGCAAAAGAAGACGGACGATGAAATTCCGTCTACACCACATCAAACACTTTCACCTAATAAGTCTATATTGACGTGCGTAAAACCGATACCACGTGGATTAAAATGTTTATTGTGGAACGTAGAATCGTTGCACGGGATGTTACCGCAGGTTGGAGAATATATGTTGACATGTGTCGACTTTATATATTTCAAACTGCGACTATTGTAGTAAATATAAGCAGTACATATTTCCCAAAGCATAAAACTGTTCACGGTCAGGCAGTAAATATTAAGGAAAAAAACAACCAAAATGGGAGTATGCATAGCAGTAGGCACGAATGAATAGATTCGTCGATACATTGTACTCGAAATTGAAGACCATTGTTTCATATGCATATATAACCAACCTAGGAACGAAGTCTCGGATATCATCGAGAACATAGTGAACATTCCACTGAGACGAGCAACGGAAAACACAATCAAGATTGTGCTGGAACATGCAGAACAACGGCAATAGAGCGCCAACAAAATTCCTTATTCAAAACCGCGTTTGAACCGCAGATCCTTGAAAATTATCTACACAAAGTTTTCAATTCGAGAGGCAATATACAATCCTATCAAAATGATTACTATTAGAAACAATTACATTACGGTTTAAAGCAGCCCATCACACCAGACCATTGCGTCAAGATCAAGCGCATTTCTCTGGAGCTAAGCCACATTCCCTACTTGGGTGTGATATTGAGCTTACCCTTCAACAGGCACATTTAGCAAGTACTAGCAAAGGCGGCGGCCACGGTACTGTCAGGTAAAATTTACGGAATAATCCTTGAAACAGCCACGCGTATATTCCGATTGAAGATCGTTTCAATTTTAAGGTACTTTCTACCTGTCGTAGCACTCTTCCTATAAGTAGAACCTAAATAGACTGTACCGAGGAAACGTTAACTATGTAAAAGGGTGTTGAGATTGCAAAATAATGCATTTACAAATGCGAACACTTGAAATATGTCTTGAACGGACTCGTCCAGAAAGCTTAGTATCTGCTAGCCAATTGTTTAGTCTCACAGTCTTGCCGGATTAGACAGACAGGAGCACAACCTCAAATATGTATGCAATAATTTCACAAATTGAACTTATCTCTTGTCAGATTGATGGGAGAGACAGGGCAGAAAGACCTACCGTTAATCGATCGAACTACATGACATGGCTACCACCATCAAATAGTATATTTGACGGCCATGAATTACGAATCCAGCGGTCCTGTCTAAAGGTTCTCTAAAGGCGATATTGAACAATATCACATATTTGATTGCGACTGGGAGCGTTATCATTGCGCGCTGAGCATATAGGCTTAGCCATCTAATAGGTGGCTAAGCCTATATGTTTACAGTGATACTACGGTAAAATAAAACGTAAGTTTATTTGTATATGTAGATATACACATCTATGCATATACCCAGATATTGAGCGCAAAACCTTTACAGGTATTGTGCATTGCGTTTACAGTCTGCCGTCTGCACTGGTGGCAAACGGACGTGTACCTCGAACCGCTCCACTCGGACTTTCAATAAAATCTTCTGCAAAATGTATTGCGGTGTTGTGCGTTCACAGCTGTGGACTGCGTCTAGTAAGCAGTGAAGTGTCTGTGCTCACGTGAACCGCTCTCTTCTATGCATTGTTTTGGATTGGTTTCGAAACATTTCGCGTTCGATCCCGGTTACGCTTTGGCTGAGTGATTTGTGACGCGCTCCGAGCCACCGAAATTATTGCCATCAATTGTGCTCTCTGCAGCGGCGAGATCGTATGCTTCTCGCTCGATTGTGGTACATCGGTCGATCGGCAAACGCTTTTGCGAACACGCAAAGCTGTAACACCTGCAGGAAAAAACACATTTATACTTGTGAAAAAAACACATCCATACTTGTAAAAAAAACACATCTATACTTGTGAAAAAAACACATCTATACTTGTGAAAAAATCACATCTATACTTGTGAAAAAAAAACACATCTATACTTGTGAAAAAAAACACATCTATACGTTCGCTGCTTCATTGCTATGGTGTTTGTGCAAATCGATTGTGTTATCCAAATGTTTATACTGTTTACCCGTGTAGTATCAACATGTATATGAATAAATCGGTATGAATAGATAGGTGTGCGAAGGAGGCTCTGTAGAGGACGCCACCTTGAAGCGAACGATAATGTTGTACCGCCCTTAGTGAACACACTCGGAAGTAATGACAAACGGTTTCTAGCTCAACTTGTAGATGCGAATCTTATTAATAATGTTTTTGGAAGTGTGTTCAAACAATCTCTAAAGCCGAACGGGGGTATTCAAAACAATGCGAATGTGTAGGTTCTGCCACTCGTCTTCTATAAAGACGTACTTTTTTTCTCATCTTCAAAGCTTTGAAATGCATTTATTATTACATCACCTTTCGGTATTGTTGATTATAATAATCAAAGCTTTGAAATGAGACGCCCTACAGACAAAATAACAAAATCTTTTTTGACTACAGGTGTCGCTTGCCTTGATTGCGCGAACCCCTTTTGATAAGTCATTATTCTCGGCTTTCTAAGGAGAGTCGTGCTTAATGCAGGTGATCACACTACCTAATAAGGTCTGACGGTAGAAGGAACAGATGTTCGCGAATTTTAAATTTCTGTAGTGCTGGGCAGTTTATCGGTTCATTGAAAGTTTTCAAAATTAATAATGCGTTTTAAACTCACAGAAATGAGTGTGTGTTTTGAAAAAGTAGTCATCAAATACATTCGGTCTACTGATTCCCTAACGATTCTACGGTCTTCTCCGCATTGTGCGTTGTTTTTTCTTGGGTTATGCTAAATAACTACATTTCTAAAGTGTGGAGTTATTATAAGAATACATTTTTCAATTTAATTTCCAATGTGGTTTATTCACGGAACTGCATCTACAATTCTTATATATTCTCGGTAAATACAAATGGTTGAAATAAAACAAATCAAACAACAAGGTAGAAAATCGCACTTGACAAAATCCACCGAATGCTTTATGTAAGCACTTTGCCCTATAGGTAATCACAATAGATATTGTCACAACGTCGAGCAATATGTGAGGGAACACGCTCTCGCATTATACGCACACTAAGTAATCCACTCGTATAGCAACTTCATAATATACAACAATAGTTAAAAATAATAGTTAAAAGCACAGTGGATAAATATGACTATTCAATGTGAAAGGGCGTTGCCCTTTATAATGCAGTACAATCCCAATTTAAGATATATAAAAATCTAAGGCCTTATTCAGACTGTAAAATTAAAACGCATTTCTTCCCGAGCGAAGGGGTGCTTCGTTGTAAGGCATATAATATTTTTGGAAATGCAGGTCGAGGTTTCGGAGAGGCGGTATGCAATTGTGTACTGACTTGATTTCAGGGATACTGAGGTCACTGCGAAAGTTGTTGCACGTGTGCTGATGTTCGACTGGGGGTAGGAATAGTGGTCTCCGTAATACCTTGCGAAATTTGATATGCTAACATAGAAGCCCGTAGCTTGTTTATTTGTTCCACCGTGAAAAGGTTAAATCGACTGAATAAATCACGAACCGAATTACTTCGTCTTGTAGAAAAAATTGGCTTTAAGTGCATCACTCTGCGTTACTCTGGCTCTCCAGAGAATTCCATCAAAGCCACTATCCCAGAGAAGAGCATAGAACTGATAGGAACACAGCTTTGTACACCAGAAGTAAGCCCTCTGTGGGAACCCCCATAAATTTCATTCTAAGAAGCACAGTTATTACAGCATAGAACTTGGGTGCAATATAATCTAAATGCGGATGCCAATTCACGTTCTCCTAGAGAACGAGCCCTAGGCACCTAGCGGTCTGCGGAAGCTCAGTATTCCGTGTCTTGAGTAGCAGGTTGTCAAATAAGGCCAGTAGCCTCGGATATATATATATATATATATATATGTATATATATATATATATATATATATATATATATATATATATATATATATATATATATACATATATATATATATATATATATATATATATATATACATATATATATATATATATATATATATATATCTGCGTACGTATACACCTGTGTGAGCAACAAACCCTCTTTCCCTGACTGGTTGTTTTCTATCTCTCTCTCTCTCAGCGGGCGCGCGTCTTCTAGGCGCGCAAATGGTTAATGAGCGTTCAACTGCCTTAAATAAGCACTTGCCGGCAATTTGACAGATGCGCGTACGTATCTTGCTATGCGATGATGATAATGAAAATGATGACCACGATAGCGGTAGCGGGGGGTAGTCATGAGGCAATCGTGGCGACGATAAGACGACATCAGCGTTGCCTGCGTCAACACCTCCGCAAGCGGTACGGTGGATCGGATGGCAAAAACTCTTAAACGCTAAGCGTCGTCGTCGTCACCGTACGGCCTCAGATGAACGACGCAAACCCGCTACCGTTTCTGCCACCGCTATTCGTCTTTGCTTTGCGTTCGCCGACGACAGCAGAAGCTGGTGCGTCTCAAGCGGGGGCGACGACGACAACGACAACGACCATCGCCATCATCGCCACCACCCCCATCGTCGTCACTCCCCAGCCCTCATCATCAGCACTACCCCCCCCCCCCATTATCATCGTCATCATCATCAGCACTACCCCCCCCCCATCATCATCCTCAACATCAGCAGCAGTAGCAGCAGCAGACGGAAGTTGAAACCAGCAGAAACAGCCGCTACAGCTTGCGCCTACGACATCCGGCGGGAAGATTGAGAGAGCAGGCGGGAAATGTGGGAAAGAAAGGCGGGCGGGGGAAGGGAGGAGGGGCGGGGAGGGGGTGCCCAAGTGGGGTAGTGCTTGGTTCCGAGTCAAATGAAGCGTTAATTCGACAGTTTTTCCCATGCCTGCCTGCCTGCTCGTTCGTCGTCCCGCTTGCGAGCAGCGCTTTTCGCCGTCGTCCTCGCGCTTTCTATCTGTGTCTCTCTTCTGTTGTTCGCCTAGTCGTTCGCCCTTCCCAAGCGAAGGAAGAAAGAGGGAGAAGAAAATGAAGTCGCTACCCGCGTCTCCCTTTCTGAGTGAGTGGATGTCTGGCTGTCTGCGCGTCTAGCTGGCATACTGGCTGGCTGGGTCACTGAGTACGCTAAAACAGTCAAGAGGGAATCGCTGCCAGAGGGAGACGCCGTCGTCTTCCATGTGCGGACGACACGAACGAACGAACGTGGCGTTCATACCGGCCTGATCCGACGGCGCACGTTCCGGGCACAGGGAAAAAGACGGCGGAGGAGGAGCAGGAGGAGGAGGTGGAAAAGGCAGAGCAGCGGAAGGAAAAGAAGCAAAGCACGACGGTGCAGCCAGGAGTAGTAAGGTTGCTACTGCTGGCTGCGACTGTAACTACTACGAACTACTACAACGCTAGCGCTGCCAGCAAAGCGAACGAGCCCAAGGATGATCACTAAGGCTCGGGCAAGCTCCCAAGCTGGAGCCGGCAAGACTCCGAAGCTGCAAAGTAGGACCCGAGGAGGAGGTGGTGGTGGCGGCGGCAAGCTTCTCAATGATCTCACTGAACACGAGACGTCTTACTATTACGACTACTTCTGGTACTTCTGCTGCTGCTGCTGCTGCTGATCAGTTCCTTCAGAGTAACAGTCTAAGGAATGAAGCTCATTGGGCCCTCGAATTCAAAAACGCCGAAAGGCCACTCGCCCTTTATTACTTCCTCGAGGAGAGACTTCGTCGAGAGCCTGACAAGTCAGACCACCACCCATTCTTCTTCCGCCGCCACTGGCGTGGATCATTTCGTTCCTACTGTCCTTTCCTTATCTTTTCTGTCTCCTCTCGTTTCCTCTTCCTCTACATCTTCCCCCTTTTTCACTACTTGCTGTTTGTTTAAATAGATAACATCTCTCTTCGAGTTATTTCGCTTGCGTCTCAAGCTATTGGCCTGTCTTTGGAACAAAAAAAGAGGACAGAAGTATACTACGCCTACTACGCGCGCGTTTACAAGCTTGAAAGACGGGACAGATCCCCTCATCTAAGATGACTCAATTTCGCTTCAATCCATGTGAGATCTGAATCGAGAAAGACCGAGAGAGATGCGTAGATTCTACCCAAAAAAAACTCTGGAAAGAGAATATAGGGAAACAGTGCCCGGCCATGCAGCAAGGTCAAGCGGAAAATCCAAAGATAAGGCATACATACAGACGTACGTTACATACACACACACACGACCTGCCGAGTAAGCGGCCCGTGAAGTTTAGTTGTAGGGGTATAGGGATATCACTACATCTTTCCTTGGCTGAACAGGATACATTAGACGTTTAGAAGCACAACCACCTAATCTGGTCATGAGCACACACCAATCAACCGATCAGCAATGTTGTACTGAGTGAGCGCCTATTGATAAACAAGTAAATGCAAGCCCGATGTTTGCCCTCATAGAATAACGACGTAGGCAAAAACAGCGTGGCCAACTCGGTCAGACGTGTAGATATAAATCTGCTCCATCGCGGCGCAGAGAGATTGTGCACTGAGTTGCACCTGGCTGTTTTGTAGGCATTTGAGAAGAATATTGCGAGGGAACATCCTATGCACTGGCTACCGCAGTATGAAATTGCTTCTATGACAAATTCCTCAGTGATAGAACTCAGCGCGGCTGACGTCCTCCCGTTACTAATCAACCCAGTACTCCTAAATGAAGGAGTCAACGTTGGCTGCGATTTGATGAGTCCTACGCAGTTAACAGTTAGGTTGCCTTAAAGCAAGTATTAATAAAGTAATAATAGTGTCACGAGTTAACCTCACGAGATTTAGAGTGAATTAATTCAGCTGTGAACTGAACATAGTTCAATGTAGTTTCAGCCAAAGGATTTAGTATCGGCGCTATTGAAGCGACCTCTAAAGTCTTCTTAGCACTATCAACCGTTGTAACGCTATTAAAAATGCGTTCAAAGCGCTTACTGTTCTGATTGAGACACGAGTTCACACAGCGGAAGAGACTTTGTGTATCATCTTAACGCCTTGGCTTTGACAAACCCGCTTAGAGCTCTATAAGCTGCGGTAGATCCGAAAAAAATGTTGCAAATCAACGCGTGGTGTTTGCTCGTAAGCTAGAGTATATTGCAATGTGCGAGTAAGTATCTGTGGTACCCTTTGTGCGAGCATAAATGATCGACGAAAAATCTCCTAGCTGGTACAGATGCTTCAGCGCAATCGCCATCCAGATGTTCTTGTGGCATTGCTTCCACGTTAATCCAGCTTATTTGTAAAGCATGATATTGGAACACATTCTAGCTACCTAATAATTAGGGGACGTTTTTTTAACAATACATTGTCGATTTTGTGATCATGTGTTTATCGTCAGGTCTCGGATATTATGTGCATGACTTTCGTGGCAAGCAACAACACTTGACGTATAAAGCCGCTAGTTCATTCAGAGAAAAAGCTCAATAGGTACTTGTCAGTGTAGTTCACCTCAAAAGTACTAGATGGCATACTTTATTGAATTGACGTCAGGTTGGTTTCTTGCTGCCTTTATTTTAGGCGGCCGAGTAAGTATGCCGGCATTTGCTATTGATGAGTTCCTGTTTGCCACATGCCGAATCATCCTTACGCAAAGTTTATACGCAGGGTTTGTCTTTTTTTGCGTTTACTATTTTACAAACGATATCGAAGACGCATGAAGTTAACTTAATGCCTGTTAATGAAGTAGTCATTAATGACCGTAACAGTAGTGGTGGTAGCGGTAATAGTAGTAGTAGTAGTAGAAGTAAGATTATAAACAGTAATGGCGTCCGTTGCAATATTTTTCCTATTTGGCGTAGTAGCTATGCCCTGCTACACTGACTTTGAACCACAATCCCTGCCCACCAATTTCGACGACACCTATTGCTAACCGAGGCCGGCGTCTTGGACAGCTAGTCCTCGAAGACTCGAAGCATAGCTAGCTGTGGTTGCGGTTCTGCAACGAGAAATGAAGGAAACATGTGCGGTAGCGGCACAACGCCGAGAACAAGATTTGCTCACCGTGTCGCCACAGTGCAAATTACCATTACAATGTGTTTAAAGATTTTCTCTCTGCGTGATCCAGATCTCCGAGCTGCCGAGCCGATCCACTTATGTCCGCGCTGTGTCCACGTCCATAGCCAACCGCACCGATGTTCTCGTTTCCGCCAGAGAACGAAGAAGCTTTGCTGGCTGTTGCTGCCGTCGACGTCTCTGAGCCGGCTGTTGTTGTCGCTGTTGTTGTTGTTGTTGTTTTCGCTGTTGTTGTCGTTGTTGTTGCCGACCTCTCCAAACCACTCACTTTCCATTCTCCCCCCGACAATGCCTAAGACAATGGACGAGTGACCTGACCTTCTTCCAGCCGACGCCGAACGCCCACCGCCCGCCTGTCTGCTCATCCAACCAACCCAAGGCCCGCCCACCCACCCACGCGATCTCTTCGGCAGCACCCTCCTCACGCCGCATTGTCTGTCGGTATTAGATTTGGAGCGCGCCACCGTTTTTTCTCCCATTAGCTTTCTGCATCGGGCCCCACCGGGTGGTGGCAGGGCTTTCGATCTTGTTCCTGACGAACTTTCAGTCGTCTGAGGCGTCGAACGGGGAGGGGTGGAATTGGCCGTTAAAAGATTGGCTGCTTGGCGGCCGCCGTCCGGTCTGTCTCGTGACTCGGAGATGGATTAGGGCTCTTCCTCAGAAACCATCGGCCATCGGAACTGCTGGTCCGGCGACCCGGTCCGGCTTCCTCAGGAACTGCTAGTCCGGCGACCTGGGACGACGTTCATCGTCCTGCTGCCTCAGCAGAGCTGTGCGTACCGTGTATGTGCGTGTGCACGTGCGTGCTCGGGCGTATGTGTAACTGGCTGTTACTGGGATTTCCCGCCACGCCTAACCAGACGTGAGCGAAGGTTTTAAGCGTCGTTCAGCATGGCTGGTTGGCTGGTTAGCTGGTGACCTGTCTGTCTGCCTACCTGGATAGTTGGCGCTGATTCGTTCAAGGGCGACCCGTTTTGCTTCATCATGCCTTAAAGAGCTTCCCATCACATCTTTTTAGCGTCGGTAGAACACTGTGGCTTATTCGGCAAGGTTTGCCTTACGAGACGCCACTTATACCTGCACTTCGCGAAGACGGCAGAAGTATCATGCCCGCGTGAAACTGCCAAACATATAGCATCTATTTGATACCTTCATGCATTGAAATTTTGTGTGTGTGTATGTATTTGTCGGTATAGGTATAGAATGTCTATACGTCGTGATGTTCTCGCGTGAAACAACGCGTTGTGCTCTGGAGGAGCTGCACTATTTGCACTGTCTTACTTCGCAAGATTGTACTAACGTGATTGCTGACCATCTTTTAGTTTTTAGCATATTTGTGACTGAAAGGTACGAAGTTAAAACTACCTGGCTTCCTTCATTGTCAGCTTTCGGGTTGAGATGATTTGCACAATATTTCGATGCATATTTGGCGCGTAAAATAGCACAAATAATAAAATACTATTGCAATGAAAATGTTATTTTGGTGATACTTGGCGCAGAGTTGGAGGAGAGGAAAAGGCATTTGGCAACGATGCCGACTTTCAGATCGACGCATTCCACGAGCCCCACGGTGATTGCATATGTATGAGATTGTGGGCAAGGCGTCATCGGTACCATACTGATCCATTGCGAAGTTGGAAAGACAAAAGTTTAATTCGTTGTTGTATATATCTTGTTAGCAAACGAGGGTACTGAGAAGTAAGAAATTTAGTCCAAGAAGTAAATAACGTTGAAATAATAAAGGTTGAAATACTTCACTTCTCATTTAGCCTAAACAAAACGTATATCATTATTATCCTAAACAAATATATATATATATATATATACATCCGAGAGAGAAATTATATTTTATAATAAATTGTCTATACATATGTAGTTGCAGAGCCCATTTACTTACCTTTAGGCAGGTGTCTGTTTTGACTCAGCGTTATTCATACATCCTTACACAGAGGTAGGAAAATTAAATTTGCTGTAAGGTAACCGACAACGAACGGGATTTAAGATAGCCATGCCTTTATTGGTCAAGGCGTTTGAAAGTAAGCCCAAAGCGTTCTGGTTTTGCTCAGTGGTTGGGATTTTATTTCAGACCAAAGCCGTGAGCGCCCTATTGCGGAGTTGTTTCAATAATGCTTATTTTCGAACTTTCTGCACTTAAGCGCAATTCAAACACGGCAACATGCTATGTATACCTAAAATTGGCGGTAAAGCAATATATATATATATATATATATATATATATATATGCAAACATATTGGTGTACTCATTGGACTTCTAGCTTGAGGCGACGGTGGGTCTGTCCAACATGGTCGGTAAAGTTTTCTCTTCGAGGGTCGGCTCGCTAACTATGCGGCCTGCTGTAACGTTCAACCAGATCAGAACCCAGCATCTTTTCTCTCTCTCCCTTTCTCTCCATTGCTTTCCCTTTCGTTCTCGTGGTCTCTCCTTCTATCTCTCCTAGTGATCTTTGTTGTTGTCGTCGTTGTTGTTGTTGTTGTTGTTGCTGTCGTCGTCGTCGTGGTCACAGTCTTTGTTGTGGCACGCTCGGTTAGGGAAAATGGCGCTGCTCCTCGTCACTGCCTTGCACATCGGATGCCTCCGACGAGAAGTTAGGCTATTCCCGAGACGAGGCGCGCGAGAACGAGTGAGTGAGAGGGAGAGAAAGAGAGAGAGGGAAAGAACGCGAAAGAGGTAACTGACTAACTGTACAGGAAACGGCAGAGAGGTTATTAGATCAGCTCACCACCTCCATCGCGCATCGCCGACACCACAAACGCTACCGCCACCCCGCCAACAGTAGTAGCGGGACTGGCTGCACATCTAACTTCATCACCATGACCATGATCATCATCATCACCATCATCATCAGCAGCAGCAGCAGCATTATCATCAGCATCCACATCATCACCGCCATCATCATCATCATCGCCGCTATCAACGCCACCTTCAACAGCCCCACAATCATTATCGGTATCACCCCCCCCCGCCCCCCGCCTCCACCATCACCATTCGTAGCAACACCACCAACACCCATACAATCATATTCAGTATCAACACCACCAGCATCCTCACCACCATCATCAGTATCAACACCACCAGCATCCTCACCACTATCATCAGTATTAACACCCCCCCCCCTTCGCCCACCATCATCAGTCTCACCTTCACCACCCCCATTATCATCATCAGCATGAGCATCAACATCACCGCCCCCGCCCCCCACCATCATCATCAGCAGTATCATCATCATCATCATTATCGGGACCGTCTTCATCGCCGCCGGGTTGCGTCGTTATCGCCGTCGGGCCCGGAGAGGCAGTAGAGACCTTGGAGCCTCACCGAAGAAGACGACCCGGCAACGTCGGCGTCGGCGGCGGCGGTGATGTCAGCGACCACGACCAAGTTCTCCTCAGCCAGCTATGGCCTTCAATCCCCCCCCCCCCCCAACTCTACGTATCGCCTAGTAGCGCTTGCTCCTCGATATCCATCGGCGGTCGCACTATACCGCCACCGCCGCCGCCATAAATATTGGAGTGTACTAATTAACAGCACCACCGATGGTAATATAATCATTCCCTCATTGCCGCCGGTTGCGCCGCCACTCCACTCCTCTTTTCCGCCTTTTCCACCACCTTCGCTGTCAATAACGACGAACTCCGCCGCCCGTAATTGGCAGTAAGCCGGTGCCTTGGCTGGTCTACAACCGAACGAACCCCCGACAGGGCCTGTGTGGGGGGTGACTTCGGTCAGACTTCGGCCAACCGTGGCCATGATAACCGCGATAACATCAGAACCACCTGCCTAGGGCTCTCTGCAAAGGACCCTTTAGAAATCTCCGGAGCTAGTGAGCGAGCCTGTCGCAAAGCAAAAACACATACAGGTCTACTATCCACACATACGGTTCGCATCGTTATCGTACGCATGGCATCATTTACAGCATAGATTATACGGCTTTTTAGGCGCATAGGTTTCTTAGCTCTCCATGTGGGGTTGAAGCGACAAGGAAGTTGAAACATCCGCTTTCAGAAACCCGAGTGCCACTGGTAGGACCTCTTCGGCGTGCAAAGGTGCTGTTATTACTGAGATGTTGCTTATAAAATGTATTTTTGGAGTGAAAGGAAGTGTTATATCTATAATGTTATATATGTTGTAGTAGCTTGTATGGAGATGGTAATTTTTTTAGTGTTTGTAAGTTCTTATCATTGCATCAATAAGGGTGCAAACATTATTTGCAGTTTCACCGTTTGGCGGCTATTGTATCTCTTCCTATGGCTAGTTACTATAATGATAGAATCCAGTGTTTCCAGTGTAACAGATCCAAAATGGTATCTCTTAATTGAGATAGAGGTCATTCGAAGTTTTTTCTTTGCTTTTACGAGACAGCCTCTTCTGCGACTCACTCAGACTCAACTAGGTTGTGGTGCAGGTACCACGCCATCGTGCTGGAGACTATTAAGTCCCGGACTAGACTTTTACCGTGCGGCCACAAAGGAATGGTTACGTCAGCAGATCCTCAGCAAAATGCCATTGCATTCCGCTTATCATGTAGATCAGACGAAGCTTTTTTAATGGGCACTCGGGATCAAGCATTTTGCAGCACACGAAACGCCTCCAGGTGGGCGCGCCCGTTAACCGCTTTGCTTAGTAAATCTTTGCTATTTTTTGGGTTGGTACCTGTCTCCTGAGATTAATTTCGAGTCTCTTTAAAAAATATCCTATTGCTATGGGGAGAGCAGGATATGTTACGGGTAAGATACAATCAACCTCAATATTGCCACGCAGGAGCAAGAATACAAGCACTAACGCAGATGTTCTTAACAGTTGCTGTTCCGCAAAGTAGTGCCAAGGTGGCCGCACAGACATGCTCACCCCGTTGAGGAGATTATCTTCGAGATCGGTCGGCCATGAGTTTGTCGGAATGTCGTAAAGTCCGTCAAACATTGTCACGCATCCTTTGCTAACGGTTGTATTTTTTGAAACTGTCAACATTACAAGACACACAGTTCCATATCATGCAGTCAAGAATAGACGTCCAATTTGTTTTGCTATGATTAGTGCTCTTAAGAAGCCGCAGGCTCCTTAGCATTGCAGTTTAAGTATTCCAGTACACTTTAATAAAATGTGCAAACGCTCTAGTTAAGTATGTCATTGCAGAGTCCAAGTACATGGGTATATTATTCCTCCAAATTACGCTTGCCTTCTCTGGTTTAAGTGTGGTTTAGCTTACTTCATGGCTGGCTAAGGCTATCTAAAAGCATCTTAACTGCGCAAGTATAGAATCTGTTGTAACAGCAAATCTGCTTCTCTAAAACACGTCCGCAATCTTCACTGATGGCTTGAAATCCATGGGCTTGTCTGAATAAACGTAGGTATTTGTGTACATTGACCAGAAAATTTCTGGTCCGACGTTAAGACCGTTTAGAAGCAGTTCTGCATAATTCAGCGCGGATAGACGCTGAACTGTACCCACCACGTTTGCTGTTTACAACATTGAACACATTTTCCCTATCTTCACATACTTCAATGAAGTCAAGGCTGCTAGTAGAGGCGTTGAACCTCGCTTTGCCTAAAATGGCACAAACCGTTTTATGTTCTAGTTCGCCATCTGCATCTCGGACGGGGTGGGGGTTTACGAGAGTGTGAATTCATGGCAATACCATTATATTCGGCTGCACCACGTAGCAGCCTGGTCTCCAGCCCGCTTATAAAACGCATAAAGGGAATTGGAATTTGATTTTGTCTGCACATATTCTGAAGCGTATTCACTTTACGTTAGGCTACTTTGTTTTTGATGCATACCATGTTCAATATCGAGCAATCGTCTTGCGAGCGTCTACGCTCAAAAATATCCTGTTTTAATAATTCACTTAGTTTTGTTCGTATATATATATATATATATATATATATATATATACAGGGTGTTGCAGAATTTTTTTCTAATTGAAATAGGGATTTGAAGAGCTCGATAAAGCAAATATTTTTTCCAATGGAACATGGTCTCTGAGAAGTCTTGTTTCGAAGTGAGAGCGAAATTACTAAAATTTGTGACACTAGCGTTTTTGCCCGACATAGGAGCATAAAATGTGCTGTTGCGAGACAACCAGTCCCCCTAGACAGAAACTAAACACTGTCGTGTTCCTGAGAAAATTCTGCTTCTTCCGAAAGGGCACATAAGGCCGGTCAGAAGATGCGACACGGTCGTTTAAAAGATAATTCGTCAAAAATTATTTCTAAAAGAGAATTTATCAAAAATTAAAATAAGTTATTTATTAGCTTTTACGCCAAATACTTTAGAATCATAACCCTACGACCACCCACGTGTTCAAAGCTAACATATTCAGCAAATGCGTTTCATGACGATCATTTTGGTACCAAAATGGCAATGCAAGCTGTGGTTGCGGAGTAATAACGATTTTTTGGAGGGCATGTCTAGATTAAGTGCATGAAAAATTACGCGCTGCGGCTGTCGCGCGACACGTCGGCGGTAGTGAACGTCGCCACAGTCATTTTACATGCACTTAATCTGGACATGCCCTCCGAAAAATCGTAATTACTCCGCAACCACAGCTCGCATTGCCATAAGTTTGGTACCAAAATGCATGTAAAATGACTGTGGCGACGTTCACTACCGCCGACGTGTCGCGCGACAGCCGCAGCGCGTCATTTTTCATGCACTTAATCTAGACATGCCCTCCGAAAAATCGTAATTACTCCGCAACCACAGCTCGCATTGCCATTTTGGTACCAAAATGATCGTCATGAAACGCATTTGCTGAATATGTTAGCTTTGAACACGTGGGTGGTCGTAGGGTTATGATTCCGAAGTATTTGGTGTGTTTAGTTTCTGTCTAGGGGGACTGGTTGTCTCGCAACAGCACATTTTATGCTCCTATGTCGGGCAAAAACACTAGTGTCACAAATTGTAGTAATTTCGCTCTCACTCCGAAACAAGACTTCTCAGAGACCATGTTCCATTGGAAAAAATAGTTGCTTTAACGAGCTCTACAATTTGTATATTCTATTATAAAATTTTTCTGCAACACCCTGTATATATTTATATATATAGAAAATATTGTGATGATTTATTAATCATTTATAATACGTTTGCACACTCGGCAGTGCTCGCCTATATATATATATATATATATATATATATATATATATATATATATATATATATATATCTATATGTAATTTGTTTCTGTTGATATCTGTAAAGTTTTTACACGGCCTGATGCCGGCCAGCGCAAACCTTCTATATGTGACTCTCCTCGGCCATGTGGGCCGTTCTCTCAAGGTTTGTCAAAGAGGTTCTAGGCATAAGCGAACCCACTTATTCAAAGTTTTAGCTGGTATGAGATTACTACATTCCCTATGCCGTCTCTACTTTTTTAGCTACCTTTAGCGTGCTCATACTGGACGTATTCGGGCTTTCTTTAGCAGAGAAATGCATCGGCAGGGTAATGTTCATCTGTGAACTTTACAGACGTGTCACTGGTAAAATTTTAAGAGCTTGCTTTAATAGTCATGTCGTCATAACGTCTTTGATACAGGAACAACCTTGATACAGAGTTCAGTGGCTGTTGCGTGCGCACAACACTTGTTGAATAAGTTATTCCCCTTTGAGGCACCCTATAACGCACGTATGCAAATTCCTATCGCCGCAATGACCGAAAATTGCCTCATTATGCAGGAGCTCAATTAATAAGAACACGTCGTCGGTACTGGCTGTAATGGACCGATCCCTCAGTTGACAGCCTAAGCAACAAATGTACGCGACCGACGTCTATATAGCGATCTATTTTTGACCTGTTGTTAGCCATTTTAATGCAAATTTACTGTGACATCGATGTGAACTATTACGTTAAGCCTTACATCAAATATAAAGCCTTAGAATAAAGCTCAATTATTTAGCATAATGTGCGTCTTGTAGAGTTGATCTTATCAAAGCGTACGAAAACGTAATGTCTGTGGAAGGGCCACCTAGCAGTAGGGCTAATAATTAAGGAACATAAAATACATTAGAGAGAGTAACCATTTCTATTCTACGCTTCGATCTACGCCTACAGATCTAAGCTGGCTGGGCCAAGCGAACACGGAGTACACACCAGAATCAGAACATTAAAACTCATATTTGTACTGCAAGAAATATATGCCAGCTTCGATCGGTTTACTGGGAAGTGACTCTAAACATTTGGTATTCAGTTCCTGATTGACGCTCTCGCAGCTCGTAATATGTGACTAGTATCTTAACGTGAAGAGAACACATTTATCACCCTAAAAGGGAGATCTACATTTTTTTTTATATGAACGCATTACCATACAGGACAAATAGTTTGGGAGTTTAAGAAACAATGGCCATTCTGTCCCTTGTGACAGAGTTTAGTAGAAATGTTCTACAGCAGCAGCCGCCATTAACGTAGAGTAGTCTTATAAAGTCGTCAAACGTAGCGTCGTTATAAATAGCGTCGAACCGAGCACACAGCCGAAAAATTGCCCATACTATTTGCAGCAGTGCAAGACATGTAAGCGTGTTATGATTGAAGCTCATCCTTTTGCTAAGCTCATATTCTCGACCGGACATGGTGTTTTTACACTAGAGCCAGCCGCATGTACAAAAAGGCAATAAAGGGTACGGCAATATCATACAAGAAGCAAAGGTCTTTAAATTGAATTTTCACAATTGCCATACAGGTGGCTTTACGTTGACAGGAGATCTGCAGTGTACCTCACTACGTAATATAGGTTAAGCGCATATTTTCAATATATGCTTGTTGGCTGCTGTGTGGTTCCAATATGTGTTCCTGTTATAGCCGCCGTAGGCAATGAGCAGATTTCTAAAATACGCAGATGCAATTCGCTAGGCGCTATTAGAAAAAGCTGCGGAATACTCTAGTTCGAAGTGAGCGCATCAGACAATCAGTGAGTTCAGATTCGAGCATTACCGCTCTTATAAAGGATGTAAGGCGCACATGTTATTTGCCTGTAGAATAGAGGCAAGTCTCGTCAGTGTTTTTCTGAAGAAAAAGGGCATTCCTTAACACTTTATCGGGGAATAACTAGAAGAGTGTAGTCCTTCCTGCCGCCTTGGTCCGGTGCCTTTAGTGTTACCTGGAGGAAATGAAATAAATGCCAGGAACAGCATAGATTCATACGAAGCCGGTCTTGTGCTGTATCCTTTAACAAGGTGCATCGTACGCTTCGAACAAGCAGGTCATATCTTTGCGTCATTTTGGCTGGCTTTCGGACAGCCCGTGACCGTGCGGCTTAGAAAATAATAAAAAACAGGCAATTTGTAGCGTCCCACCAAGTGCCTAGGTCTTCTGCTAAATACTAAAGGCAATATTGCGAGAAAGGTTATTGATTTTGAATGACGGCATAACGGAGCACGATGCCACTAGGCAGACGCGCTGTTTATGCTCTCCTTGTAACTTATAACTTATAGTAATATAAAAATATTAGCTTTAATTTAAACCCCTCAATATGCGCTATATGTTCTCATTTTGATAAAAGGATTTGTTTCAATCCGCATTCACGGTCGCAAGCATGCAGCCAGGCCGGGGTCTGTCACTACCAAGAAAGAAAGAACAAGAGAGAGAGAGAGAGACAGCGCGCTTGAGACCTAAGATGACGCTGCTATACGATGCAACGGAATCTTTTTTTGCGACACAGAGTACGAGAAGCCAACCAAGCCAAGTTAAGTTACATCTTTCGAGCAAGCTGGCTTAGTGGCAAAGCCTTTGCCTTGCATTCGGGAGGACTGGGTTCGAGACCCAGACCGGGCACTCTTAAATTGGTTTGCGTGGTTTTCAATTTAGACAAGGTAAATGCCGGAGTGTAGCAAACTTAGCCATGACATGAAAAATCCGTACACGGGCAATTGCCTTACGAAAAACCTTATAATAAAAAAATAAAAAAAAAACATTATGCGATGCCGGACAAACCGATGTCTCCGCAATACCTCGCACATGAAGCCGCCATGTCCAGTAAAACGCGTGCTGTCCTCAGCACACCAATGACACCATTCCAATGCTCTTGCTAATTTCAGATGTCCTCATCGCGCGGCAACTGGCAGAGGCGCCCCATACGAGGGCTCCGAAAAACAAAACGTCCGCGGACCGCCTATTCCTTGCACAGGCGGGCGTCTGCAGCAAGTAAATGCAATAGCGCCTTGCTAAACGGCGCTTTTTAACTCATTCTTCTACGTCGGAAAACTGCCCGCAACTGACCCGTGAATCATGTTGCTTGCTTCAAAAGACAGAGGAGCGCGCTGAATTGATCTAGCTTCTGTTGGGGCGTCGCCAAGAAAAACTGCTCACCTAAATTGCTGGCAGGCCTTCTGGCCGGCCGCTTGACTCCATTCGTCAAGAACAAGGAGCACTCATACGTCCAGAACAAAGGGGAATATGTATACAGTGTGTTTTTGGACTTTTGTACCGCATTCGACTCGGGATAACCAGCATGTACACTGCTCAAATTAGCCGACTCATTTTAGATGGCCAGTTCTTTGTAGAGGATGGCAAAGTACGAGACCGAATGGATAACGAATGCCGGCATCTGGACGTAAATATGATTATGTTCGCGGATAGCCCAGTGCTCTATAGCGACGGCAGGTTACACCTTGAATAGGCGCTAGACAAGAGAAGCTTATGTGGGGAAAATGAGTACCAAAATCAACACGAAAAGTGCGAAAGCTGTGCAATTCAGACACGCAGACAGACTATCGGAGAGCGGCTCACTCCGACAAGACGGGCAGGAGCAAAATATTTAAATAGATGCATACAATTTGGCATCACGCACACGCCTTCAGTCAAAATTTTCGCAGTGCACATAGAAGAACGAGCATGATAGCGTCAATGCTACTCAGGAGCTTCTAGATGACCTGAGGCAGTGCTAGTCCTACGCAATGTGAATAGCACCAATCGCATCATACGACATTCAGCTACTATGGGTAAAATTAAACGTGTTTCACCTAGCTGCCTCGATCGCATAAATGCTGCATTTCTGGAAAAAGTCGTAATATTATTATTGCTTAACCCAATTATTATTATTATTATTACCCTCTATAGGAGCAAATCGTTCACGCAACGCACGGTCGCAATAAGCTTTCGTTGGTATCTGTAGATGGCGTGGCATTCTTCATCCCCATATAAAAATATTTTTTTAAAAAACCCTCTGCATATAAACATTTAGTGGATTGTACTTGAATTTGTAATCAACTTATCTCTTAAACGCATTTTTGGCTTTCTTAAGACTGTACCGGTTTGTTTTTAATCCTGGGTTTCAGGCGGGGAAACCCAGGGTTAAAAACAGACAGACACGAGAGTCTTATGTGATAATGATAAATAAAATCAAACTACATAGTATGTAGTTCTGTATATCCATTAGAATCATTTACAGTAAATGTTCTCGTTATCCAGTTACTTTGGCGAGTGGGTCTAAGTATGACATCAGTAGCATGATCAAAATATTTCATGCCTGTCGAAGTAATTACGCCCAGGTCGCCACAGACTCTTGTGCGTTGGCATTAGCGCGTGCCCTTGTGTTCCATAAGTCCGTGAAAATGTGGGTTACCGCACATTTTGTGAAGGCAGGGAGTGCTTGAGTCACAGCTGAACTCATCGACAAGGTGAACGACCTGGCGAAAAGTGAGAGGCGTGTCACAATGCGAGTCTTAGTAGTGACGGTGGGGGTTTACCGTTGGAGCATAGCGACCCTCATCAGTTTGGTCCGCTAAAAAACATCTCAAAGACAGGCGTTTCAACTCGGGCGACGAACTGAAGGGTACAGTAGAAAACTGGTTTATGGCACAGCCGCAGGAATTCTGAAGACAGGGAATTATTCGGCTCGCGAAGCAGTGGGATATTTGTGCGCAGGCCTCTCATGACTAGCATTCAATAAAGACTTAAATTATACGCACCGTGTCATTTCTTACCGTTTGATTTGAACCTACCTGTTTTTGAACATATTGCGTCCTTGTTTTTTAGATAAAAGCCATCACAGTTGCTGCGGCGGTATCGTCTCCACGGGAGGTCAGAGACTAATTAGTATTTTTTAGATCGTACGTGTAAACATAATACCTACTATATAATGAGGCATGTACATCGATGTTTAAGCCTCGCACTAGTAAGTGTATATATATATATATATATATATATTTAAAATGATGTTTTCATGCCCCAGGCCAGATGGCTAATTATAAACGTCATCATGTATATTACGTGGATAAAATTCCAAATGAGTATATTGGTATATATATATATACATATGTGTTTTGAAGAAGAAGTATATTGGTACTCAAATATATATATATATATATATATATATATATATATATAATCAATGTTTAGAAGAAAATGTAGCCTTTCCTTTCTTGAGAGGCAACGTGGTTGAAAATATGTCAGTTTCAATCTGCCCTACGGCGATTTCAATATCCGGTCAAATATGCGCTAAGCGATCGCTATTTTTGTTTACATCCGGCGACGAAATTGAGAATCGGAAAATTCGGTAACAGTTTATGATTAATTGTGAGGTTCAACATGTTATGGCCCCATCCTAGCATGTTCGTACCAGTCGTAAAGATTGCATTTTGACTAAAGGCAGCTATTTTAATATATCTATTATATCTAAGTAAAGCTTTTATAGAATCACCTCACATACATTTCTAAATATGGGGTAATCTGGAGTGACTTATTTTGTGTGCACTTTCTTTTCGTGTCATAGATATCTACGCCATCGAGCTTTAAGTCTCAATAATGTTATGCAATTTCCGAAATGATTGGTCATGTCAGTCTACAGATGAACTACTGCTTTTTGCTCATCATCCCACATGATGGTAGGTATACCTATATACATCCCACATGATGGTGCTGTAGACAAAAATCCATATCACAAAAAAAACATTTGAAGTTTTTGCAAATCATGATTCCGTTTTTATATGAATATTAAGTCAGTCATAGATCTGTTGGGTTCCTAAGGGAAACTCACAAATGTATTTCATATACAAAATGTCAGTTAGTTACTCCAATGACTTTAGTCGATTATATATTCACCATTTATTGCTATAGCCTTTGTCTAACGCGTTCTCTTAGCGAAACGTCTGTATTGATAAATGTGTCGTTTTTAAAGCAAAGAATTAGTCAAGATGGGCTTTGATGCTCTTCAATTTCTCGAGCGTTGCCGTCTCAAATGATTTTAAAATGAGCGGCGCAGATGCTCATTCGATAGAGCAACGTCAGATTTTTCTTTCACTCACAAAAAGCACAGCGCTGTCAAAATGAAGAACATGCAGTGAGCACTGGTTCGCCAATACACAGGCTACAATAATAGCAAATTACCTTCGTTGACACTACTGAATCCGCTTCATAAAGTTCAGTACTTTTCGACAGAAGACGCGAAAGCATCGGAATTCTTGCGTCAGAGGCCGTTGCGCGACAGTTAACGAGATAACGCAGCATCTGCTCGAGGCACATTGTTGAACTGGGCTCTTTATAGGTTAGAGAACCCCTGACCACACGCTCACATAGAGACAGTTGTTTGCTTCAAGGTGCTAGCATAACAAAGTTATATAAATAAATTATAAATATGTATTTCATCGAGTTTATTAACCGACAGAAGCGTGGGGGAACGCACTCCATGCTTGTGTTGTACGTGTTAATAACGCTCGAATAGTTGACTTAGATTATAGTCCCTGCTAAATTCGACTGTTGCTTAGAACTCATCATTATAGACAACTCGAAGACAGATTGCACATGCCTGTAAATTACTTTAGGTCAAAATGTTTTTAAATAAACGACACTTTTTAGTGAGAGTTAAATATGTCCTCAGCGAACTGTATTCTGCTTTATCCAGAGTTTCTCAGGGTAAGTGTCTTTCTTCACATCTCACGATCAACCTTTGGACATCAGTAGACATTTTTTCAGCCAGGCCACTCAAGTGAGTAGTCACTACGTCATACTGCTATCAGCTGTCGATGGAGTAGCCCGGAGTAATTTACTAAGAACGGAAGCTTCTAGAGATTTGGCTACAGTAGAAACTACTGCTAACCTTCGGGCACAAGTAGGCCTCACAATTTCAAGGCAAGTTGTGTGGCGCAATAAAATTATGACCGTTTGTTATTGTGTAACGGCATACCATACGGTGCAGGCGCTACGCCAAGTCAACCAAATTGATGAGTAAGGATACTGAAAGGCATACAGAGGGCAAGCGACTCACAGACCTTCGTCTGCGCGTACAACCCACCTGTAAGCCTTGGTTATCACTGTGGCAAAGAAAGAATGCCAAGATCATGCGACGAATGCATATATATATATATATATATATAAATCGCCAGATTAAAAATATTTTTGAATGTCGTATCTTCTATATGATTATACAGACGAGCAATAGAGCAATGGAAAACAATGTATACTACCAGACGCGAGGTATGTGCGTAACGAGTAAATAGTAAGGTTCAACGTAGGGTAGATTAGTTAGGTAATTTGGCTTAGATAAACATGTCAGTATTTCGGCGAAGAAGCCGAGCCAAATGAAAGCCGCCTAAATAAAGCTCTTTAGTGGTTGCCTAATTATATTACGTGCAGAGTTACGGCCGGGCGTTGAATAGGATGGATATGGTGGAAAGTTTGGATGCTGTCGTTTCAGTACCGTAGACCCGCTGTAGACCCTTAAAGGTCCTAGATGTCGGATGAATGTCAGATTATTTCTGAACGAATATCGTCGAAACGGACAGGCACGTGTCTAGAACCGCGTATAGGGGGAGAGCTTTCCCATGCTTCGGCAAACCGCGACGAGCCACTTGACTAGTGTACGTTTTCGCTTTGTGGCCACCCACATTGGCGGGTCGGCGGTGACGGCAAAGGCGTTATGTCGGTTGAAATTTTAGATGTCCTTGACTAGAGAGTAGAATGTGAGAGACAGGAGACGAGAAGGATAGAGTATAGAGATGTGAAGAGGTCGGCAGGCTCTAGAGGAAAATGAAAAGCCCGCGAGGGAGTGGAATAGGGCCTAGTCGGTGCCTTGCTGATAGCCCTCGCAACGGCGGAGAGAAAGCTGAGAAACGGGGCACGATGTACGGGCGGGGGGGAATTGGTGAGTTCAAGCATCAACCAACCGACAACCAAAAGGGCTTCGTAGCCGCAGGCTACGCTGGCATCGCCGAGCGCAGGGTTACCGTTCTCCGAGCCGTCGTCTAAAGTAAGCTAGCTAGCTAGCTAGCGAGGCAGCCAACCAGCCGTAGACCGGCAGAAGGGCGGCGGTCAACAAGGGCCGCGCCAAAATCACTAACCTCACTATAGACTTCGGCCACCAGAAGGCGTACCAATCGTCATCGTGATTGCCGTCGCCACCCCTGTTACTGTGAAGATGGGGCGCCGGAAGCGACTTTTTGGGCGTACGAACTCTCTACCTGGCCGGCCGGGTTGACACGGAACCTCACGCTCGTCCGGCCCCTTTCGGTCCCACCGGTACGACGCCCACCGCAAACGTTCTACAGCAGCAGCAGCTTCTCCGCTACTGGTGCCGGGCCTGCTTTGACCAACGTGGCTCAGTGGACTCGCCGCCAGCTCACCGCCAGTGGCCTCCTAGTCTTGACGAGGAGGCTGAAGAAAGAGCCTCTTCTTGTATGGCTTGTATGACGTATAGACCTATAGCCTCGTCTAGACGTGCTGTCGTCGTCGTTGTCGTCGTCGTTTTCCGTTTGTTCCTCAGCTTCGTTTCCCCTCCGTCCGTCTTGAAGGTTGGCCGCTTGACGAGGCAGCCAGTTACAGCCTGTGCCTATGTGTATGTGTGTGGCTACGTGCGCTAGAAGACACCCCGCGGCGGTTTAAACAACCCCCGTGCCCCCGCTTGTCCTTCGTCCCCTGAAGAGTGTGAGCCTGTAAAAAAAGCATCTACCCGGCCAACCGGCTCTTACATCGTACGCTTATCAGATACGTTCACCTGGCTATGCTGGCCGCTGGCTCGCCGGTCACGGTCAGGCAGAGCCACATAGTTGCACAAGCTTTAGAAACGACAAAGGAATCGGTCGTTCGGTCCGTGGCCGCAACAATAGGTGCATTGATTTAGCACGGTTGTCGGGCTTTTCTGCGTCCAGTCTGTCTCGTAGGTTTTTGTCTTTGAAGCTTTTTAACGTTTTACGGAGGGCAAACGGAATCGGTGGGCGTATGTAAACGCCAGTCAACGATCAGTCAGCAAAATCCCTTCGGCGAATGTTGCGTCGTTCAGCATCCGACCATGTTGGGTTCGTTTCTTGTTTAATCCCTTGAGATCTGATTTTCATTCGCTTTTTGTATGCTGGCTCCAGCAGACACACACGTCTATGGAAGTACGTAAAACGTCCATACAAACAGATATATACCTTTAGGTATTTGGAAAGACGTCCGTAGCAAACGACTCATGCAACGTTCAAAATGAAATAGATAAGGCGTATTCCCATTCTTTCCAGCGAGACACTAAAATCCTCGAATGAAGAAAGTTAGCTAAACGGTCGGGAAGATTGTAGAAGAAGAACGTGGTTAACTTGCGAAACTGCATTACAAATGCTTATTTTTTTGAAAAAATACATTTTATAAAATAGAGTGAATTTACACAACCACATGGTCATATATACAAGTGTGTACAAAGTAAACATGTGATTCATCTCTTCGGTGTGTCACAGCATTGTAGAAAGAAAATACACTCAACACAACGGTATTGTCAGCCTCTTGAACGGTGACTCCTACAACTCATGAATCAGTTACCATCTTCATAGCTTTTCACTTCACAACGCCTGCCAATACCCTCATCGGTCCGTTATAACAACGCTGAAAGCTAGACCTAATTTTTTTCTGGTCCGTGCTACCACAAATATTGTCGCTCTACGTCGCTGCCTTTGCCATCTAGAAACCAAGTGAAATACTCTATCTGCCAGTAGTAAACCATGAAAGTTTTTTTGGCAAGCGTGGCCACTCTAAGAATATACATTTTTAAGACTGACTAAAGGTCATGGACAGCAAATAGATCACTAACTGACTCGTGGCGCCGTCGGGAAGGATTAACGTGTTAGTTGTCCATCGCGCTAGTAGCCAAATGAATCTAACCGTATGTGAGGCTTCCACAAATTTCAGACCCACTCCGACGTCTAGTTTCATGCCGTGGTGGTCAACTTATCTTCAATAAAACCGGGCACTTAAAATGGAACTATTAAAGCGATTACGTTACGTATAACCGTCTTCAACTAATGTTGTTGCGCGAACATTAAGCGCTATTTTCGTAAAGCTGCTAAAAGGCTAGCAGCAACAGGTTAAACTCTTCCACAAGTCTAGTAACAAATCGCTCACGCCGTAAACGTACGTTTTGTGTGGTGAATGGTATAGCCTGTTCCCCTGTTAGGACGCTACTACTGTATTTTATGATGGATTCCAAATGGATTTTTAAAGGAGCAATGTCTCCATTTATGCATTTTGCTCCTCCAACTCGCAGTTTTCCATCTATATGAATACAGCTGACAATTACCGGACCTAAGCATCTGTATTCCTCCCTAAAGGGAGTGATGCGTTACCCGCATACCTTTTCCTGCATATTTAGTAGCTTATTTCCCTTTTTGTGTTTCACGTTATGCTAAAATGCCCACTTCTAAATTTAAGTTTGTGCCCACTACTTTCTACAAAATTATAAATATAACCATATTCTCGTAGGTAACGCCAAGAATTATATATTAAAAATATATATATATATATATATATATATATATATATATATATATTGACATAATACAACATAGATAGAATCACATGACTAGGAAAGGCCTATCGGGTAGTCCTATTGCATCTATTCTAAAGTATATGTATGTGTAGAACACGTTTGATGTTAGAAACTCAAGCTTTTAAGATTGACCCACTTTTGTTTCGCTAGTGGCAGAATATTGCTGCTAAGTGTCTATAATGTTTATCACCGGGGTTTCAGGCATTATAGGATCCCCTCACAGGCTTTAACACCAACTCGTTGCTACATCTTAAGTGATAAAATTTCGTTGTAGAACAGCATGCCTTAATGCCATGTCGGTAGACCTCCACAATATTTTGTGGTTTTTATTCAACCGGGGTATAAGCGGGTTCTCTGTCTTCCTCGGGCGGCGAGGAGTTGCTTTATATACTTGGTCGCCGGTTGTGGACCAGTAGTGGAAACAATCAGTGTGAAAAAGGGGTACGCGACCACTGGGCCGTCCTAGTACTTTTGCAGTTTTGGCGGAGGAAATTTGCCGAAACCTCGGCCAAAATTGGACATCTTAACACCAATCAGGGAATCGTGTGCTCTGGCTGTCACGTTTACCCAAAATATATCGTGCAAGGCTAACACTACTATCTTTGACAAAATAAAGGTACGTTTGAATTGAAAAAACTACATCATGTGCTCCATGACAGGTATTTATCATCATCATGTGACCAGTGCCGATGTCGGTTTTGCTCGCAGGCGTGCACTAAATACCACACATTTAACTATCAGACGCCTTAGCGACTCCGGCACTACCTATTAACGTAGAACGCACGAGTTGTCATTTGTTTTGTATATGTTTTGGAAAATGCTACTGAGTTTTTGAAAAACACATGAAATGTATTTCACCAGATGCGTATCTTAGAGAACGACCTACCTTCGTTTAAGGCGAAGAATATAAATATACGCGATACTGAATCAACCAAAGTAAAAATGAGATGAATGTTTATTGTGCCGAATAGAGGAAACAGACTAAATGTGTGCTTGGTGTCGGTGACAAACTACTTAAAACAATCATGGGAAAAAAGTTCCTCGCAAACGCCAAAAAGGCCCGCAGTAAATATAGAAACTTCTTCTAAACTTGACGCAGCGTCTGTGTTGAAGCTCTAGAAGGTGTCATACTCCACCGCGGTTACGGTGCCTGCGTAGATTTCGTAAGGAGAAGTTTCTAAGATTGGCTGCGTTTGCCTCAAGCTGCAGAATCTTAACGAGAAATTACGTGTAACAGTTATCAGTATTCCCAGGTTTACAACATAATGTTAAGAAACTAACGATAGCCTGCATGCTCAGAAGAATGAGCAAATGTAAACGAAAATAAATATTGAATTACTTTCAATGCGAACAGACTCGTCGAACTATTTTCCAATAGAACTATGAATTACTTAAAACATCATTAGCGCTTCTTTCACTACTAAACTTTAATTAATTTTAATCTTTTTTTATTTAAACAACCTGGGCCAATTGTACGGGCCGGCCAAGTGGCGGAGTTAACAAATGTATAATAACTACCTTGGTGTTAAGAAGATTATTTTAGCTGAGTAGAGCTGTGCAGTTTGTAAAAAAAAGAGGCGTTTTGTAGCAATGCATGCATAACCTTCCCCAATCGACGCTGGCTTTGCAATCGGCAAACGTGATTGACTTCATGTTATTATTAATTGAGAAATAGCATTCAAAAGCGTCGAAAGGTACCAGATACGCCCTATTAGTCCAACGCAATCTTGAAGGTATGGACATTGGACAAAAATATACATTGTGTTCCAGTTTCAGAAAATTTGGTTATTTTAAAGTGCTAATATAACAATCAGTTCTGCCAGACTAAAGGTAAAGCCCTGGCGTTTATTTTCCTACCTCTTTTTGTTTCTGTTTATCTGCATGGCGTGGAAAACGCTTCTGCAGTTTAGTTTACCTCGAACATAGGTTTCTATTTGCTGGGTAAGCTACAACGAGGGGGTGAGAAATATACGTTTCTTGTGCGAGCAGACAAGTTCATTGAAATTTCTAAAGCGCGGTCGCACTGGTACAGGTGACCGGGATATATATGCATATAATAACTCTATACACGTTCACCATAACCAGGCACCGCAATTTCCACGGAGCTCGTACCATAACTTGCATCGCTAGGCGCGACTGCCATAAGCAAATTGCCATATGCTGGTATAATGTGCGCGAAACATGAATACGCGAACAAAGATAACGCATTTATTATTTAGAGTATATAGATCATTTATTTGTATAACTTCGCTCTGCTAGCACTTTGGAGTGGACAACTGTCTCCGCGCAAACGTGTGGTCACGGGTGTTCTCTAACCGAGGGCATTATTTCGAGTTGTAGGAGTAAGAGAGTTGTTATAATTTTTGCGAGTGTACGGCTTTCTTAGAGAGGCAACGCTGGGGCAAACCGACAACTCAAACAACATTCAAAGATATATTATTTGGACGGAAGGAAGTGACGGTAACGCGTACCCAGGCCGCCAACCATGCTTTAATCGATGGCTTGTGATCTGCTGAAAGTCGTTGCATTCCATTTTTTTTGCCGAACCCCCCAATAACCGCAATCATATCTATATAATATATGAAGAGATGTACTTTTAGAGCGGCGTCGTAATTCGCGTAATCGGCCAGGAGGAAGTTAGACAACCGGCAAAAACAAGACAACACTCTCGTGACGGTCACAATAACTCGGCCCAACAACCAAAGGTATCCGAATCATCGGACTAGCCGAGTTCGATTTTTTCTCGGAGCGCCATCTATTCGTGCCAGTCGGAGGCACCGCGGCGTGACGGCACGCGAAAGATTCCAGACACCGCTCGTTAAATTGGTCGAAAGTCGTAACACCACGCGTTTCGTAGTCAGATAGATGATGCTGGTTCATTGGGGTGTCGCTAGTCGCTAGGGTTGGGCGTCGGTCATATTCTATCCTGTCCTTCGTCGCTGATTGGTCAGTTGGAAACGCATCGTCATCGCGTCGCTTCGACAACCGTTGTACGGTTTTACGAGTGCTGATGGTGTTGAGGACGTCGACAACGACGACGACGACAACGATGAGGTTTAAGTGCGGAACACGGTAGCCTAACCGCATTTGTAGCGTCATGGTCGCTGTAGTGCTGTCGTTGTACGGGATGGTCGGGTCGGCACAGTGCCGTGTGGTTTAATTCCCGCCGTACTGTGTAGAGGGTGGCGCGGCTCGTCACGTCACAATATCGTCACAACCAATCGCTGTTGCATCGTCCAACCATCCTTGCTAATGTGCCACTGTATAGCAGTCGTCAGTATCGGTTGACTATCCTCTAGGTGTTGTCGTTCTTGTACGCCTCCATCGCCTCCCTCCCCTCGCCCCCCTGGGTGGCCCAATGGTGCACGATGCTGGATGTTACTGGGATGCGTCTGTATCCGTATCGGATGTAGTTAGTTGTATGGTTGTGTGGTCGTACCACCCCCCGTTGTCATCATAGGACAATGCTGGCAACTAAGTAAGGACGACCACCACCACTGCCTACTCATTCTAATCTTCTTTGTGGACAGGCTCTCCTACACCTATCTGCACGTATCTGCTGGATGTGCTGGCAAGTACGGACGGTGGACCTGGCCGTTATAGGGCCCACAAAACTTTACGGCCAAGACAGACGGGCCATAGCGGACGCCACACAGAGATAGATAGAGCGAGCGAAAGGAAGAAGAAAGGAGGTACGATAGGGGGAGAGTTCGTGCGATAAAACTAGAGAGTGATGAGAGAGATAGAGAGAGAGAGGATCCTTTGGCCGCCAGGAGAATGATGCGAAATAAAATAATAGGGGCAGAACCTTGTAAATGTCGCCAGCGAGGCGCTGAAGACTGCCGCCGGCCGCGCATTGAGCGCCGAGTTCATAGGAGCGAGAGAACCCACAAGAACGCGCGCGCGATCCTGAGGGAGATATGGTTAGAGCGAGAGAGAGAGCGAGGGGGGAGAGAGGGGGAGGGGGAGAACGAGAAACAGAAGCAACGGGAGTGAAGGCCAGGAAAAGCAGCCAGGAAAAATAATGTCGTGCAACGCTATTATTTTTGCAGCGAGTAATACAATGAGTAATCTGTGTATCTCTACGCACATTGTAGCCCAGCAGTTGGTGGCCCTCCATAGCAGAGTAAAAGGCAGAGTGCACAGCTGCGCTACAGATGTCTACGACAGTAGACCGACCTAGGTCGGCGGTAGAATCGGTGGCAGGGCCGCCACTTCCACCTACGGCGAGCAAAAATCGCTAACAAACAGAAGACTTGAGCTAACAATAGCAGCAGCAGCAGTAGCAACAGGAATGTCGTCGAGTTCTATGACTGCCGTTTTAACGACTGCTTTTGTTACCACAGTAACAACGACTGCAGTATTATTAACGGTGGCATTAACAATGAATTTAAGAGCACTCATAAGGAGAGAAAGAAGACGCAACAACAACAACAGTAGCAACAAAAACAACAACAACAATAAACACAACAGCGGCAGCAGCCGCAAACACAACGACAACATATTAGTAGATTTCGAGTGTAGTAACAGAAGGGCACTCCACCAACCAGCAGTCATAAAAACAGACCACTCATTTGCTAATATTAATAGTGATAGTGGACGGGTACATTCTACATAATATATTAATAAGTTCACGGTTTTAACTCTCCTATTCGTTTTTTTTTTCTTATTATCAAATTATTAGATTACTCTCTAATTATAATGTGAACGTGTTTTGATTATACGTAGATCGTTTAAACACCATCAGGATAAATTACATAACACAACGATTTCTTCAAAATGCTGACATGTTTGTGCCACCAAAAGCTGCCACGTTCTAATACGAACAAGTTACCCGCAATTCAGGCGAATAGGACCTGACAGTACTAATAAAATGGTTGTGACTCTTATTTTTATTATTTTGTTGTGGTGCCTCAACGACGCAAACACTGAGTCTTCGTCATCGTACGGGCGCCGTGTACATTCACTCATGTGTAGCAGTGAAACTTTAGCAAGCTTCGCTGCTGTTATCGCGGAGATCAACAACAACTCGGCCACTACGAAATCATGATATGCAAGCGGCGGCTACTTCTATGATCACCCACCATCTACTCACATGATTACTCGGGCGGTTACGTTGCCGCCACTGCGGCCGACGCGAATATTTTACGTTGGCGCCGACGCATCATAGGCCAACGAGAGGCCACGTGCGTCTCTAACGGTGGCTTTGGCTGGCGCTGGTGTTATTTTATTTCTATCACAGGTCATTGTCGGTAGGCAGGAAGGTCTCGTCGCGTATAGCTTCCTTCACGTAGGTAAATGAAACGGGTAGAGCCCGGCGGCGGCGTGGTGGGGGGTGCATTCGCCTGTGGCCTCGCGACCGGAGAAGACACTAGATAGGTGCGCGGGTTCGAGCACCACCGTTGCACACCGTTGTATTTATGGGGGTCCGTCTATGAAGCAATGCGAAAAGCAGTCCCATAGACGTTAAATCTTGGCTCAGGTTTAGACCGAAAAGTATTTTTTTTTAGATAAAGTAACGGATGACAGGACAGTCTACTGTTTGATGACCACAGCCTTGAGTCAACCAAAGTAATGCCAAAGTAATACCGAGCCTGGGGGGGTGGGGAGGAATCCGGGTTTAGTGGGTTTGCGAGTCTCACACTAGTCACGCAGGCTGCTAGTGGCGCATGTGCATCATGCATTCCCGAAACCTCCTAGAACAAAAAAAATACCTTGAGTCAATCGTAACTCGGGGCTATTGTCGTTAAAAAACCGGGGTCGCTGACAAAACCAAGCACGAGCAATCAGTCTCTAGCGCAGAGTGACCTGAAGAAAGAAAACTCGGAGAACTCAGCTTGGCATAGCTACACCAAGCGCAGTCGAAAAAAAAATCGACGGTGTGTGAGAGATGGAGAGACGGATAGAGAGAGAAAGAGAGAAAGTGCAGGATTAGACTTTTTGACGTGTTACCCTTTGACACGTGTTACAACATCATTGGTCTGGTGCAGCCTGTCGTCCTGACATGTCGCGTCGATAGACAATGATTGACTGATGCGGTCTTTGTCGGTGCCAATGCTAACCTATCGGCGTGAATCGTCGCAAGTAGATAGCAGGGGCGGCGGCACGATGTCTGACCTGTCACCAATGTCAAAGTTTGTTGCAACTTGCGTCAGACAAAAGAAAGAGCAACTCTTCTCAAACCGACGTTTGAGAATCATTTCTGCGCGCGCGTGTTCAAACTCTCCAGAATTCGCGGTTCAGTCATTAATAATATGTCCTTGATTATTTCGTGACTACTAGCGGTAGTAACCTTTATGTTAATGGCAATGATGATGATGATAATAACGGGCATATTGCTATGTCTGTTGTTTAGGTTCGCGTGAGGAGCGGTCTCCACCATGCGTCGACACCATGCCTTTGTTGGGTCGAGTCATGTTCGAATAACACACGTCGCAAAATTCACACGGTGCAAACCCTGCGTTTACCTGCTTTGCTAAGAGAATACAATGTTGCAATTCCAGCTTGGTTCTAAACGCGTCAAATGATGGTGACCATTGTGTTCACGTTAGTTTTGCGATGAGGGACAGCGCGAGAATTTTCTTCGGCTCTTGCTCGGACATGGAGTTGCGCTAATTAGTCGTTAGTAGTATCCCTTCAAAGCGCACAAGCAGGCAGATAGGCAGACAGATAGTCGAAGGCGCAGTAACCTGAATTGAAAGAGAAGATGAATTGTGCTGCTTTGTTTAAAGAAGACCTTTTGGTAGGAGAGAATAACGAGGCATGAACGAACGATTATGGGCCAACTGAATTAACCTCCTTCACATAATGATACACTAATATCGAAGATTTTAGCCAGATTTCTGGCTATTGCACCATGGACGCTTCGCTGTACAAACGACTTTTTGTTACATTATGGAAATTAATAACTCACTAATTCTGGTGACATCTTAATGCGAGCATAGGCCTGCAGCGCGGGAATGTTGGTCACAGGATTGCTTTGACTCATAGTGCTATCGTATGAGAGCTTATGGTATTCAGGCTTTAATCCGCTCGTGAGAACGTCCAGATATCAGAGACTTCTATTGTAGACACCGCTTATATCATCAGATGATAGACTTCAAAAAAACTCGTTTGCCAATTGACTAGTTTTCCCCGACCGTCTGCGTAAACACTTTATCGAAGCGTTTACAACGACAAATAGCACATCCGGGGATTTGGATTATCCCAGAATCGCGTGAATCATCGGGAGAATAAGAGCGTCGCAAGCAACAGACAGATTGTGATCGCAAACAACATTGTCCTTCATTCACTCAAAAATGAAAAGTGCGATTGAGGTGTTGAAACATAGGAAGACCTTTGGACACTGCTTTTTCGTCGGCTTGGCATCATGCTGGATCCAAATTCCTAAGCTGCCCAAAAAGCCCCCGCAGACTCACAAGGCATACGAAGTGGAATAGTAAGAGAACGCTGAGGAGACCGTGTATACCATCCACACTCGACCCCAGAGGTATGATTAGACGCAATGAGTAACGACCTGAAAGGGGTACTACACATCTTTGGTCGCACGGCAAAAACCTTGTCTGGGGTGTAACGAGTGTGGATAGTTTGCGGACTACGCCGATTTGTAAAAGCGAAGAAAGTATCATAATCTGTTAAGGAGCTACTACTTCGTGTCTATTGCTTTGAAAACACTGAGTCCTATATGCGGCGGGATATCGAACCACGTACGTAGAATAATACGGGCGACCGACGCAAAGCGATGTTTCTGAGGCAGATGATGTCAGTGGCTGTTTGTGGAGGAATCGCGGCCTCTATTATAGGCGGGATGGGCTGACACGAAACTTACTGATAACAGGAAAACGTTCATTCATCACAACTGTAAGATCGAAACACTAATAAAATCATGAGAATAGTAATACAAATCATACATTTGTTTAGGGTCAGTGCAAATATTGACAAAGCAGCACTTATTCATGCTGTCATGAACATTTTCTTACCATTAGCTGGCACTTTGAGGCCGATCGATGGGCTTCACATATATACAACTAGGATCTATTTCTATTTATCTTTGGCCTGGTGAGATTTGCATAACAAATACGCAAATACAGCCTATCATTATTAAATAATATATATATATATATCAAAATTAAATCTATATATATATATATATATATACAGGGTGTCCGTTTTTTTGGAAAATCAATATATCGAATTGTAAAGCTCGTTTAAGTACACTTTTCTAGTAGAACTCCTTCGGAGTGAGAGTGATATTACTAAAATCCGTGACACTGGTGGTATTGCCCGACATTGAAGCACAAAATGTACAAATGCGAGACAACCAGTTCTCCTATACAGAAGCTAAGCACATCGTGTTCGTGAGAAAATTCAGCTTCTTCTGAAGAACATATAAGGCCGGCCAGAAGGTGCGACATGTCGTTTAGAAGCTAATTCGCAAAAATGAAGTTCTTTTATTAGCCTTTACGCCCAATACATTAAAACCATACGACCGTTTGCAAAGTTAAAACTATCACATTAAAACAAATGCGCACTTCATGGCGCGTAATTTTAGTATCAAATCTATGGCAATGCAGGCAGTTAGACGGCGAAATAATTAAGATTTTTCGGCGGGCATATCGAGATTGAGTGCATGCAAAAATGGCTGTGCACTGACGCATTGGCGAACATTGGCACTTCAACGACCAAGAGACCGTCCACAACCACAACATCGACACCATCATAAACAACCCTGATATTAGGCTGCTAGTCACATGCAACGACATCACGCTCACTACCGCTCGCCGAAGAATCTTAATTACTCCGCAATCAGTTGGCTTGCATTGCCATATATTTGGTACCAAAATTAAATGCGTGAATGTGCGTTGTGGTTGTAGGATTATAATTTTAGAGTTTTGAGCGTAAGGACTAATAGAAAAAAAAACGTTTTTTTTTGCGAATTCTCTGTTAAACGACCATGTCGCATCTTCTTGACGGCCTTATATGTTCTTTAGAGAAAGCAGGATTTTTTCACAAACACGACAATGTGCGTATATATGTTTCTATATAGAAGGACTGGTTGTCTCGCAATTGCACTTCGATGTTGGGCAGACCAGTGTAATCATAATAACACCAGTGTCACCGATTTTAGTAATATCACTCTCACTCCAAAATAAGACCTCTCAGTGATCATAATCCATTAAAAAAAATATTTACTTTAGTGAGCTCTACACTTCTCTATATCGATCTTCAAAAAATTGCGGACATCCTACATATATATTCTCCTCAGCTCTTTCATTTGCTCCTGTAACGACTTTCACAGATTTAGCCTCGGCATCCTACCTCTTTCTACGGGGCAATGAAGTGGACGCTTTCTGGCGCTACACTTCTGCGTGCGATCGAACCGAGCCTCGTCTTTTCCTCAGAAGTATAGCACGGGAAAAGCGTGTGACGCATGGTAATGTCGTCGTCTCAGGCGTCGCGAGTGCTGTATAGGACACTCGTGCTCACCTGATATTTCCCGTCATTTGCATTACCTGAGTATGGAGCAAGGTGGTGTGACCGGCTGCCAGCCTTGGTCGGATAGCACATTGTGATCCCTACGTGCTTGCTTTGGTACTGCTGAGTGTGAGGAAATCTAATCTAGGAAATCAATAAATGAGTATATACATAAATATTTGGTTTTAAGAACCGACAAACTGAAAGCTGTCGAACATCACCTACATCTGAGACTATATCGGTGGACATTCAGCGGCGGGTAACGTCGCCTCTGTGCGTGGAACTCTGCTGAGCCGAACACCGTCGAATCTGTGACGGGATGTGGGGAGTTTGCAATTGGTTTTGATGCGGTGTATGCGTCCATAAACAATGATTATTGTTAGTTTATGTGCATACAGTGTGCTAATTTGGATTGAAACAAAAACCTATATATGTGTGTATACGTATATACCTCCAAATCTAATTTCAAGTGAATGACTTGGCTAAACAAGAATATATATATATATAGATATTAAATGCCGCATGCAGTGCAGTTGTATTGAGAAAACCATCAAGGCTTCTGGTGGACAAAAGGGAGTACCTAAGAAGAAGGACAGAAAGCGGGATGTAGGAGGGGGGTAGTTTCTGCTGAAACATTCATAACAAGCCCCACTATCGTCATCATCACGTCGATCATCACGGCCGCTATCGAGGACGCCAGCCATCCAGTCAGCGAGCCAGCCAGGCCATCGTCTCTCAAAGACGACACCTCACTGCCGACAAGACAAGATTGTTGTTCGCCGTCTGCCACTAACATCGTACGTAATAAATGAACGAGCTCGTGCCGCTGCTCTCTCTCTCTCTCTCTCTCTCTATATATATATATATATATATATATATATATATCTCTCTCTCTCTCGCGCGCGCTCTCTCCCTCTCTCTTTCTAACTCTCTCGCTGCTGCGACAGCAACAGCAATGGCGACGAACAAGAGATATGATGGTATGCGAATCAGCGGCAATCGGCATGCCACCAATTGCAGCCGACTTGCTAGTAGTAATATTATTATTAATATTATTATTATTATTATTATTATTATTATTATTATTATTATTATTATTATTATTATTATTATTATTATTATTATCTCCAAGTAACAATAGAGCAACGAAAGCAGCAGCAGCACCAGCTCTCGACACTGCTGGCAAATGGCAGCGTGTGGCAGAAGCAGCAGTAGCAGGAATTGGAGCAGGACAACCAGTTTTTCCGTGTGTTCGACGCCGAGCTAGAACAACGAAGAACTCAACAAAAGATGACAACCGATGGCGAGCGACTAACGTTCGCTCGCACGTCCTCTGCAGATGATATCTGATGAGAAATCAATACCGAGGCCGGCTCAACTGTAACAGCAACAGCCGCAGCAGCAAATACAGTGGAGGCTGCTTCCGCTGCTGCTGCTGCTGCTGCACTAGTCCCGTCGAGACGCTACGAGCTTGGCTGATAACCGTTGTCGGTAGAAGCGGTAGTCGTAATAGTGGAGCGGGGGGATGATGATGATGATAACGATGATAAATATGCTCAATAAAAATCTTCAATTGCTGTATTGAATTGCACACAAAAATGTGGATTTAATTGCTGTAGTAAGAGATGGGCTGGTCGCAAAAGTAATAGATCCACCACCATCCGGTCCGGGTAACATGGTCGACACCATAATTGTAACATATGTTCAATTAAAACTATAGTTGTGATGGTAGAAGTGTAGAAAATCATTTCTTGTCTGGAAAACATGCACGGATATATATATATATATATATATATATAAATAAATAAACAAGAACCTATACACTGTTATCATTTGACGTCAGCGACGGAATCTGCTTTGCAACCGATATAAAAGAGACAGAAAAGTGAACGTAGGGCCGCTCATTCAAGGCCACCATGAGCATTACTAGTGTCAGTTGCAGATACGATTGTACGAGCTCACACGAGTCACAGCATTTCGTTATCGTCGCAGCAATATGCGGCGCTCTGCCGCGCACAATGTATACGGACGTAAATCAGGCAAATAGTATCGGCAAGAGACTAATGACAGTACGAATAGGAAAAAGAAGAGAGGAAAAACGACAACGACGACGACGACGACAACAATAACAAAGGCAACAACAGTAGCAAAAACAGCAACAACAACAACAACAATAACAATATGAACAAGAACAACAGTTGCAACAACAACAACAACAACAACGGTGGCAGCAACAACAATAACAACATGGATGTTTTGATCCCTCTGTAACCATATCTACCTAGATACACATCTGTTTTATATAGAGCAAGTCTCTGCGATTGCTTAGCAACCACTAAACCACTGCGCTCAGATTATACATTAGGTGTGGCGAACGTTGCTGCTGTAGATACCTGTACCGGCCCGGTTTCGTCAGCCTGCGTGACGTTCAATAGTTGGTACTTCACGTCATTGTCTATGTATATCTCATACGTTCTCTACAGCGGCACATGACAGAGCATTGGGAAGAAGCTGTGTTTGGGAGGGGGGGGCGAGCTGCAGCGGTTTGAAGCCATTGAATTTCGCTCACCTTTGCCAGTCCCTGTGTGCGTGGTGCCGACGAGTGACAGAGAGGTAATGTAAGATCTCGTGTGTTGTTGTTGTTGATGTTGATGTTGATGTTGATGTTGTTGTTGTTGTTGTTGTTGTCGTTGTCATCATTGTCGTGCAGTCGAACGCTCGCAGGCGTGGCGGGAACGGAAGCGCCTTTCGACGGAAGTACTCCGTCTCTGTTCGTTCAGTGTGGCGGCAAAACAAGAAAGTAGCTCGGTGCTTGTCAAGCCTTGTTCCTTGATCTTTCGTCGTTCGTTGCCGAGAAGGGCAACGTGGTTGGCCTGGGGCCGCTACCATGCCGCGTTGGGTTAGCCAACGACACACGAGCATACCTCCTTGTTGTTCATGATGAGCTTGTTCCGTGAGCGCTGTCTTACTGTAGTTGAGCGTAAACTCGTTGCGTGCAATCGGCTGCGACTGGCACTGCCAAGATTATTATTATTACCGAGACTACTGCCTCTAGTCACAGGGTAGGGCGGCTTCAACTTCAGAGTCGACGACCAACCAACATAACCCACTCACACCGCGACCAAACAGCGGCTGCGACGATCATTGGCTGGGGCAGCCAGAGAACCAAAGGTCAATAAAGTTGCGCTCGTGTCTGGCCAGCAGAGCAAACTCGACTAAGTGGTTGGTGGCTTGGCTGGTTGGTTGGTTGGTGGCGACTATTAAGCAAGCAAAGTTTCCCTGTCGGAGAGGGCCGGCGAAGCGAAAGAAAGATTTGCTCAGCGCGCTTGACTCACGCTTATGATACAATAGAATGTTCTGTATAGTCAGCCCCCCCCCCCCCTCTCCTCTACCTCCTTCTCCTTGCTCCAACGGTCCTTTCCCCCATCCCATTTGGATATCGGACGGGTCGTTCGTCAATCTTCATCTACACAGACACATACGTTAATCTACACACACACACACACATATACACACAATAGAGCTCATGAGGATAAACGTACAAACGTCCACATCCAGACCCACGATCGATCGTGGGTAGCGTGGTCAAGGGGCCAGGGCGCTAGTCAATCGGCTAGGGTTGTCAGCTACCGGCGTATTGCTAGTTCGATTTTCCGTCGTGGATCGAATTTTCTATGAGCGATACTTATTCAAAATAGTTTCATGCCGTTGGCAGAGGCCATGCTGTTTCATAACAAACTGTTGGGAAAGCGCCGCATATTTCAACTTATCCCCCGCCCTCGGTGCATTCCAAGATATGCCTCACGGTGACTTCGGGCCCGTAGGAGACGGGGGACAGTCTCGAATTAACAACAACCTCCTTAACAAAAATAGTTCATCTTTATTTGTTCCTCTCGTGCAATACATATCGCGCGGCGTAGGCTGCCCGCCGACGCCGGTTCGCTTGATTGTGACCAAAATACTAGAATGTATTTGGCCACCACCAGGCTGCGTGTTTCACGACCCGTTTCTACTTCAACCCGCCTACGTTTGTGGCTCACTGGCCCATGTTACTGGCATAGTTACTAGGGCCGCAGTCTACTATTAGTACAACTGCTGGGATTTTCGTTACGGCTGACAAAATACGACTTTTATTAATTCCACTGCTAGTATTAAAGCGGCTGTTCGTTTGCCACTACTCCTAGTTACTGCACAACACGTATGTAGAACTGAATGAGTGCAGTCGTCGAATGCCGACTTACGGTACATAGACGGACCCTTTTTGTTCTTGTCGTTGTTGTTTTTCTTCTTCTCCTTCTTTTTCTATTTTGTTCGCCCTCCCAATCGAGCGTCTGTGATCAACACCCCGGCAACCCACTTGACAACGGATGGACAAAACACTTCAATCTGATCGGCTCATGAACCGCTGAGTACGCACGCTTGCTCCTCAAAGGTGTTTTTGCGGGCGGCGGTACATCGTGGTGGTACACTCATGCGTCCACATATACACACAAACATAGACCTACGTACACACGTGAAGTCGCCAGCACAGCGAAGAGCCCTATACAAGTCCTCATCGGGTGTGCTTGATGCTTGCTGGTGACGCAGGTCGGAGTTGACAAGTATGTACGTCCCGCGAGAGACGTTATCCTCGCACAGTTCCCCCCTCCTTCGGCACACATTCAATACGTACAATAAACAGTTGGACTAACTCAATTCGTCGACTGTCGTCGGCGTGTTGTTGTTGTTATCACTGTTGTCGGTCGCTGTCGCTATCGACGGCAACAACCGTGGCAAAGATGCGGCCAACTGCCTATCCAAGCGCAAGATAGGATACGCACGCGTATACGACGCGTGCATGGAGGTCGAGTGCATCCGTCGCAGGGCGAACAGAAAGGGGGTGGGTTCCTTGCACAGCGTGCTCTGGAAAAGACATGCGTCTGTGTGCTGTTTGTCAGCACACAGACACAACGAGGTCCAGCAGGATGCTACAGCAGATACGGTTATCCGCGTGAACGCAACATTGCGCATGGCTTCGCGCAGCCAACAAAGGTTGGTTGCTCCTCCAGAGAGCGAGAGAGAGAGAGAGAGATGAGAGAGAGAGAGAGATGAGGGGGGAGAGAAAGAGAGAGATGGAGAAGGGGCAGTGAGAACCACAGAGCAGTGGCGTAAGAGTCAGAACTACCCCCCGCCACCAGCAAGTGGCGAGACAACTGAGGCGACAAAGGTACGTACCTTTCATGGCGCCGCCTTCGGTATGCGGACGTGCATATTGTGTCTTGTGGCTGCTTCTTGGTCGAGCGCTCCGCACCGCGCCGCTTTTTGGCTAGTTCGGGTTAGCAGGGGCAAGGCATGTCAACGAATTCCAGTAAGGTCGTGTCTCGAATTGCGTAGCGAGAAAGAGAAAAAGAGAGAGAGAGCCGCGTCGAGGGGTGGGGCTCACGTATCTGCTCTAAATCTTCCCTAAACGCAGCCAATATTAGGAACTACTCTGACCTTAAAGAAACATACGTGTTTATGGGTTACAAAGGAAGAGCAGAGCCACAACGCAGACCAATGTCTGTCTACAGGTAATATACAAATATAGAAAATAAACATATATATATATATATATATATATATAAACTATATATGTTTATTGAAATAAAAAAAAAATAATAATAATAATAATAATAATAATAATAATAATAATAATAATACTAATAACGTGAAATGCAGCTGCGACCTTTATAATCAAGCTTCTTGCCACGAACGCCGAAAACAAGTTTCACGGTTGCAGGGCTTACGTATCACCTTCACATGTTGTTGTCGTCTAATACTGCTGGTTTACCTCATTGACGGAAATAACTACAAGATGACATAGTAACTACACAGCATTTAATGCGTGACCGAAAGCCTACCTCTATAACGTTGTAAAAACATATATTTAAAATAGTCAACAAATCTAAATATCAGACATAGGTAGGCTTACCAAGAAGGCGTCATTGTTTAACCAGCAGATAAATCCAGGCACAGGGCTTATGCCTTGCACGAAACGCTACACCATCATGGAACTGAAAAAATCGGTTGTGCGGAAAAGATTCATCTTGCACTACTACTGTGAATTGGGTGTAAGAAGCGCAAAGACTCATCACATTTCGTCTCGATTCAGTTCCAGGTTAGTCAGCTAGTCAGTGAGACTTGCAAAAGCTCGACGGAAGAAGAGGCTTTCAGTGACCAGCGTGTCTCATTCTACGTGTGTTTCGCCTATCTTCTAAGACTACGAGTTCATTCCTCTCTCTCTCTCTCTCTCTCTCTCTCTCTCTCTCTCACACACACACACACACACTCTTCCTCCCTATCTCTCTCCCTCCCTGTACCTTTTCTTGCCCTGCTTTCCCTACTCGTGCACCCAACTTCTCGCGCCGTTTTCTCCTGTGCGCTCCCCGCGGGCCGCGTTCGATCCATTGCCCTGGTCTTGCTCGTATTTCTTCTCTGCCTTATCCATCTCGTCCAGCATCCGGACCTATCTGCGCCTATCATCGTTGCTTCTCCTTCGCTCTCTCTCCACCCCCGCTCTCCCTCTCTTTCTCTCTTTATTTGTTTCTTACCCCTCTCTATCTTCCTCCTTTTCTCTCTATGACTTCAGCCCGTATCGTGCTGGACTGGATTCCAACTATCGTGGTGGTGGTGGTGGTGATGGTAGTAGCAGCAGCAGCAGCCTTAGCCTCATTAGTGTCTTTCTTCTCCTTTGAGTTGAGGAGATGGCGGCCCGTCTGTGACTGACCGTGCATGGCTCAGCTAAAGCGGGCGCCACCGTATCGTCCTCGTATCCGCAATGTTAAAGGCGGCAGCAGCAGCAGCGACGGACCCGCTAAGAGAAAAGTGCCAACTTTTTACCCCTATCCCGTGGGACTCGCACTTTGGTTAAGCCTAAGCTAGTCCGCTTGGCAAAGCCCGAGAAGCCACTCTAAGGCCAGTGGCCTCCTCCCCTTGCCCCATATTCGGCTCCCGTGCGACCGTCCGCTCATGTCTTTCTATCTTTTTCCCTCTCTCCTGATCTCTTTATCCTGTATTCTCTCCCGTTTTCTCTCTCCCTCTTTCTCCGTCTTTCTGTCGTTGGTGCTTTTTGCCTTCTCAGGCACTCGAGTGCTGCCCTTTGCAGAGGGAGAGACGGACTCATGGGAGCAGCACGTCGCCGTTTGCTACCGCTGCTGCTGCTACCGCCGACTGTGTTCAAAGGCAAACACCAGCATCGTCGGTGATGCTGGCGGCCGGAGTAGTCGTAGTCATAGCGGCAATGCTGGCTGTGGTAGTTTACAATAGGCAGCATTGGCAACGCTGATGGCAGGCCGCTCAGTTCAAGCGGAGCGTAGGTGAGCGGGTGGGTGGGTGTATGGGTGATCGTCCCGGTGTGCAGCCGCCCACTTGGAAAAGAAGGCGAACCGGGGCGGGGGGCGGCAGTGGCGACGCCGCCGCCGGTACTAAGAGACGAATACCGCCGCTGTTTCGGCGGGGGCGGCATGAGAGGCTTGGCGGGGACCGGGGGCGCGGGAGGCGGCAGAGCAGGCTTTATTAAGAGTTACCATGCGGGCGGTCCTTGCCGACCGGCCCACCGGACGGTCGGTCAGACGAGCGAACGAGGCAAAACGAGTCTCCTCGTTCTCCTTGTCCTCACCCTCCTTCTTCTCCTAAGTGAGTGAGAGGAGCTAGATACGGCCATACGGGCCTATCTAGCCTAGATAGAGTTAGCCGGCTCTACCGCCACCGCCGCTGCTGCCATCACACCGGATCTCGTCGGGCGATGAGCGTCGCTCGCTTGCCGGCGACAGATAACCAGCTGGTCGTAATTTTAGAAGGGTATTAGTAGCAGTAGCAGCAGTAATGGCTGTTACTCCACCATAGCATAGCCGCGCCACGACAACGAGTTATCGAGTTGGATCCTATTCTAGAGAGACAGACTAAAAAAAGACAAGAATGAAAATGCGAAACAAGAGGAAGAGAAGCGAAGCTTCTTCTATTCGAGATAGACACTCCATTCGGTGGCGTCGCGGAACGTCAGGCCGGTAGACTAAACTATGCAGGCTCGGACGAGCTCAATCTCTTCCGACTAGCCGACTAGTCTCGGATGCTGGTTAGCTTATAAAAGCTGACTTAAGCTGGCCTTTAGAGGTAAATGATCTTCATAAACACGATCTTGTAGTGCTGCCTCGCCTTATGCGCTACGATGAGAATAACGCTGGCGGCCACTCGCGGCGCGTCACGCATTCGCGCGGAACGAAATTTGTCTAACTAACCCATCAACGTACAATGCCACGCTTTAGAGTGGTGTATCTAACCAGGTGTTACTGCATATTAAGCTCTCTCCTTTGCTAGCGATGACTTTTACGAATTATGCAGCGACGGCCTTGCCTATGGGCGCATCGACATCTTGATGTTTGCTGACGATGTTTGCAAATAATAGCCTATCGGCGTACATAGTGTCATATCACGTAAACGATATGCCTCGGGCTACTGAATGAGGGAGAATGCTACGATTCATGCCGTCATGGCAGTAGAGGAAGAAAACAGATAAACTCCGGCCTTATCTCGCCCGGACATGCTGTGGTCTTGTGTTCCACCACAGCCAGCCAGTAATACATTGAGGTGGAGAGATTAAGAGAAAGCCAACTATTCTATTTAGCTAGCCACAGATAAACGAGGTTGGGTACCTCAGCCAATTAGAGTGCTTTGGGCTCGTTATGAACGTAACAGAGCTACGTCACGTTCAGTAACCCTTCGCACCTGCAATACCCTTCAAAATTTTAAGGAACAGCATCCCTTTATGTGTTGAGTTGAAGTATCATTCCCCGTTAGACCATACCGGTGACGAGCCTAGTATTTTGGCCGGCGACCACTGGTCAATGAGATCAGCTTACAACAGTTGTCAGAATAATATCGGCCACACACCCCTAATCAAGCGAAACGTTGATGCTTAATTGCCCTTTTTTGGTTTGGTCAAGTATCAAGTCGTGGTTCCACTATATACGCATGTTGGTGGCGTTCTTAGATAATTTAACATGTCTATTCTATTGTATATTTGCCTATGTATTACTTAACATACCTAATCAAAGCTTCAGCGCATTTATTTACGGGATTTGCTCTCATGGAAGTTCGTATTCTTACAGATGTGGTGCTAATAGTCATGAACTTTGTAGCTGGTATAGACGTGGCGATTGTCACATGCCAGTTACACACCAGAGGTAAGAGGCACCAACAATCTATCTTAGTTCCCAATTTCCCATAGGACGTGTTTAACTGTATTTTCCCATTCCGAGGCAACGCATTCGAAGCAAATATGATATTGCATTGACTCATCTCAACATGAGTGTTGGATACGGGTGCACATTTCAACATGCGGCATACGAAGCTGCTCCATACCCGTATATATATATATATATACGAGAGCAGCTTTGTATGCATGTTGAAATATATATTTTTATATATATATATATATTTCATTGGCAGACACGGGCGATAGCCTTTTCTGCAAAATTACCTGAATAGTTATAATTGTTTGAATTTATGTAATAATGGAAATTTCAAGCTCAATGAAGAGTTATTGAACTTAAATAAATTTGCCGTCCGGAAAAGACGGTCCCATAAAAAAAAAAAAAAAAAAAAAAAAATATATATATATATATATATATATATATATATATATAATAAAGACGAAATCAAATAAGATAGTTTACGGTAACGGCAGATTGCAACTAAGTTGCAACATAGTTTGAGTCATCCCTTTCATAGCTCAGCTAGTATTCAATTCCACAACAACAGATAATACAGCACTGCATTATTCGGAGTGTCGAATGTACCTACCGCAAACTTGACAATACATTTGTAAGAGTTACTCGTAAACAAACTACCGAATCAATGGTAATCGTCTTGCATTGATAAGAACGCGAAGTGCGTCGCATGCAACAAGGGTCCTATAGATTTTATCGCACAGAGTTGAGAATATACATGTTTAGCTAATGGATGCGGAAATATGTTTATCTAAACTCAGGAGGACCATTACTGTCCACTTACGATAACAAGCATTTGTGCAAATTCCCCCATTAGCAACTGCTGAATTTGTATGCAAGGTCCTTAATCCTTGACCTTGAGCTATGCTCTGAGGCATCAAATAGATATTTTGATGAATCGAATGTGTTTTGTAGTCATCAGAGAACAGCGGGTTAACCGAGAGATAAAATCAATATCAGATCAATAATCCTGATGGTCTACCATGGATGGGTACAGTCTATACGAGAACACTCATAAAACAGGTCTCGAAATCTTAAAGGATCTTCTGCAATTCATTGTTGTTTAAATTGCACGGCTCGATTAGCGAAAGACCAACGGTTTTTGGACTCGACCGTACTATATGCATATATATAGTAGACCCTGACTCCCTTCGAGCGGGGCCAGATGCTGGTGTGGGACGCGACCGTAACCGACTCTTTAGCCCCCTCAATGGTTGGTACGGGCGCAGCCCGCCCTGGACACGCGGTAGCCCTAGCGGAAGCAGCCAAGTGCAGAAAATATTCAAGCATCGGTTACCCACACTTGTTCTCACCGCTTGCATTCGAGACATTGGGGGGCCTGGGTCGCTCACGACGAAACTGCTCAAGGATGTTGGGAAAAGATTGGCGCTCGCTACAGGAGACAAGAGGGCGGGCGAGTATTTACTGCAACGTCTGTCATTAGATGTTCAGACGGGGAATGCCGCTTCGGTGAGAGGTACCCTGGCTAGGTGGATTAGCCCAAGTTTGGACCTAGTGCCTTGAGTTATGCCCCAGCGGGCTGTGCACACGTTCTTACATCGCAAATGTATATTTTGCTACACTTAAATAAATGATGATTATATATATATATATATATATATATATATATGTTGGCTAGCATTCCCCAAAAAAAATCTGTGTTTTTATTTAATATCGATTTTTTTTAGCAAAGTTTTTAGCCCATAGTTGTATTATAAATTATATATCGAAATTTGTATTCATTCATACAGTAGATGTGTAAGGATTGAGTATGAAACAGACTGTCAATTACCGGACCGTTATAGTATATACACACTTAAACCGTTAAAGTCACGAAATAAACGTTATGAACGTTCAACTTTGTGCAGCTGGTAATTAAAATCTCGTAACATATGTATCGTTTATCTAGCATTGCACATAATATCATTATAAACAACTATCACACATTTATAATATATATATATATATAGTACTAATGTATAATTATTTTATGTGCAATGTTAGATGAACGATACATGTAATACGAGATTTTAATTACTGCACATATTTACTTCTTTTAACGACTATAACGCTCATTTCGCGCCTAATAATATTACTACTCACACCTATCACGTGTATATTATATTTAACCAAATTGACGGAGAGAGGGAGTGCACATTCATGTTGACTGTTTCTAATACGAACAAAGTCTATCATAACCACTGCATACCATCGCAGTGGTTAAACGAGACAGACTCTAAGAAGAAAGCATACATATTGTTTATTTCGCAATACCATTGCATTTCAAGATGGTGCATAATTACAATACAATTCGTTTATTATATACATTTTAGCGACCGTTTCAGGGGGGTGAAAACGTGCAAAGACCGCCGATGCATCTGGCAGCTCGCTGCGTGGTAATTAGCGCATATCTGCGAGCAGAATCGGCAACGCCATTGATCGCTAACTTGGTAAAATCCTTGGGTCGAACGTTCCAAGTGATGGTAGCCATGCACAATGTACCTTGTGAACACGTGCCGGCTATTGCATGCCATTCCATCCTAAAGCTCCCTGGCGAAGTACACATCCAACAGCGCTACCTCTGCCTCTAAGAAGAAACGCAAGTTAACACCAATCAAGTTAAGTGACGCACCTCAGTAGTGTTCATTTGATCGTTCTCGTCCGGCTCTTACAATGGAGTTCACCTGTGAGACATGTGGCCACAAACCGCAATCACTGTCAAAGCGCAGCAGCAGCAGCAGAAATGGCGGAGTAGAAAAAATGTAGAGTTTCCGCTCTTATTGGGACATGTTGTTGACATGTACGTAGTGTAAATTCCTTTGATACCATCCATTGATTGGCACATAAAAAAAGCAAATCGATAGTAAAATACTATTATAAATTTAAACAGGCAGCTCAATGAACAGAAGGCACATATCTATTGTTGTATATCTATCTAGACATATAAATCTACGTGCGTACTACGAATTCGTAGAGCTGTTGTGGTGTGGACCGATAGGGGAGCTTTTGGAATTGCCGTTGTTTACTTAAAGGTTGAACATTCCGCCTCTAAAGTAACCCGGCAGCAGCAGCAACATCGCCGCCGCGTTTGCGGATCGTGCGCGGCCTACTGGTTAGTGAGACCAGACAGTACAAATCCGGATTACTCACATTGGCAGTCGCAATTAGTCCGCCTATCGATTAACACTCCCACAACCCTCGTGCCCTTCCCTTGATTATCCCCCGTGCTAGGTGATGCCTGCAAGCTCATCAGACGATTAATTATACACTGTTGTGATGATGATGATGATGATCGTGTATGAGTCGCGGCGTATACTCGTCAACCTTGTCGTCGCCGTCGTTGTCGTCGACGTCGCATAAACAGACTCCTGAGGTGTGTAGGACCACGCTCAATGAGTTGGGTGCTTGAGCAACTTGTTATTTGGTCGGCGTTAATGTGCTCAAGCGCAGCTCCTCACCCAGCTAGCACGTTACAAGCGGGTCTGTTCGAACCGGCTTATAGGTAAGCGACATTTATGTTGCCACGCAGCAAATGGTTAGGGAAGTCAGAACTGGTTGTACAAATGTCGATGCGCAACGGGTGCATCGTTCAAAGCGTGAGCTAATAACCATACCCGCGGCAGTTGATGTTGATGTGTTGGCTTGGGGCGAATGGGCAGCCACGAGCGTGGGGGGGGGGGGGGTGGGGTGGGGTGTCGGGAACCGCCCTTCAGCAGTTTAGAATACTGCGGCCAGAATACTGATTACCCTGGACATGCTGGCCGGCTGGGCGGCCACGTTTAAGCATCATCCGAATAATGACGACAATAACAATTGCCGTAGCGAGCGCGCGACTAAGCTGGAAGGCCAGGTGAGATGCTACGATTTCTTCTGCTGCAACCGCTTGAGCAAGATGGCTTAGTGGCATGGCAAAGCCATTGCCTTGCATTCGGAAGGCCTGGGTTCGAGAATTAGACCAGCCACTTTTAAATTGATTTTTATGGTTCCCCATTTAGACAAGGTAAATGTTGGAGTGGATTAAAAATCAGTCATGACATGAAAAAAACGTACACGGGCATTATTAGCCTTACGGAATAAAGAAAAAGTAGCCCGGATGCACTTAACACCAACAACCACAACACCAACAACCACAACACCAACAACCACAACACCAACAACCACGACACCAACAACCACAACAAACAACGACAACAACAACAACCACAACCACAACCACAACACCAACAACCACAACACCAACAACCACGACACCAACAACCACAACAAACAACGACAACAACAACAACCACAACCACAACACCAACACCAACAACCACAACACCAACAACCACAACACCAACAACCACAACCACAACACCAACCCTCACAACCACAACACCAACAACCACAACACCAACAACCACAACACCAACAACCACAACACCAACAACCACGACACCAACAATCACAACAACAACAACAACCACAACAACAACAAACAACGACAACAACAACCACAACACCATCAACCACAACACCAACAACCACAACATCATTAACCAAAACATCAACAACCACAAACAACGACAACAACAACAACCATAACATCAACAACGACAACAACAACAACTACTACCACATGTTAATGCATGCGCAATCTACTATTACCCTGCTATGGTCCCACACTGTCCGTTCTTTACGATCTAATAATATTTGTGCCTACGATAGCAGTGGTAGCCGAAGGAGCAGCAACGGCAGGATCGCGCGACCCGTCGGCCTGCGTGTAATCGGAGTAGCAAAGTTCGCACATCTTGAACCGCAAGCAAGCTTATACTTGCGCACACAATTCGTACAACAAACATACGATTCCTACGATGTTTGCTAAGCTTGAGCAAGTGGGACAATTAAGCGTGATTAATCATAGAACCAGAGATGGCGCGCCCGTCTCTAGCAACAGCGGCAGCGGTTGAGCTTCTCATCACCGTAATGAACGAGAAGTTGATCACGTCCGTCTCGGATCACATATCTATTCTCTATACGCCAGTGGTACGAGATGAAGCTCATTCTTGTTGGACTGATGAATAACTATGATCAAGAAATAGTCGTCAAAGTAATAATCATAATTAATATTATTATTATTATTATTATTACTAGCAACAACATAAGTCGTATCAATAAAACCATACAACAGAAATGGTAACAATAACATCTGTCGTAGTGACAAATACAATCATCCATAAGATGCTTCCGCTCGCCGCTTGCTCATCAACATATTCACTATTGCGCTCTGCTGTGTTCTTCACTTTTAGGGATCGCTTCTGATTAACCTTTACGCGCAATATATATATATATATATATATATATATATATATATATATATATATAAACACATTTACCGTACTATTCAATTGCTCTGTAAACAATAGCGTCTCTCATACTCTACTGAGTTGAGTAGCTTATGGCACCATAGTTGTTAGGTACCTTTAAATATATATATATATATATTTCACGGAATACATCTAATACAACGTAGATAGATATTCACTAACATTTCCTCATTCACACGCAGACTCAAAGAGCTGCAGGGGACCTCTGCGGCCAAAAACCTATAAGGCCTCGCACAAACCTTACGCAATAAAACGCAGAGCCAAAGCTGACAAAAACAGTCACTCAGAAGACTCTCAATTTGCACACGCGGTTGCAAATCCGTGGCAATCAAATGCGTTTTTGCTTTCATTTTCTTTGCTGCTTAATCTTCACGTTAAACTGTTGCTATCTATTGCACTGTTCAATTAAAACAACTAAGGGTATTGTTTTTAGCGTTTCGGCAGACGTATCGTCGCATCCTGCACCTCTATTCGAGCTTAATCCTCGATTTTCAGAAACCTAATTGTGTGTCAGCAGCGACGTGTGCGTTCAATGCGGCCAAGCATCGCCACGGAGTATGCCGAGGCGTCGCGTGAGACTAAATTAATCAACGGCATGTTCTCCGTTAATCCGCATGAGTTTATCGTGGACGTGGGCCGACCCCGTTCTCAACTCTATTCCCTCTACATCGTCTGCACCTCTGGCGGGTATTTTGTTCAGACGTGCTCCGTGTGAAACAGGCTCTGATGCGCGTTCTCTCTCTCTCTGTCGCTCTTCTTTGTCCTGCCCCGTGCGCCCTTCGAACCGACCTAAAGCGGTAGCACGATCGTGTCTGCCAAGAGCACGACGAAGACAACAAGAGGCATATGCACAGAAACACAGGAGCAATGCGTGTACACCATCACGTGGAGTATATGCGGTGCCCCCCGCCTCCAGGGCCTCCTGTGTGCACTCCTGTGGGATGCCTGGGGGTCGGAGGAAGGCGGATAGATTGTTCTCGTGCCCCCGGAAGCGCCGGGTGGTGGTCGTCAGGCTTACCGAAGCGTTCACCGCCTGGTCTTCATCAGAGAGAAATGTGCAGATAACTCCGCTTCTTGTCTGTGCACTTTCCGTCCTCTGAACGCGAGTCTGGCTGGTACGTGCGGCTGATGGATGAACTAATTAATGAGTTGATCAACCGATTGAGACGCTTGTAAAGCAGCACCATCACTTTGGTACGAGAATGATGGGCCTAAATTTGCTATTGCCTGAGAATAGTTTTTTGGGCGTATATACTTGGATGGAATCGCAACATTTTACGGTTCTACACGTAAAATCCTCAACGTAAGACATAACAGCATATTGGCTTTTTGTGACCTTCCTCAATCCGGCTAGTTGCCTTTTCCTAGATTCAGATAACGCAATATTTTCTGCCAAATACGCCGGTATGATCGGTTCCTTCACGCGTTGACTGGTTCTGCCGCAAACGTAGATTTTGTACAACTATGTAGGAGAAAAAAGGCAGAATAACTACTTTTATAGATTTCATCCTCACTCCTACACAAGTCGTTTCCGCCCTCTCCTTCTATTGGGCAAAAAAAATCTTTTCTTGCCGATTTCTACTCGCAACTTATATATATTTTATATTCACACACCCTTAAGCAGGGAACCTTTCTAAGTATCGCGTAAGTCTAAAGTGAAAGAGAGGTTGTGCTGTCAAAATAAATGTGGTACCTTACCATACCTCTAGAACTAAGCTGTCTTGAACTCGGACCTACGTGTGAGACAAACCTTGCTCTTTTTGAGACCAATAAATTTCTTCTATTCCAAAGTTCCTACAGGCAATTGATATTTGTGTAATAATGAAATGAACCTAGGATTGTTATACGACAAAATTATTTTGGTAGTAATGCTGGCTATTATTGCGCTCACTACCAAAATGTTATTGTTATTGTTGTTGTTGCTGGTGCTATTATTGTTGTAAAAAATAAACTAACTCTTTCCACTGGGAGCAAAAGTAGTAATCAGTAATCGTTGCAAACAGTCAAAAAACGACTTTACGTTGAGTTAGTCTCCTTGGCGTCCCTACACTTAGAGCGGCTTGCTAGTTGTTAACATTGGTAAGTGGGCGGGAACAAGGAGCCAGACAGAGAGAGAGAGAGAGAGAGATGGAGAAATATATTAGTTTTAGCGAATCAAAAGGCTGGATTAGTATCGGTACGGTCAAACAAAGCCCGTCAGCCGCCTAGAGAGGGAGAGAAGTAGATAGGGAGAAGGAAGATGAGAAAGAGCTCTCTCTCTGTGTCTCCTTGATGGGTGAGACGTAAATATACGCTTTGTGGATTTATTTGTATTCCCTAGAACCGCGATTTCTACATTAAACGTTCATTCGTCTTTCGGACACGCTTGTTAGAGACGGGCAAGGGGAGGGACACTTGTCATTCGTTCTTAGCCTAGCCACCCTACGAAGACCTGCTCTCATGTGTGCCACTAAATAGTCGTTACCGTCCTGTTGCCGTTCAATAGTCGTCAAACAAAGCCTTAAATTCGCATGATTAGAATGGCACACCTCGTCCAAAGCGGTTCGGAGAAGCAACGAAAGCGTTAAGCTGCCCGTGGTGCATTTATCATCGCATACCTGCATGCGTATATAGCTGTATGTTGTGTAGAAGACCACACAGAAGCAGAGTTCCTTATAGCACTCTACTGCGCGTACATTATAACTTGTGCCGAACGGAGGCTGGCTTCTGTAGTCGCTTGTAGTCGGTTGCCGGTCCGGCGCAGGAAACGAACTCGGGCTCGTCCGAGTTCTATCCGAGTTGGGCAGGCGCCTATTGAGAGGCGCTTGGCTTCATGTTCTCGTTCTCGGGTCGGCGTCGTGCCGAAAGCAACCACAGCCTAGAGTGGTTAGTGGTGGTCATCTAAAGGGGCGGTGTCAGCGGCGGGTGAAGAAGGTCCGACCAGCAGCCACAGCGGCAGCAGCAGCAGAACTGCCGACCAGTGGGGTGGCTCTGTCCCCACCGCCAAGTAATAAGTAAATGAAGAGACAGTAAGCGGGCTTCGAGCGTATAAGTGATTGAGGAAGTGCCGGCGTGGATAAATGTAGAGCATGTGCTAAGTGGACCGTGTCACGTCATCGGCTGACGAGAAGTGTGTCAACTTCTTCATCGTTCTCGTGGTCGGTCGACCTTGGATCAGCCTTCTCAGCCTCAACACCAATCGCAGTTGTAGCAGCGACCGAAAGCACAAGACAACTCACTCACAGAGAGAAGCTAACAACAGACGTGGGTTAAAATGAAATACACCTTGGTCATCAAAGCAGAAAGAACCGAGCGCTAGAGGACGCTAAAGAGAGAGAAAGAGAGAAGCAACTCTTTGTGGAAAACCATACAATTGTGAACAATTACAAGCATAATAATAATAAGAATAGGTGTTCGTGAAGAGAATCATAAGCAAAGAAATATTTGCGAGAGGCACGGAGAGGTTATATCCAACGAAAAGACATTAAGAGCACGATATGAGCAGCTAGTGGATAGAAGGTGAAGAATCATAGAGCGCAATGGCGCAGGGTGGTGACCTAGTAATGTTAACAGAGAGATCTCAGCAGATAATAGCACACACAGAGAAATGTGTATTACAAGGATTCCAAGTTATAGGAGCGATGAGAGTCAATAAAGAAGGATTTGCATAAATACTAAGCGTTAGGAAAAAACAACAATCAAGTGTGTGCTGCTTGTGTCCACTGTGTAGTGTTTATGCATATAAGTATATATTTAAACACGATATATACATGTATTGGGTGTGTATGTCGTTGTGTATATAATAATATAAATATTCACCATAGTGGACAACGTGCTTGATGACATGTTTTTGTACTTGTCGCCGTCATCATCAGTGATCGATAACCGATACTGAGGCAGCCAGAGTTCCATTAATTCACGTTGAATAGAATGCCGACAAAGAATTAGTTCGTAATGCTACGTCGTTACCTAACCAAATAGGTTATTGCATGTAACGCCGTGCCGGCTGTAGCATGAGCGTTACCGAAAGTCTCGTACATTAGTAGACGGGTGGCGAAACAACATCATTGTAATCCATACTTAGGTATTTTGATCAGATATATATATATATATATATATATATGCATATATATATATATATATATATATATATATATATATATATATATATATATATATATATATATATATATATAAATATTTTGTTTATTGTCCTCGTTCTCAGCTATGATTAAGTTTGCCTTACCTAATTAAACTCACCCGCTATAGACTCGCCAGTCTGGTCAACGATAGCCTTGCAGAAATAATTCATTTTCGTGGTATTTTATGCACGGCGCTTCACAACACTAACAAATGCACGTCTCATAGAGTTCACAATATTTCTCGAATTTGCATAAAATATGCCTGGCAATTAAGTGACGATCAGGGCGATAAATACATCGTCCTTTTCACTCGAAAGTCTTTATTGCTCTTGCCACCTAAAATTCGGGCGCCATTTTATTCTCAAACTGTTTAATAGACTATGTGTCCATGTTACACCCAAGTATGTAAGTCTGCAAACATATTATAGCTCTTATTGATGCAGCCTAACTGTATCGCTATTCGCGACTGTGTCGCCTCTTCAGAATTTCATCGCTTCTGTTGTTTCCATGTTTATTCCTAAACCGATTTCTGTGACATAAACGGTCAGAGTCGACAATGCTTGTTGCCGATTACGGGCTTCGGCTGTTGACACCAACGGCTCTGCGTACACAACACCGTGGCTGTATGCGTGGCGGATTTTTTTTACGTGTGCTACAACTATTGGGTCTACAATTTTTGTTTTCGGATTTTATAATGATTCTAAACGGACAAAACCGATAAAACTTTTTTGTAGCCCTATAGAACACTACTTAGCGCTCTGGCTATGGCCTTGCTCGTACCCGTTTGTCATGTTCCCTTAAACATCTCGCACACGACTCACCCATTAGTTTACGCTAATAACTTGCCGCACTGCAAATTTGAATTTGCTCATCTGTTCATCAGCTGTCACTTGCTTGTCGATTAGAGGCAACTCGCGTGACAAGGCGCTGATCTGTTTGAACTTCGGCCCGTTGAGGATCTTGGTGTGCTGTCGTAATATCGTGTCCACACTCTGCTAACCTTTTCCGTCCTTCAACTGCGTTGACACTCGTATTTGACGGAATAATCGTCGCTTTGTTTGAGGTTAAAGTGCACCCTTCTGTAATGAAGTTCATTGAGCTGTAGCAACGCGGTGGTGTCCAAACCTGTAAGGGACCTTGAGTGGCTGAGATCTCGCTGATGATCATGAACGAGACTTTACAGCAGCCTTGGCTGGCACTCACTGACACAGCAATGGTGGACCAGTTATAAGAGCTTACATTCAATGCATTCGTACCCTTCTGAAATTGACAAACGTCGCCGGAGGGATATATATATTAGGTTGGACGAATAAAGTGAATAATCTGATATATAGTTCCAGGCTATTTTTCATGAAACGCATACCGGCACGACGCTTCATACCAAAAAATGCTCTGGGTAAACAGAGTGCTAAGAAAAAAATACTTATAGTTCTGTAGTGAAGTACATCTCTAAGGCTTAAATGCGAGGTCAAGTAAAAAAATGGTCGCATGCTTGTGTAAGAGTTTTTTTGAAACCGAAAAACAGTGCTATTCTGAATAAATATTACATGCCATTCAATAAAGGCAAATCTAAGAGTCCAAAATATTAGAATAAACCGTTGCATTTCACTGATTGCGTTTTATCCAACAATTTTAATTTTGTCAGTTTAAAATCTTAACCGTTTATTTTTTACTCCTGCTGTGAATCCAGAATGAACGATCTTTGGAAGTTTTTCCTGTCTAATTTCAGGTTTAATTTGCGTAAGTTGAAGCCAATTCAATCGACATTTTTGAACATATATTTATGATGACGAGATATTATTAAAAAAATAACGATGATAGCTTTCTTTGAAATAACATATCCCAAAAAGATGTTAGGTAAATTAAAATTAAGAATAGCTTTATTGTTTTTAAATGAATTTTTTTTTTCGATATTTTTGAACTTATTTTCGCAATATATAATATATATTAATATTAGTATATTGTAGCTTTCTTAAAATGTTATACTATTCATTCCATACTAGGTTCCACTATTAAACACTTTAATTTCGATTTACTTAATTTATTGTACTTAACAAATGTTCGTGTGAGTTTTCAAACGTTTAATCATTAAAAAGAGCATTAAGCTCTAATAGAGCAAACCAGAGGTTAGACTGTTGAAAAATGTATACTATGTTTCCATTGATATTTGCAAGACTCTACAGACTAAATACGTTACAAAATGGCCATGATAAACGTCGCGTGTTGCAGTGTAGATAACAGCGGTGACACAAACAACAATACAGCGACAATAATAAAAGCATAAACAAGACAAGACCTTTTGAGTCAGATCGGCGTTACGACCGCCCGAGGCGGCAAAGGGATTACGCATGCCGTTATTGGAAAGCGTCGCTCACGTGTACAGCACAAAACGCCCAGCCCGTACCTTTTGCACAGGATGATCGGGTATTTTGACATTATCAACATGTTGCGCGTACTCTGTTGCATTATATGTTCGTGCAACTCGTCACTCAGACGGTCCTCGGAGGTCTGTCGAAATCCCTCAGGCTCCCAGATTCACCTCACCCCTATTTCCTTCTGCCTCTTCCTCGTTACCCCTGAGCACGACCTCCAGCTGCCAACAGCTATAGACGTTGAGTGGACAGTTAGTGGACTCATCCCGCTGATGTGAGGAATTCACGCTAGGACCAATGGTCACTCGCACTCGCACGACAACACGAGCTCCCTAAGCTCCACGCTGCCATCGAGCTTGGGCCGCCTGTGCCGCTTGGGCCTTGCAGAGACTATCCTAGTCCAACGCGACGGTCCCCTCCTCTTCCCCTTAAAGCTCAATTGCGTTGGGCGGACACTACCAAAGTTGGGCTGATATGTGCTAACCCTGGCTAGCACACATCAATTCCCCGTGAGAGTATATATACAGCTATCAGCGCGCGTAGCAGTAGAGGCGGCATTGCCATGACTATCGCAATCCTGACCATCATCTCGTCTTGATCATCATCATCATCAACGTCATCATTAGCACCACCACCACCGCCATCATCACCGTCGTCATCATCATCATCATCATGGTAAGACCTACTTCGCCACTTTAGCTCGCGTGAGTAGTCTGTTAGACGGCGGGCTCAAGCGGCCTGGTCTCTCTTCCCTATGCACACACTTAGATGCTGCCCACACACGTCAATGGCCCCGTATACGCATCTACACATGAACAAACAGACACACACACACCAACACAGACATTCGACAGACATACATAGATACATATATACGTGGACACATATACAATCGAATACGCAGGCACGCAACAGACACACAGACACGAAGGCACATTATGAGTGAGAGCAATAGTGCCTAAAGGGAATCTAGCTGACGAGGTTGTAGCAGGGTGGAGACAAAGCGTTCCTTTACCTCCTTCTCCTACTTTACTCACTACGCCTTTGACGATATGATTGGACCGACGAAGATGCCCATGCTTCCTCCCTCCCTCCCCCCGCTCTTCCTCGACACTAGCCCAATTACCTTTGCCGAGCAAAGAAACGCGCCTGCCTTAAGCAAGCTTAACAAGCGGCGGATGGCAAACCGTTCATCCCATTATAGACACTCTGGTAGCTGGAGGGTAGGAAGCCGGGAATCACCAGCAGCGGCAGCGGAAGCGTTGCCGCCTGCACTGCTGAGACATGGGTTAACACAGCCTATACTAACTCAGTCAGCTCCTCACTTGCCTGGGACATTACTTAAGGTGCCCTCGCCCCCTCTATGGGCAAATTACAGATAGTTGCAATTGGACAGCCAGCCTCGCAAACCTATACGCAGACACGTTACAGCCTTATCAAACGGAACGGGCTCACGAAAGGATGTGGCCATCAGCGTACTTCCCGGCTCACTATTGCATTACCAAGCAGACCAGATGACCGCATTTAGCCCCAAGTCGTATTGAAGGTAAACTAAAGCCATATCACGGGACGGTTTAGGAAGATCTCTAGTTATCCTCTAGGTTGAAACTTAGTATGTTGTTCGGGACAAGGGTAGCCAACAACGGGACAGGGGTAGCCAAAATGTTTGTACTGGCTTCGATGAATGCTACACGAGTGTCACACGACGAAAGCAGGTCCGAATTAATGCTCCCTCTCCTGACATACATCAGATGGCGTGGCAGCTTCATCGGGACGTTTGGCAGTCATGTTAGGTTGCCCCGCGAACAACAACGTGTTTGCCTGCGCGAACACGGGACTGTTTCTGAACGGCGTTCGGTCGCGGCATGAAATGTGCCTGCTGAATGCCGTTCAAATGCAATCTGACCGAATTTCGGGCTGTCTGTTCAAGGCATAATACATCTAATTTTGGGCTGTCTGTTCAAAACATAATACATCTAATAATGTGCGCTTGCGACGAATTCGGCATGCTCGAGGCTGTTTACACGTTTTTTTTTAATTTAATAATTTATTTGTAATAATAATAATAACGGCACATGGAGTTAAATGAAATCATCAAAAGAGCCCTTAGGAAAACAAGGTTTCCAGCAAAACTAGAACCACGGGGCCTCGGACGAGACAACGATAAGAGACCTGACGGCGTGACCATACCATTATGGTCTTACGGCAAGTGCTTGGCCTGGGGTGCTACAGTGACCTGCACAGTAACTCCATCGTATCTCAGCCATAGCTCTGTTAGCACAGGATGGGTAGCAGAGCACGCCGAACAGGAAAGGAGACGCAAATACGCAGACCTTGAAAACAGTCATCACTTCGTACCGGTTGCTATGGAAACATTAGGACCCATCAGCAGTGGAACAGAAAAATTCATTCGGAATCTGGCCAGAAGAATGGTAGCAACAACGGGGGACCAGCGCGAGGGCGAATATCTGAGACAGCTTCTGTCTCTCGCGGTGTGTAGAGGCAATGCCGCTTCCATAATCGGCGCCATGGGATGAGCAGCTAAATACGTGCTTGAATCGACGCGACACGTTCGAACCTTACAAATGTACTCTGATAACACAATTACGAATAAAATAATAATAATAATAATAATAATAATAATAATAATAATAATAATAATAATAATAATAATAATAATAATAATAATAATAATAATAATAATAATAATAATAATAATAATAATAATAATATTAATAATAATAATAATAATTTTATTACTTATTAGGTGTTACATCTGGGTTGGAGTTCAATATGGCCAAATACGAGATATGACCCTCTGGCCCCACCCATGAGGTCCCCGATACACTTCGAGATCTCCTGCCCGGCTGCAAGATGACCGTCAAGAACAATTTGGAGCTACCAGGTGTGTCAATTTGCGCCGAGGGGCTCCCAGCAGCAATTAAGCGCATTTGAAACATTGACATTGAAATTGGGGAATGCCTTTCCTTACTCAGGTATCGTTTTCGTCCTCAAGACTCATCCACCTTTTGAGGGGCCGACCTATGTAATCGAGCTGACAAGTTGCAAAGGCTTAACGAGTTAACACTGTCTACCCTCGAGACCCTGCTGTACTAGCGCACGGGAGCAGACGTTACTACCCGTTTCAAAAGGGGGTCTCGGAGTACCAAATTTACGTACCCTGGTCGGGGTGCCATAGTATCGCTAATATGAAGCGCAAAAAAACAGGGCAATTCTTTATTTAAGATACGGCGAAAGTCGGCCAGTTTAGAAACCGCTTAGCCCACCTACAGGAGAACCTTAAGGTCCTGTGCAAATGGAGGCCTGGTAACGTACCATCCCATCGTGACTGGAGTGGCCCTTTGCGCGATGAGGTAAAACGACGTCTTTTTAACAAAGTTGCCGGCGACACAACCAGAGCTTGTCTAAAAGACGTGTCCGCCAAGGATTCAGGCGCCTGGTTGCACGCGCTTTCCAGTGTCTCTATAGGTACTTTTTTGATGATGAAATGATTCGCATAGCAGTAGGCCTACGACTAGGGGCAGACCTAGTTCGCCCCCATCGTTGTCAATGTGGTCACCTGGTCGATAAACTGGGACGTTACGGCCAAATCGTGCATTAACGACGCTTGAGGCATGCCGCTATTAATGAGACCTTTAGCAGAGCCCTTAGGTAATGCGGCCGTCCTTGCATCTTGTCGAGCGAGACAAAATGCTGGTTTGGGAGACTAGCAAGTTGAGAAAATACTTATCAATCGGGTATCCCCACAAATTCTGCCCCCTCGCGTTTCAAACATGGGTGCTCCTGGCGTTTGATCCAGGCAGCTGATCTGTAAAGTCGGCACTGTGTTAAACCTGTCATTCGGTGATATCAGGTCGTCGTCCTCTTTCAAACAACGTCTGGATCTTGACATACAACGCTGCCTGCGTTTATATGCGGAGAACACTTTTAAAGTGGTCTCGGCCTGGCCTCATCGAAACGGACACATGATAGTAAAAATACATGCCCGCTAGGCACATTGGTTTAGCTAATATTTCGTCATACGTGTAACATATACACAATGTATTATGCAATATATATATATATATATATATACGCTTTGTATTACCTATTATTTAACGATATGCCAGTTTGGTTTAGAACAGTAGTCGTACGATTCCAGTTTCCATCCGGCTCAGAAGTGCCCCGGGCGATCTGGGCCCGGTCGCTTTTACCAGACTTCCGACTTTGGAACGACGAGCCGGGCGCCACTTGCGCTCTTCTCGGTTGAGGTTCTCACGGATCACGGCCAACTTCAAACATATGTGGTGCGGATTAGGAAGTCGCAGGTGGACGCGCGCACGTTTGCACGTCGGGGCAGTCGGACGATGTTAACCATACGGTCTCGTTCTGTTTCGCCCTGACCCAGGTCCCAGAAGCTCGACGTATTGCTATGCAAGGAGATGCAAGGAGAGACATTGTCGGTCACATGATGGAGGATGCCGCCGCATGGGCGACAGGCGTCTACTTCTTAGACGCTATTATGTGCAAGAAAATGCGGCTAAAGGACGCTCGCCGCGCACGCCACGGAGGCACGCAGGTGTGATTAAGTGGTCGAGATGAGGGTGCCCCGCAAGGGGCTATGGCAACCTTGCCCTCTGTAGAACGGGTTAGTGAGCTGAAGGCCCGACGAGGTCCATGAAAGCCGGTAGGACACGAGGCTCCCCTCCCACGGTCTCGGTGCCACACACTTTCGAGCTTTGTGTGTGGATGGAGATTTTTAGTGGGTGAAAGTTCCACACATGGTGGTTGGTTGCCAGTACCAATAGTGTACCAATTCTAAATCTTGCATATAAAAGCCAGTACCAATTCTAGATCTTGCATGTAAAAGCCAGTACCAATTCTAAATCTTGCATATAAAAGCCAGTACCAATTTTAAATCTTGCGTATAAAAAGGGCTCGCAGTTTCGTGGTCTGCACACTTCAGCTGCATCGTTAAAACCTATTACAGCATGCGTTGCAGACGAATCATGGCCAAACCCACATTTCGGTATTACGCAGTATACACAACCTTATCGTTTTCAAATATATATATATATATATATATATATAGGAACGTCTTTGGGCGGTAGATTTATATATATATATATATATATATATATATATATATATATAGCAAAATAGAGAGATACTTACACTCCCGTCGCCAACGTAGGTTACGCGTTGGCCTATGGCAGAAGCGCCCGCCAGCCCGAATAGACAGGCCAGCAGCTCCCCCACCCTCCCCCCTATCGAGGTTCGGAATGGAGGTACCGCACTACTCCTACCCGACAATTAGACATAGAATCACCTCGCGATTTCGCGTTACACCCCGGAATATACTCACCTCCCGAAGGGTGGCTCGACCCACTCCAGAGCGGGGGTTCCTTACCGCTGCGAAAGGCGAATATATATATATATAGACCAGATGAGCGCATTTAATGCCCACTCAAGTTGTATTGGAGGTGGATTTCAGCCATTTGACGATACTGGTTCTTCAGACAGGTAACCCTGGATATTTCAACATTTCCGGCAAGAAAATATTGACTAGAGGGACACGGCAGACGAATCGTGGCCAAACGCACTTTTTCGGTATTACGCAGTATACACAACCTCATATTTTTCAGACGAGATGACCCTATTAAATGCTTATCCAAGCTGTATTGGAGGTGAATTTCAGCCATTTAACGATACTGTTTCTTCAGACAGGTAACCCTAGATATTTCAACATTTCCGTCGATAAACAAAAAAATAGGTTATTAAAGCATTTTTTTTACTTTGTTGCCGTATTTACAAATTGGCCTACATATACATATATGTATTTGTACTTTTATAAAATACTTTGAGTTGTACTTTTATTTATACTTTTATTTTATTTGTACTTTTATAAAATTTCCTTGAGTTGAAATTATAAAGCATAATATGCTTTATAATTTCAACTCAAGGATTGCTGTAAACACTTATGTGTCGCGCCGTACTTCAACTAGCGGATTCAAATGCCGGAGTCGTCAATCATTCTCGTTGCCCCGTTGGTATATAGCGCCAGCGGCTGACGTCCCTGCCTCTGTTGACATGGGACTCTATGAAAATGCGACATCCGAAGGTGGGGGAAAACGGCTTAGTTTAATTAGATCAGGAAATCAAACCGCGATCGATTGGGTACCAAAATAATCTCCATCAAATGCGCATTTCAGAATGTGTTTGTTTTATAAGTGTAACAGCAACATTTCATTGCATTGAGAATTGAAAATAAATATGTCACAATGCATCAACAAAATCTTGATTATAGCAAACTGCTGGCAATACGACTATTTTTGCTTCACTAGGCACATTGAATGCCTTTGAGGTGAAACAGACCTGTTTTCTTGGGCAGTTTATCCATCAAATAAATCCTTCTCTTGCAACCGCACATCTTATGAAGTAATGTCCGGCCAACCGCAGTTTTTCACTTCACCCTAGAAAATGCTTACTTTAACAAGTTCTGCTACTCGATCAAGTCTGATCAAGCTGGGTTTAGACAACCTGTAATGAGGATTACTTGTATGAATAACAATTGGAAACTTATTTTGCCATGTTGTGTAGTACAGGGAAGTTCTTCACTACAAATTGCTATAAATTAAACTTTGTTACGGTTAAAGAAGCTAAAGGGGATGGAACGCGTCAGACACCGATGTAGGGCAACCTCGAGGAGGAGTATTACCGCACACATCGATCCAGTTTTTATTTAGTAAAGGTCGCATGCCATGATGATTGCAAACAAACCTGTTTTGACTTAGGCTAATCACGTGGGGTAATTATCGTTAGTTTACAGCTTTCACTGGTAATTGGGAGGATTTCTCTCAAAGGGCTTAAAAGATTCAAGAATGGAAGATCCGACCTAGATAATATATATATATATATATATATATATATATATATATATATAACTATAGATATATATATATATATATATATATATATGATAAAATTTAATCAATTCGTTTTGTTCCTTGCCGACTGTTGCCGAATAAGGGTCCAACAAACTTCAATAACAGCCGCGGCAGCAGTAGCAGCAAAAATACTCCATCGTTGTCCTGTGCCCCGGCAAATATGGCTATGTGGCAAGGTAGATTCGGTCGTCAGCTGTGTCCACATCGGGTGGTTTCAGACACTCGTTGTCTCTGATACCACATAGCACGGAGCACAGAGCCTTACCTATGTATTGACCAGCATACCCTCTATGTTCTCTATGTTTAGCTTTCAGCAACCCTCCGACCAGCGTACACAGGGCCTATGGAGTAGTACCGGGGCTAAGCATGAACATCTGTCTGGCTGAATGTCCATCTTATATGAATGAATCTGTCCGCCTCTATGCCGGTCTGTCTGTCTGTATGACTGACTGACTTACTGAATGTGTCTGTGTTTATTCACACGACAACAGCAATGACGAAGACGGGGCTGGCGCAGCTTTTGACGGTAGTGGCAGAGGTGGTGTAGCTGCAGTCATTTTCATCGTCTACTCGTCGTCACCCCACGTGATGAGCAAATATACGACGACGACAACGACAACAACCAGAACAACAACAACAACGACGACGACGCGAATGTGTGCGTATATCTTACGGATGTGCTTGTAGGCACTTCCCTGTGCCCAGCCCTAGCTAGCAAGCTATCCAGTTGGCTTTATTAGCAGCTAAAACGTACCGAGGAGCGATGAGATAGGGTAGGTGGGACTGGCAGAAGTGGATGGGCTGGTTGTTATAGGCGACTTTTCACGGCGCCGTCAACACTCGCGTTGCGATGAGCGCACACTACGTCCTCACAATGGTCGCCACAAGCCGTCTGAATAGAAGCGGGCTTGAAGTAATATTAGTTCTGGGGTGTGGCTGTCCGTGCTTTGTTGTTGTTATTGCTGTTGTGGTTGCTGTTTTTGTTGCTGGTTTGTTGATGTTGTTGTCATGTCTTTGACGTTTGTTATTGTCGTTGTTGTTATTGCTGTTGGTGTGGTTCTTGTTGTTGGTGTGGTTCTTGTTGTTGCTGTTGCGCTTGCTGTTGTTCCTGTTGTTGCCGTGTATGTTGCTGTTTTTGTTATTTTTGTTGCTGTTGCTATAGAGGTAGTCGCTCAGACTGTTGACGTTGTCACTGACGCTATGTTGTTGAACTACAACGACAAAGCGACATCTCCCTTCGGACGAACCCATCGCCGAACAGCCCGTCTCGTCCGGTCGGACGGGCGGGCATCCCTTCGCTTCGCCTACTTCTCCTTCGTTCTGCCTTCATCATTCGTCGGACAACAGCAGCAGCATCAGTCAGACTGAGTATGACAACCAATGTTTGTACATATATATATATATATATATATATATATATATATACATATGTCCTTTGCACGTGTATACGGCCGCATGTCTACACGGCCGCATGTGAACGAGTACAAGCACGAACGAGGCCGCGTGAAAGTGCGGTGAAGCGGGCTGCTGGGTGTATGGGACGTGTCCCAAGCCACCGACCCAAGGCGAGGCCGTCATAGGAGGAGGTAAAGGAGAGAGAGAGAGGACGAGGAGGAGAGAGAGAACGACGAAGAGAGAGAAAGAGAGAGGGGGTATAGTGGACTAAATATGGCCTGGAATGCAGTTGAAGAATTCGCTGTTCGCGCACGCGTGCGTGCGAGCAAGATCTGGGTGGGGGGCCGGATGGGCAAAGGGTTCCGATGGAAGGAAAAGGGGTACGTAGAGGCGAACGGTCGTTGTTCAGGTCGCCTGCGAGGAGCAGGAAATTCCACGTCATGTCATTCTTCTGACGCCAGCATGCCGCCCGCCGCTCGCCGCTGCTAGTGACGATGTTGATTTTAGTCCCTGCCCTGTAGTCGTGGTCGTGCGGCCGGTCTGTTTGAGGATCTCTTGCTCCCCGAGCCAAGTTCAGCCCATTCAGAGCTCGGGTGTGGCGCCGTACATTTCGGTCCGTTTGCACCGTCCGCGTTACTGCGCCGCACACAACGCGTCGCTTCCTCGTGGCTCTCTCTGGATCTCCTCTGCCTTTGCGGCCTTTAGCGGTTCTCTTTCTTTTTCTGTCTTTCGTGCTCGTTCGGCCAAGCAGTACTCGACGGCTGACCACTGTTGGTGTCGTGCTTCAATGATGACGATGATGACGGTGATGAAAATAATAATAATAATAATAATAATAATAATAATAATAATAATACAAAGAAGAAGCATGATACACACACACTGACTGTGTTCCTGCACGTGTATTTACACCACATGTGCCACGTGCGTGCTGCCTATTGCAAGTGTCGTCTGGCGACAAAAAAGACGAAAGCAAGGCGCATAAAAGGCGGCAACCATTCGTTATGATCAGTGACAGCATTATCCAATAATGACGAGGGACATTTGTTGTTCATTATCGAAGTCTTAATCGCGGTAATGACACTGGACGAATGCTTCCCTACCTGCAGACATTTCTCGGCATACTTTAACTCTTCATATGCATGTCTGAATAATATATATATATATATATATATATATATATATATATATATAGCATCTATCCAATATATAAACGGATCGAAAAGTTCCGATACACAATTCGCACTTTGTTTATTACGAACACTTTCTTTTTATCCGTAGGAACATCAAAAGTCGCACGGACCTAGACCTGGCGAATAGGGAGGTTGGGGAGATATAGATATCACGATGTGTCCGCCGGTGCGTTGTCGTGATAGAGGATCCAAGAGTTGGATCCAGGCTTCTTGAGTCAGATGTTATAGCGCTAACTTCTTAAAATTTTGCGACATTTTTCTCTATTGACAGTAGAACCAGACCCCAAAAATGATTTCTTTGTAGTCGAAGAAAAACAGCCAAGAGACGCTTAATGATGGATCTGCTTTATCTGAATTTTATTGATCGACTTTCTTCGTGGAAGCATCATTGGAAAGATTGGGTTTTCGTCTCGAAGTTGTAAGCATCTATTCATGACTCATCTCCTGTAATAACTCTCTGAAGCAGTCTAGGGTCTTCTGCTACGGCCTGAAGGTTCAATTAGGACATTTACGACCCCTGCTGGAAATTCGACCTTTTTGGAACGAATTGTGACGCATAAAATATCGGTCAAAACTGTTTTGACTGATGACCGGTCACTTTAAAACATATTATTTGGTTATGACAAAACTTGATACAGATTCGTTGCTCTTCAGTTTTCGGCTTGTTAAAAATCGCCAAGCCTCTCGTTTTGTTCATGGGAAAATACGGACTGTGTACAGCTGATGAATGGCGCTTCTAAGTAAAACAAATCAAAAGACTTTAGTGGTTTTGATCTGGCGGCAAAACTAAATGTACCAGAACTTGCCGATTCGTATATATATATATATTGTTTTTGAATTTTCTATGATAGAATACGGGCATTTTTTTGGAAAATAGAATTATCGTTTATATTCTGTACATCATTTCCACCAATTGCCACACACTTCTTGAGGCGGTCGACCTATGTGTCGAAGCATTTTTCAGTGTTTTCTAGCTCCACGTCAATAACTTCAAGTACATGTTTACGTAAACTACAACGTCCGCTACTCAAATTTGAAACGTTTTCTGAAAGAGGAAAATCTCTCAGTGCGAAGCCGAGTGGATGAGCTAGGGGTCCACTGGTGTGCTCCCAGATGAGGCGAGAGGAACTTCAGTATTTAAAGCTTTTCTTCGTGACCACAGTGGAAACGTTTCTGGAAGACACTCTCTAGTATATCAATCGCTTGCCACTATAATTTTTACATTTCTTCCAGTTTGGTCATTGCCAGTCTTACTTCTAGAGAAAAAATTGGCGACCATCACCTTCCGAGCAAGCCACGGAAGCGCTCCAGTGCCGACCAATGCGAGCTCTGGGACTTGAGTAAAAGTAATAAAAAATGCACCCACGTCTCATCACCTTTGACAAGCCTCGTAAACAAAGAAGACCAGCCCTCGCTGACTTTCTGTTTGAATTTTGTATTCTGAAAAAACCCGCGCCTCATTTTCGTTCTGCGACAAATCACGAGGTACCCATCAAGCTGATTTTTTGGCAAGCCCAAAGTGGTCATGCAGGATCATAGGAAAGCTTGCATGTAAGGTCCCGCTATAAGAACCTCGCATCCAAGCCAAAAGTTTCCCCTGGCGGTGTATATTTTATAATTGAGTTACTCGTCATCGTAGCCTTCATACAAGCGACATTTTCCTTCATTGTCGTTTTTGCCCGTCGTACAGATCGTCATGGCGCTTCGTCCTCAATGGTCGACCGAAGCTCTTTTAAACCTTTGCACTTAATCCTCAGCAGAACTTGTATAACTACTATGTACTATGCAGTCCGATTTTTGGCTATGGCTGTTGTGACACCGACCTGCTTGTGGTCGCTTTCTTCTCACACTGCGGTCTGTGGGAACTTTCGACGCAACTTGTGCCACCCAAACACCAACAAAGAGCAAATTCTCCAAACCTTTCGCAAGTGTCTTCACGCACATACAGCATAAGCATATTTCTAATAAACAGCAACTATTTGTCTACTCCATAAATCGACCGTATTGACCACGATTACTCTATGGCGAGCGCAACGCGGATCATACGAAGCGACCGTCGATCGTAATTGTAAGAACGGATATCCACCTAACCCGGTTGTTCTATGACAAGCAGCCAAGCAGCCAAGCAGTTCGGCCAAGCAGCACTCGACGGCTGACCACTGTTGGTGTCGTGCTTCAATGATGACGATGATGACGGTGATGAAAATAATAATAATAATAATACAAAGAAGAAGCATGATACACACACACTGACTGTGTTCCTGCACGTGTATTTACACCACATGTGCCACGTGCGTGCTGCCTATTGCAAGTGCCGTCTGGCGACAAAAAGACGAAAGCAAGGCGCATAAAAGGCGGCAACCATTCGTTATGATCAGTGACAGCATTATCCAATAATGACGAGGGAGATTTGTTGTTTATTATCGAAGTCTTAATCGCGGTAATGACACTGGACGAATGCTTCCCTACCTGCAGACATTTCTCGGCATACATTAACTCTTCATATGCATGTATGAATATATATATATATATATATATATATATATATATATATACAGGTAGTTCAACAAGTTCTTAAAATGAAAACTAAGAATTTTCTAAATCTTGTTTTTAATCTTTTCTTATTCGATATACTCCTCGAGAAGCTCAATACACTTTTCCCACCGAGATTTCAGAGCATAATACTTCTTAAGTAGAATTCCGCGTCTTTAGACTGAAATAGGCATTGACAGCAGTCTTAACCTCTTCATTGCTGGAAAAACGCTTTCCACCGAGACTATTCTTCAAATGTCCGAAGAGGAAATAATCAGAGGGAGCCAGATCTGGAGAATAGGAAGGTTGTTCAATAAGTTCGAACCTCAGTTGGGCCAGTTTTGCCGATCATTGCTGCGACTTGTGTGCAGGAGCATTGTCCTGGTGAAACAGGACAGTTTTCTTCTGCAAAGCGGGGCGTTTCGCGATGAGTTCTTGCTTCAGGCAGTCCAACAGTCTTGCATAATATGCTCCCGCAATCGTTTTACCGCTCTCAAGGTAGTCGACCAGAATTATTCCACGTTGGTCCCAAAAAACCGTAGCCATCATCTTTCCGGCCGATGCCGTTGTCCGCACCCTCTTCGGAGGTCCTTCACCAGGTGCACACCATTGGCGAGATGCTTCTTGGGTCTCGGGAGTGTAGTGATGGACCCAGCTTTCATCGACGGTCACGAATCTGCGCCAAAAATCCGACGGATTTTTCGACATCTTGGCCAAATTTCGCTGTGAAGCGGAAACACGCGCGTCTCTTTGGCCTAGGTTGAGCAAATGCGGCACCCATTTTGCTCTGAGCTTTTTCATCTTCAAGTTCTCGTGCAGGATGAAATGCACACTACCCAAATTGATCCCCAAGACCTCCGTTATTTCCCTAATGTTCACTCGCTTATCTGCAGCAAAGATTTTCCGCACTTTTTCCACGTTTTCCTCATCAGTTGCCGTTTTTGGGCGTCCTGAGCGTAGTTCATCCTCGGTGCTCCTGCGACCTCTTTTTAATTCATTAATCGAGTTGGAAACAGTGGCAAAACATGGCGCAGAGTCACCGTACACCTCGTCTAACTCAGTTTTCACTTGGGTCGCATTCCAACCTTTGAAATAAAAATGCTTGATAACCACTCGAAACTCTTTTTTCTCCATTTTTCAAAATCACGCCGATACGCTGCACGGAAAAAGCGATCAAACGAAATCGCAACGGGCAATCACCATAATATTTTGACTGCTAGCAGTCGAAAAGTTGCCGTTTCCAATAGCAATGAAAGCGCGCCAAAATTCGAAGTCTGAAAAGCTCATTTTAAAAATCTGTTGAACTACCTGTATATATATATATATAGCATCTATCCAATATATATAAACGGATCGAGAAGTTCCGATACACAATTCGCACATTGTTTATTACGAACATTTTCTTTTTATCCGTAGGAACATCAAAAGTCGCACGGACCTAGACCTGGCGAATAGGGAGGTTGGGGAGATATAGATATCACGATGTGTCCGCCGGTGCGTTGTCGTGATAGAGGATCCAAGAGTTGGATCCAGGCTTCTTGAGTCAGATGTTATAGCGCTAACTTCTTAAAATTTTGCGACATTTTTCTCTATTGACAGTAGAACCAGAAACCAAAAATGATTTCTTTGTAGTCGAAGAAAAACAGCCAAGAGACGCTTAATGATGGATCTGCTTTATCTGAATTTTATTGATCGACTTTCTTCTTTGGAAGCATCATTGGAAAGATTGGGTTTTCGTCTCGAAGTTGTAAGCATCTATTCATGACTCATCTCCTGTAATAACTCTCTGAAGCAGTATAGGGTCTTCTGCTACGGCCTGAAGGTTCAATTAGGACATTTACGACCTCTGCTGGAAATTCGACCTTTTTGGAACGAATTGTGACGCATAAAATATCGGTCAAAACTGTTTTGACTGATGACCGGTCACTTTAAAACATATTATTTGGTTTTTATGACAAAACTTGATACAGATTCGTTGCTCTTCAGTTTTCGGCGTGTTAAAAATCGCCAAGCCTCTCGTTTTGTTCATGGGAAAATACGGACTGTGTACAGCTGATGAATGGCGCTTCTAAGTAAAACAAATCAAAAGACTTTAGTGGTTTTGATCTGGCGGCAAAACTAAATGTACCAGAACTTGCCGATTCTTATATATATATATATATATTGTTTTTGAATTTTCTATGATAGAATACGGGCATTTTTTTGGAAAATATAATTATCGTTTATATTCTGTACATCATTTCCACCAATTGCCACACACTTCTTGAGGCGGTCGACCTATGTGTCGAAGCATTTTTCAGTGTTTTCTAGCTCCACGTCAATAACTTCAAGTACATGTTTACGTAAACTACAACGTCCGCTACTCAAATTTGAAACGTTTTCTGAAAGAGGAAAAATCTCTCAGTGCGAAGCCGAGTGGATGAGCTAGGGGTCCACTGGTGTGCTCCCAGATGAGGCGAGAGGAACTTCAGTATTTAAAGCTTTTCTTCGTGACCACAGTGGAAACGTTTCTGGAAGACACTCTCTAGTATATCAATCGCTTGCCACTATAATTTTTACATTTCTTCCAGTTTGGTCATTGCCAGTCTTACTTCTAGAGAAAAAATTGGCGACCATCACCTTCCGAGCAAGCCACGGAAGCGCTCCAGTGCCGACCAATGCGAGCTCTGGGACTTGAGTAAAAGTAATGAAAAATGCACCCACGTCTCATCACCTTTGACAAGCCTCGTAAACAAAGAAGACCAGCCCTCGCTGACTTTCTGTTTGAATTTTGTATTCCGAAAAAACCCGCGCCTCATTTTCGTTCTGCGACAAATCACGAGGTACCCATCAAGCTGATTTTTTGGCAAGCCCAAAGTGGTCATGCAGGATCATAGGAAAGCTTGCATGTAAGGTCCCGCTATAAGAACGTCGCATCCAAGCCAAAAGTTTCCCCTGGCGGTGTATATTTTATAATTGAGTTACTCGTCATCGTAGCCTTCATACAAGCGACATTTTCCTTCATTGTCGTTTTTGCCCGTCGTACAGATCGTCATGGCGCTTCGTCCTCAATGGTCGACCGAAGCTCTTTTATACCTTTGCACTCAATCCTCCGCAGAACTTGTATAACTACTATGTACCATGCAGTCCAATTTTTGGCTATGGCTGTTGTGACACCGACCTGCTTGTGGTCGCTTTCTTCTCACACTGCGGTCTGTGGGAAATTTCGACGCAACTTGTGCCACCCAAACACCAACAAAGAGCAAATTCTCCAAACCTTTCGCAAGTGTCTTCACGCACATACAGCATAAGCATATTTCTAATAAACAGCAACTATTTGTCTACTCCATAAATCGACCGTATTGGCCACGATTACTCGATGGCGAGCGCAACGCGGATCATACGAAGCGACCGTCGATCGTAATTGTAAGAACGGATATCCACCTAACCCGGTTGTTCTATGACAAACCGTTGTGTAGTGTGTGTGTACATTTGTTGTATATATATATATATATATATATATATATATATATATATATATATATTGTAACGTAATAATTGTATTGTACGCAAGTATATGGCCCCCCCATATACTTGCGTGGGGATGCGCCCCCCCCCCCCCGTCAATGCCGGGAGAAAGAACTGCTCGCGTCAGAGAGCAAAGCCGGACTGCCTGCCTGTTTGACTGTCCGTCTGCCCGTATTGTTTGAGAGTGCCGTCTAATGGCCGCCACCCCCTACCGCCCCGTCGGGCGGAGAGCCGAGAGGAAGCGCGATACTGCAGATTTGCGACCGACCCCATGAAGTCGGTCATAACTGAGAAGTGCCACAACCAGCCCTACTGCAACTGCTACCACGAACGACCAGGGCAGCTTTTGATGCAGCAGCAGCTGCTGTTGCTTCCACTTGTACCGCTACAGCGACGATCTCTACTACTACAACTACTACTACTGACTAACATGAGCGGCATACGAATTCTCGCTTGACTGAGGCCACCACTCAGCCAGCCAGAGCTGCAGTTAACGCACCGCCAAACCCGATGTGGTCTGCCCAATGTGCCAGGGCGTGGTGTTCCGGGAACGCGCGCGAGCCAGTAACTAGCATCAGCGCAGAAGCAAGCGACTTCGTGGCTGCCGTGACGGCCGCAAGAGACGATCGGTCGGTCGGTCGGCGGCACTTTGCCTCCCACCCCCGCGAGGACCCCTTCGAGCGACTCGCCGAAGTTCGCCGGACCTCACTTGCCCCAGACTCTAGACTCTGTTTCCCTTACCTTACAACGCTAGCTTATGGCATGGCTACCCTATGGCATGCGGCAGAATCTCGACGAACGTCGAGCATTCGCGACACACAACGCCCCGACTGCAGCACGCCCAATCGCCAACATTACTTATGAAGAGACGACAACGTCGAGCTGCAATATGCATGCGGCGGAATATGCTAGCTAGACTACTTTGACCAGCGGCTGCGCTTCTTCGGTTACGAGATCGACTACTTCGATTTCCTGGAATTTGTTCGACGTAAAAATGGTTTTGCACGCACTCACTTCTCTCTCACTTTCCATCTTCTCCCGTTTGTCTTTGTTCTCGCATGCATTTTTCTCAAACACTGTGTCGTTGGCTATGGCCGGCCGAGAGAAAGCAATCTCGGCTCAAATTGCAAACTGAAAATTAAAGAGATTGGTTTCGCCGACCTGAGACTTGGGGTTCATGGTCCGTGAGTCCGGATGCTGCTGCCGCCAGCGCCGCCATCCGAGACGAACTTTACCGTTCAGCTCAAATACTCGCTAACTAAACTAAAACTAAATAGCCTAGTCTATGCGCAACGCCTATGTCTGGCACTATTGACGCCAAAGTAAGCCATGCGTCTGGTGGCTGAACGAACAGTCGACGGGTGTTCCCCGTCCAAGCCATTTTGTAATGAGATTTGTCGATAAAACAACGACCAGGCAAATGACCTTCACCGCATCTGGGCAGCTGGACAAGCATGACCAGAGTTATAGTGTTTAGGCAGCGCGGTAGACCCTCCACTCCACGAGGCCTGGTCGCTGCGGATTTTATGTATATTCTACATATACATACGCACTTACTTACGCGCAACTGCGCATACTGCCGTGACACTTAAACGTCTAATAAACGTCGTGTCGTGGCTTGCACTCTGATGCTGCTGCTGTTGCTGCTGTTGTTGCAGCCACTCACTCAGCATGCCTACTAGATAAGGGCTAATGAACCCTCATTAATGGCATAGCGTGGTTACAAGACTTGCAGATGTACAATGAATTGACTAAGTGTTTGCGGGTCGATTTGTGTATTGCATCGATGCATACGTCAAGATTGCTTTTACAAAACCAACGGAAGACCATTACGAACGTTGCCTCACGCATTTTCAGACACTGTAGGCACAACGGTGCATTGTGGCGTCTTGTTGGTGGCACACGATACTTATAGGTGATAACAACATATAGGTGACTTGAGAGGTGATATATACAACCCGTTTGTAACTATAACTAGTTTTATTATTATTATAGCAAGAAAGAAACTATAAAATAATGAGAATACACATTCACACCTCACAATTGTATTGTCCTAACACATAATAATAATAATATTAAATAAATAAAATTATTATTATTATTATTATTATTATTATTATTATTATTATTATTATGTTTCAGTTAGATATGGTTATTAACACGGGCTGAACCTTAATGTGGCGACGTCACATATTGTGTCTATTGCTGCTTCAACATTTCTTCGTTGAGAGTTCAATGAAGGGCGTTATCTGAAAACACAGGCCCTTGGTTGGCCAGTTAACTATCTAGCGCTCGTAAACCTCCTTGATAAGACTGTGAAGGTCTCAGGATCGTCGGGGGTCCAGAGTGCGAGGAAACGAGGCCCTATGAGCTTTAAAAACGGGCATGCCTCCGTAATTTGTTTTGCTTGTTCTGAGAGGCAGCTTAGCCGGCCTGTGATGGAAATAGCCTTAGTAAATATGAAAGGGGCTACAGTATCTTACACAATGGTGGCCAGACTCGGGCTTTGACTCTTATGAGAGGCCCTATTGTGAGCTCATCGGGTCGAAGACCAAGCCTTCTGAGATGACCTCGCCGCCCGAGATGACATTACGATCCGTTGTCAGCGTCGCTTAGGAAAGATAGGTAGAAACACGATATTTTATTTGTTATTTTTAGCATTGCTAAGGATGAGAGAAGATAGGCGTGGTGTTAGGTTTGTGGTTTGTAGAAACGGGTAAACTCTTTGAAAGTGTGAACTCTTTCTATTCTATTATATCATATGTTGTAATTTAAAACAAGCCAACGACGACATGCAGTATTAAAGTTTCCACTTATCAATTCACGAGACGATGTCGTTGAGACTAGATGCAGTACTAGACACGCCGAAACGGAAAAATGCATAGTATCTTGTGTGTCTGTGAGTAGGAGCGCTTATATTGGCAAGATAGAACACGTAAAAGACCTACGTCTGCGTCGCGGTAAGGAACATTCTGCCATATACAAGGATTTTGTTCTGTTTCCTAAAATTAGTGAGACTCTCTACTTCTTTTTGCTATTTCGCTAGCTTTATCTGCGGTGAGACTGACTAAAACGCACGCCGTCAAAATACGCTTCAGCTTTGCAGCCGGCTACGATTGCCAATAGAGATAGAGTGAGCGACTGTGGCTTCGGGCCGGGACGCGCCGCGCGGGCCTTCGACGTTGTCGCCATCACTGTCGTCATGGCTCAAACGTTCACAGATAACGAGCACCTAGTGCTTGCTATCTAGTAGAAGCCTACTTGTAATCTGAAGTCGTACAATTACTGCCAGCGATCTCAAACCAGGTGTAGCCACGCAAATGACCTCGCCCGAGACCCCGCCTGCGACCCTGCCTGGACGCGTGCCGCGCAAACTCAGCCCTTAGTGGCGCTCGCCCCCATAGCACCTCGTACATGCATGCATATGTAGGTAGAAGCAGCAGCAGCAGTATATCGACCTTGCCAATAGCGCGCACCTTGATAGCCACGTTCACCACCACCACCACCGGCTGATTGCCAACCTACTGAAATTCTAGGTTCGAACACATCAAGTAATGATAGCGCATGACTTCCATTCCAATACTCCCTGGCGAGGTGCGCATCTAACTGCGCTAGTGGTTCTGCCTCGGTCAGTTTTCTTGCCACTCCAACAAGATTGCCGACAGAATCCCGTAATGTGTGACCTTAGCCCGACTCTGATCGTTTGCACTGCCGGTCGGCAACCTACTAGCAGGTATACAAAGCGATTTGTCGCCGTCTGCACCAAACAAACAACATATCTGACATATGTTGTAAAGCACTTTATTAATTGCACAAAATTTACCTCCCAAAGATGACCCTAAACCCTGCCGAGGCTAATGCTCAACATTGGTATAATTTAAGCATCAAGCTATGTTGTAAAGTACTTTATTAATTGCACAACATTTACCACCCAAAGATGTCCCCAAACCCTGCCAAGGCTATAGCTTAACATTGGTACAATTTAAACCTCAAGCAACATTGGTATAATTTAAACCTCATAATTACCTAAGGAAATTACCGTTACAATTACCTAAGGAAAGTACCGTTGCCACTAGCCGCATGTCGCCGTTGGACAGATGTCGGACAGCTGGAGACTCAGCCCCGCGAGACCCGCACTGACCACATCGGTAACATTATGCAGTTTAATGTATACACTGTATAATCATCCTAACAAAGTGGCAGGTAGAAAAATATTAGATTCAAACTAGGTAAGTGTCACCCAAGGCTCATCGCTGCATTCGGAATGGGGATGCTCGTAAATAGACTGAAAGTCCACGTACTTCTCTACTCCACCCACCGTCTGGAAAACTGCTAGCAGATGAAAACCTCATATTTCACAGAAGTGCAGTTTCTCTCGCATAAGAGTTTCTGTCAAAAGTACAATCTCCCCACTTTCAATCAAGCGTTCTGGTGCTAGCTGTAAACCCCCAGATAAACATTCACCATTCCAAAGCAATAAATTACAGCTGTGTGTACGATGCAGCCGCCTTAGCAGAAGGCGCTATTTCAATTTAGCTGTAAAACCATGCCGTCTTTGCATACCCCAGTCTGAACCGGCGGAGCCTCCAGCCAGCGCCGGAACTTCTCTTTGCAACCTTACCATATTTTGTAGCATTAAATGCCACAAAGATTACGGAGTCGGTCCGGGAAACTTTGAGATTCCAAGTAGCGCGCACTTGTATTTGTCTCCCGGTTACCCAACCACGCAGCCGTTTTGCCAACGTTGTTCGGCCAAAGCCCTCCAAGCGGAGGACCTTCTTAGGGAACACACGGTTTTTAGAAAATCCTAGTTCATCCAGGTCTAAATCTGCACTTCCTTCTTGCAGCATTTCATATTCGTGTTGGTTTCGCTGCCGCTCGGTTATGTCTCTGGAAGGCATCGTTCTGACTGCCTGACTCAGGCGTTCTTCCTGGTGTTTCCCTAGGCTGTAACTGGGCAACCCACCACTCTCGCTACTATTCGTTTTGCTTTTTCTCGTCACCAGTTGGAAACTTCCCTTGTCCAGCTGATCTGCGCTGATTGCCTGCTGCTGTTGTTGCTGCTGCTGCTGCAGCAGCTAGACGCCCTCTTCTTTCTCCGTTGCTGGCGCTGTTGACCGAGATCGACAACACTCCTGCAACATCTGCAGGATGCGTCTACTTCGATTTCGGCTTGATTTCTCTGCTGCCAGCGGCACCGTTGTCGCTCTTGGTGGACAGAAGCATTTGAAATGTTCGAACCAATCGCAAGCTTGGCGGGAAGTTTTGAACTGCCACCGGCACCCTGTCCCATTTTGTGCTGTAGCACCTGCGTCTTCGTCTCGCTGTCCACCCTCGATGTACTTGCCTCGTTCTCGGTGGGACGCGGACAAAGCTGGCAGATAACATGCTCAACCGCTTGCACTCGGACTGTGTTTGCCGCCGCGAGGCGTCTAATTCAATGCAGGATCTCAAGCAGGGCGTCGGTTGGGTGGGCGCCTTCCAGTTCAGAACATTCAGTTTGCCAAGCGGTCTAGTTAGCCTTTACAGTGGTAAACAGTGCTGCGCACTTTACACTCTGGCTACACTGACCAAACAGAACAGGACACTGGGTCCACTAACTAACGAGTTCCACTCTTTATTACGGAACTACATACACAGCACACAGCTAGGCGCCACTATCTTGCGCATGGTTTATTTACCCATATAGTTAACCTAAACAATTTTGTGACAACGGATACGGCCTCAGATAGAGAGGACAACGACTTCTATGCTAATCAGACATCTATCAACTAGGCTTAATATTTATGGCTTTCATCTTCAGTAAGCGATGTAAGAAAAATTACTATCGTTAGGTGACGCAATCTTGTGTGTACCGCTTTTGCGATCAAATTCACAACGTTTTAACCTGTACAAGATCTTCCTCTCTAACGTTATTGAATTATAGTGAAATAACGACTACTTTTACGTTGTTTTTGAGTACCTGAGTGTTTTATGACTATCGTAGTTTTTTACGATGATTATACGTATATATATATATATATATATATATATAAGTCATTAATGCGTTTTTATGCCGAACGCCTTTTAAAATTTATTTGATGGTAAAAAGACATAGAAAATAAACCGAATAAAAATTCCATATGCATTTTGCACAAGTAGAGCTGGCAACCATCAGCTCCTAGGGTGGGACTGGAGTAAAACCATGACACAAACTGAAAACGAGTATCTAACCAATGCTGGAAATAGTAATCGAAAGATGTTTGGATGCATCAGTGGGCAACCATTCACGGGCAAACGCCTTACGGACTATACATACACTCTTAAAGTAAAATATTCGGAATCTTTAAAATACTCATCTGTGGCGCATATCACATCATTGCAGCTCTAATTTTTTTCTTGAAAGGTTTTCTTGAGGTTTGCGAAACAGATGTTTATAAGTCAAGTTCGACAATATAAATGATGGTCAATAATTTGCAAATCTAGTTCGCATAATTTGGCTATGCCAAAAAGAAACGTGTGGCCGGGCGCATTGTCGCAGTGAACATATCGATTAGTTTAAAATAAAAACACCCGTGCTTGTTCAAAAACTGAAAATGCCACAATTAAACCATACATTTTTGCAACCAGCGATAAAAGTTCTACCTACTGCACACGATCCACAATCAAACATTATCAAATAAATCAAGCAAAAACTCACTGTGTCGTTGATGTTAGAAGCATCCTCATACAATGATGGTTGCCATCAAATAGAACATACACACACAAACTAAAACTAAATGTTGCTTAAGCTAGCAATATAAGCTGCACTAAGTCTTCATGATGATGGTCTGTAACGAGCCCCAGGTCAATTAATTATCTTGAAATATTGCGCGAAATGATTGGCGAAGTGATCGGAGACAAAGATGTGGTCCGACCAGGTGAGAAAGAGAGTCACAGCACAGCACAGCCTTCTTCTATATCGCGGGCCGTAGTGCTACGATGCTTTCCTTTCGTCGCATAAGAAGTTTGTTGACTTCTGGCACAGTTTTCTCATCTAAAGCTGTTTTTTTGCACTAAATCTATGTTATCAGCATGCGGAAATATGCCCGCTGATATGCCCGCTCAGTGATCCGTGTGCTGCAATCTTGAGTATCCATCAGGACCCGCCTTATCTCTTATGGTATCTATTGTAACTTGCATAAGCTGTCGGGGTCAACCTGTGGAGCTACAGTGGCTACCGTCTTTTTCTTTCAGGGTTCTTTGCATGTAACAGGTGTTCTTTCTAACCCGTCGTCTGTCTGATCAGTTGGACTAGCCAGTGGTGTTTTCTGAAGTAGAGTAGTCTACAACGTGCTCACAAAGCAAATGCCATAGTTGAGTTTTACTCTAGATAAGATACCGTCTGCTATATGCTATTGAAAAATTAATTGTTTCTTTAAATTGTTCCCAAAAAAAACGTATGTGCGCCAAAAAACCGCGCATATACGGGGTTTTCCTGTACAGAGGAAGCTGCTCTATTTCGGTCGACACGCCTTCAGTGCTCATCGATTAACACATACTCAACTTCTGGAGATGTCACAGGATGATGTTCAGACTTTTACGATTTTCATTGCACTGCATATATTTGGACCTGAATAGTCATTTTGGTCGTATTGATTATAGTTTTCTACTTAGGAAAAAGGACAGAAACAATATTATGCGTGCTTTCACGTCAAATTAATTTCAATCTTATTTATGAAGTCGGTCTCTTCGCGTAACGATGGATTGTGATCTGAGTCACTAGTTTGCTGCGCTCTCGGAAGTATCTCAAGGTGGCTGTGCATCTCCTTTAGTATATGAATGTTTGTACTTCATATTGCTCTATATACCATTTGATGTGAATTGCTTTCAACACGCAGATTGATTCAAATTGTACTGCAAAACTGAAAACCAATATGTAATTGATAGCGTTACACTGCTTACATAAATTGTAACTTTTTGTCAATTACAAAGCAACAATTTTATGAATTGAAATTAAGAAGACCTTGGTGTTCTAGTGTCTGCTGAGTGTGAGTTCAGGCTTTATACAACACAATTAGTCAAATCTTCTTTAGTCTTACCTAACATTTGCTTGATATGCCTTATTATAACAAATGTAGGCATATATATATTAGTTCATATAAACGATTGTAGCTTCTAAGCTGTAATACTGTTTCCAAATCTAGGGGCCGTATTTGGAGATGTATATAAACTTACTGGAAAGCGTACAGTTGCGTTCTATAAAAAGGCTCCGTTGGAGATATTTCTTAAACCGCAATAACACGTTTCTGCCAGAAATGGTACTTCTATCAAGCCAGACCGTGCATTTGTTATTTCAGCTGACTTCAGACTGACAGCTAGAACACAACTTCTTTGACATCAGACCAAGCTCTCGAAAAAGTCAGTGCTTTGTCTACCCGAAGGCTGTTGTACGCACTGAACACATAAACATGTTTGCTTCATGTAAGTTTCGGTAGATACACGAAAAAATCGACTTGTTTTTCTGTCAAACATGCTTTATGGACTCACTTTATCTACCGTTTTTTGGCACCAACCAACTCTTTCTCTCTCTGTGAAAATAAATGCGTTTTGTATTATTTTTTCCCATGTAGGCATTTATGGAAACGAGATGGCGAATGCATTTGCAATGCGCTAGAAAATGACGCGAAGCACCATGTTTCACGTTTATTGCTCAATGTCCAGTATGTGATTTATGTCTAGTACATGACTATGTTTCGCAGTGCTTCTAGGTAAATGCCAAAAATATTTTGCATTGACACTGAACGGAAAACGTGGCAGAACGCCGCGGCTGCAGATCATGCGAATGGGAGCCAACTTGCTAGGCGTATGAAAAACAAATACATAAAGAAACACCTATGACTTGTTAGAAATGCTCAATTAGTGATATAATTGAATTATCTAGATATGCCCGACAGCCAAATCCGTGTTTTATGCTTCTGAGATGAAACATTTAATTATAACTAGGGTTACAATAAACTTTAAGTATATATATATATATATATATATACATATACACAATTATCCGTCCTGTCACTACTAATAAGGAGAGTTCCCCGTCAGGATTACATTTCAAATAATGCTTAACAACAGAGCAACTGTGTTTAAAGTTTCTGGTATGTTACGCCGTAACTAGCAACTCTCGCACAGAGCTGCTCGATCGAAATGCAACAGCGCTGGGTACTGCGTCTGCTTTAATAAGTATAGTCGCGGCTGCCTCACCACTGGTTGCTTCGAAGATGCATTTACACTCATTAATTTGCGGTAGAGATGTGCTCATGGCACACTTCGGCGAACTTTCGTAACGCGACGATGGCAAAGCGATATTACACTTGCAATATGCAACGTTGGAGCGGTAGGCTTAGCGGGTTCACGCAGATACCACTAATGTTACTAATTGATGGCTACAATAAGTACTTCTACCGGAAAACGCTGAACGATGTATTCAGGTGAAACCAATTCTCATAGTCACACTTTTAATTTCCTTGGATTTTGTTTGAGGAAAGCGGATGAACTATATATATATATATATATATATATATATATATATATATATATATATATATATATATATATATCTAAATTTTTTTTACTTAGTCCGTAAGGCTAATAATAGTCGTGTACGGTTTTTCCATGTCATGGCCGATTTCGAATCCACTTCGGCATTTATCTTGTCTAAATTGGGAACCATGAAAACCAATTTAAGTGCAGCCGGTCTGGGTCTCAAACACAGGCCTCCCGAATGCAAGGCAAATGCTCTGCCACTAAGCCATCTTGCTCGGTATATATATATATATATATATATATATATATATATAGCGACATAGGAAATTGTAGAGCTCGTTAAAGTAAATATTTGTTTCTAGTAGAAAACGTACAATTGCGAGACAACCAGTACTGCCATACAGAAACTAAGCATATTGTCGAGTTAGTAATTCTGCTTTTTCTTAAGGAACATTTAAAATTAAAATGCGACATGGTCGTTTAGAAAGGAATCCGTAAGAAATAAGGTTATTTTATTAGCCTTCACGCCCAATACCGACAAATCATAACCCTACGCCATGTGCAGCGTTTTTTTTTATATAATCACAATGTAAAACTGATACATTACTGATATAGAAAAGTATCAGTTTTACATTGCGGCAATTATATGTAATTATATAAAAAAACGCTGCATTTGGCGTATATATATAGAAAATATTGTGATGATTTATTAATAATTTACAATACGTTTGCACACTCGGCAGTGCTCGCCTTAATAAACATTGTGGTAAAAAGGTGTTACGTGAGGTTAAGAATCAGCTGTCCGTGTCCTTGCTTGATGGTAGCCCCCGCGGTATAGCCCTCAAGGTTCCCTTGCAACGTTAAAATGGTAAGATCCATAAGATTCCTCTTCGTGACGCCGAGCCCAAGAGCGTCCTCGCATATTCGGAGTCCCATACACCATTCATAGAGATAGTGATGGATCCGAATCTGCGAGGTTTTTGCGGGTCGGGGAGCGCCGCTCTTAGGAACTCGACGTCATATTTGGTGATCTTGTCCTGCCTGCGCTTTTGCCAGGTCCCGGTTCGGGCCGCAAACCTCGGCATTTAAAACCCAGACATCGGTAGGTGTTGTTATTACGAGGTCGGGCTTTAGACCCGGTGCGCCCGGTCGACGGAATACTCGCTCACGAACCACCTTATGACCCCTCTCGCGGAGAAGACGCGCCACGCGATCACAGACGTCGTCATGTCTCTTTATAGTTTGTTTGTGTGTTGTATCACACATCTGAGCGACATGAGCCAACGTCTCAAGCGCATGACACCCGTGCCTACAACGTTTGTTGTAGCCCTGGCCAATCTGGCACGCGTTGGTAGTGCGTTGATCCTGAGCTTTAGTAGGTTTAAATACTCCTTACCAGATAGGTAGGGCATACCCTTAATTCAGTAATGTACAAAGGGGGTTTCGTGTGTTTTTTTTAAATGTGCCCCATCGAACGTATTGTGTAGTTGTTGAGACCAGTAATCGGTCTCTTGTGTAGCAGTCTTAATTGAGGTTCCCAAGCGCTCGCAAAGAAGTCTTGTTTTCGCAAGGTCTTTTTTGAAGTGCTCGGTGGTTAGCATCCATTGGACCCCAAGGTGCGAGGAGTGTTGTAGTGCTGTCAGGCGGGAGAGGCGGAGTCTGGGGATGAATGTTTGGAGGCAGGGGATGTCCAGACCGCCGTGTGCTGTGTGCGTGTACAGGTAGGCGTTCGGCACCGAGTTTTTCGAGCTTAAGCCATTTCGACTTAACAACCTTTCTGATCTCTTTATCTAGGTCGCTAACAAGTGCGTAAGATAGTCTGGGACCGGAGACCTAGTTTATATAGGAGCCGGGGAATGAGAAAAGTCTTTCAAAAATATGAGTCTTTGGTGGGGTTTAAGGAGAGCTATCGTGAGTCGGTTGAGTAAATTAAGGAGTATATCCTTGGTGGAGTCAACTCTGCCATTGCTGTCAAAGTCGACTCCAAGATATCTCCATCGATCGCTCATACCTTTAGCTGGCAATTGTCAATATATATATATATATATATATACTCGTCCCCATGGAAACGATCTGATTCGCTGGTCCCGATCAGCAAGAGCACAAGTGTATTCCTCAAAGACCTAGGTATCAAAAGTAGTGCTAACACAAGTGACCAGCGCAAGGACGAGTTTCTTGGTTAGCAACTAAAGCTCGCAGTGTATATAGGGGAAACGCCGCCACTATCATCGGCTCTATGGATGGAGGAGTGGGGTGAGCCTAGGCGGGTACACGCTTGGGAAATCTCACAATTGAAAGAAATACTAAAAAATTGAAAAAATAATACTATTATACAAATATTTTGATAATGCTTATTATCATTATGTACATATAAAACAATTACTAATATATATACATTATATAACATATACAATATTGCTAAAATTATTATTATTATTATTGCTCAAGTGTCGATGATCACTCAACATCACCTTGGCGTTGCCTCTCCAATGACACACTCTGTCTGAGGAACGCGGTAGATATTGATTCCGCTCTGGCCTCAAAGAGGTTTTTCCCGAATGCCATTAAAAAGTAGTCTTCAAGAAATTGCGCCTATAGGCGCCATTTGTGAGATCTCCCGTTGGTGAATGGTGTGGCCGACGCCCGCGCTGGCCAGTGCACGTAGCCGACGGCGTACGCGTCAATGACAGTGACGCCTTACGCCAGCGGCCGATTATGGCTTTAGTTCTGGCTGGTAAGGCCATCTGGTCGACGCCTGATGTCCCTCTGCAGTCCACCAGACTCCGGTGTGACGCGGTAGCCGGCTTGTCTGAGAGCGCGCCCGCGGATGTCATTCATGGCATTGTGGGGGCCCTGCGCTAGCCCCGCCAGCTTAGTGCATCTATGCCGGTGCAGACCGCTCTCATCCGCCGTTCCATCGCATAGACATTCCTCTCTCTCAAGCATGGCAATGGAGATCACTGGCGGCATGGCACTGGTCGTTGGTCAGCATACTGCCGACAAGCTCGGGTGGAAACACGTCGAGTCGTGCTCCGGCGGCGTCGGATAGAACCGCTTTCAGCCCGAGTGGCTGGCAATTTGATTCTACTCCTTCTGCCTAGTGACCTGTTCCTCCGATGGACTACCAGACTGACGCGCGTCCAAGATCCCAACAGCATCTTGTTGGTGGCTGATGAGCCAGGGCAGTAGCGGCTACTGCGGAGACGCAGCCATGTGACGAGGCAACAAAAGCGGGCATGGTAAGCGAATTCTTGCTTGTGCTTATTCGAACATGTGCTTATTCCACACAGTCGAATCGATATGCTTGCGTCCATGCCCTATCCTTGAGTGCTATGTCAAGGATGTTGTCCAAGGCTCTGCTCACCTGTCGTCGAGATCCAAAATTTCTGAAGGCAAAAAGGAAGACATTTGATGTCCGTAGTGTTTTTAGGACTTTTTGCGCTCCCATTGCGTGCAGGAGCGAAAAGTAAGCTTGGTGTCTATCGAGATGGCCCAGCCGCTGGTAAAGCCAGAAGAGTTGTTCCACCGCGGCCAGTACCGGGCCAATCATGTCAGGGAACACCGCCGTACCCAGCAGCAACTCCCACGGCTTCCATGTAATGCCAAAGTAATACCGAGCCTGGGGGGGGGTGGGGAGGAATCCGGGTTTAGTGGGTTTGCGAGTCTCACACTAGTCACGCAGGCTGGTAGTGGCGCATGTGCATCATGCATTCCCAAAACCTCCCAGAAAACAAAAAAACAGCAGGTCCAGTTCACACCTGTTCTTTACAAAGATGCCCGGGAGCTTGCTGTTGAATTCTGCGGTGCCCTCGTTTTTTTAAGGTTAGAGCATTTCTAGAACCTGATTTTGAAAAGCAACATTTCTTGTTTTTGAGAAAGGTGCAAGCTGTGTGAACAATAATATCCGCCCCATTACCAATGGCGTACCCCATCTGCCGGGGCTGCAGGTAGGTTTTCAAATTGGCCTGGGGAAGCAGCGTATTTGTGGCCAACCTTCGTGCAGCCAACAAGTCGGTATCCCCCAGTGTTCTTTTTTTAACGTTTCTCACAACTTCCGGAACTTGTCCGTTACGTGTGCTCTCGAATTCCTTAACAAGTGTTTTCAGCACATCGTTCTAGTGTCTCCGTTGGCAGGAAGAAGAAATTTTAGATGTTCGGGCGTGCGGCCTCCCGCCGCACCAGATGCAAACGTGCAAAGCGCCTTAGCAACATTCTCGCTTGAGCACGACCCGACCGCTAGCAAGCCGATAGGGAGCGGTAGCACCACGATCCCTGCAGGAGCAGGAGGCTGCTTTGCCATCATCTTACTAATCGACTCCTCCGCTACAGACGCGATCGTGTCATCGGAAGACAAAACTCTAATGGCGCTCCGCACATTAAAATCTATGCAAAGCTTGTGAGCGCGGGCTTTATTCGTCATTACACGTTTGCTTCGAGCCTCGGCCTTACGGCACCTTCGAAAAGGGCCACCTTTTCCCACCATAGTCATAGCAAAGAAGCCATAGCCTGGCCATTCTGGCTATGGCCGCTTTGAGTTTCTTTGTCGACGTGGAGGACTTTTAGGGCTAGGGTGAGCAGTGCGGTCCAGCTCGCTTCGTCATTATTTTGACTATGATTACATCTTTGAGCCGACGGTGGAATGGCCCGCGCAGAGGGATTCTTGCTCCCTTTGAAATCCCGCTCGGCACATTGGCGAGTAGCCGGTGAAGAGGCGGAGTAGAAGAGGGCCGTGTTGGCTAGGCGACAGCCCAAAATTCGCTGGCGGGGTGAAGAGAAGGTTCTACTAGCGGAGCGCGCCTTATAATAATATAGCTGATTAAAACTATAACAACTCTCGTTATTATTAATGGTAGTCAGCAAACTAAAACGAAAGGTTCCGATAGAAATTGTTGTAACATGTATATATATTTACAAAAATACGTGGAAATAATACATTTCGATGATCATCTCTTAGTCGTGGTATCGATTGAACACGATATTTTGCCCCAACAGCATCTTCTGTTTAACCCAGAACGCAGTTGATCAAACATCCCTCGCATCGCGTGGGAAGCACTATAATGCTGCCTGCGCAGGCACGTATGATTGCCTGCTTTGTCGTCGAAAACAACAAAAAGAAACGAGGAATACAGGCCGAGAGGAAAGAAGCCAGAAAGAGTTAGAGAACGAGAGAGAGAGATGGGGGGGGGAGAGCAAGAAGAAAAAATACAAGTAAAGAGACGGGGGTGACGGAAACGAGTGCTGCGACTAACACTTTGCTGTCACGCACGCGGTTCACAAAGTGATATATCTAGGGGGCATTCACCGTCCCAACACCCACGGCCGCGGTAGTAGCAGCAACTCCAACGACAACGACGACAGCGACAACAACGCCGTGGCACCTCTGTGTCCGTGGGCCGTGTTATGCGAAGTTTGACGGTGGAGGAGAAGAAAGAAGGTGCGCGTCCGGGAAGGGGGTGGCGTCAGGAAGCTCTAAGGGGCCAACCGGGTGCGGAATAGTTCTGGGACAAGACTGAAAGGTAGGCAACCCGACCGGCCATAGACGAGACGACACCTGAGTCCTTCGCGACACACACTTGGGCCAGTAGTCACTCTTGCACGGAGGCGCGCGGGCCGTCACAGGCTTCCCAGGCCATCGCTCATTCAAGCTAAGTTTTGGGCCGTAACACGTCAAAAGGCAACTCGGTCGAGCATACAGTTCGAAGACAGTAGGCAGCCAGGCAGGTGGTATATCGTCCATCTAAAAGCGGCAGACAGCGGGGGTGACACCCAGGACAACTGACGTCAACTTTTCGCTCCTCTACTGTATCATAGCAGCGCCAACCCCTGGACGGGGGTCACCGAAGCCACGTTTTCTTTTGCCAGTCTAACTCTAGTCCTTGCTTTTGCTCTCGATTGCTGCTGCTGTCGCATCGTGGTGGTAGAAGTAGCGAAAACGGCAGCCGCAGCAGCAGCAGCAGGGTTTCTTTTAGAACAATTTCCTCTCTCTGTTTTTTTATTGACTTGAAGAGAACAGTCGATAGAAGAGTCCTCTGGCCTTCTGTCTAGAAACTTAAGGCAGGTCCATACTCCACGTAGGTAAGATTGAGTCGCTGTGCTTTACCAGATACAGAAATCAATACTTAGCTAGTACAAAGTTGAGAGAACGAATGAGGCGCGCCACTGTAAGACTTGTCAGAAGTTATAACCTATTACTACCTAGTCGACAAGCAGCAACGCCGTGAAGCATTATATATATTCTTCTAAATTATAATAAAACTCGTAGATTGGACAATTTATCAGCAAAAAAAAAAGTTATAACCTTAACGACCATTTATGAGATATGCAACACACAGCCTTAGTTTACTGAATGCACTTACCAATGTCCAACATATATGGTGAGACGTTGTCTCTATGCTAGCTCGAATAGCCGAGCGGCCATCATCTAAATGATCTAATCAACTTTCAAATAAAATAGTTGCAAATGTTGATAAGCTTATATTTATAACGTGCAATTTACAAGGTCAGCGGAGTGATCGACAAGCCTGGCCGGGTGGACAAAATAGGCAGAAGTTTGGCACTGAAGAAGAAGAATCCTTTATCTAGACAAAGGAACCCTGAAGCAAAAGACGAATACTGTCGGCGATGTCCTCTGCTAGAGGATATTATGATCATCATGACGGTGTTCGATTTTCCCCAAATCCCGGAACCGGTAGGTGCAGCTTGCCGGGACGAGCGAGTAGCTAGCTCGCTGGTTAGCTGCCAAGAGCGAGCGGGTGGCTGTTTCAGCAGATGTACGAAGTGGCGGTTTTTCTTCTCGCCTGGCCGTTCGCCCCTTTCTTTACTTTTCCTGCCCCTGTTATCGCATCTCTCTGCTATCAAAGCCCGGCATACGTCCGCCGAACCACACCACCCAGTCCGCGGGTACAGCGTGCGCTTAACGTGCGCAACCAACGCAGACACTCACACGATACGTACGAACGCAGTGGGGCGAGTGAGAAGAGAAAGCAGGAGGGGGATACAACCATTTCTATGGGAACCTTCCGAGAGGGCTGCGGAGTGGGCATTTTAGGAAAGAGCATGCTAAGGCTAGGGCCGACTTAAAGGCAGTGCCCGAGGCAGAGCTAGGCTTGACACCTCCATATGCGTCTAAGTGATTTCCTATATATATATATATATATATACAAATAAAGGAGAACGCAACGTTGCGCCACATGGCCCCGCGCTATACGGTGTTGGCGTTGAGCTGACTCAGGATGGCGGCAGAGGCGACGCGGCTGGTTTTGCAGCCAACGCGGCTGGTTCGTACCGTCATATCGCCAAAGCAGCTAGCGAAAACAGCTCTCCTTCTATCGTAGGGCTAGGAGGGACGTAGAAGTATATCATAAGCAGCGCGCGATGGTTTATTTCTTCGTCCGCCAAGCACCGTTCTCCAGGCGGAGAGTGTGTCCTGTGCGTTATAATACGAACTCGCCAAAATACAGCTGCGTAGGTTGGGTAGAGAGCATTAAATCGTTTCGCTGCTAGAAAACAGCCCAGCGTTTGGTTTGCCTAGAAAAGTTACTCAGAGACCTTATTAAAATAGTACAAAACCAGGACAACATATAAGGCACATATAAGCTACCCGAACTCAAGCAGATTGAATTAGTTGCACAAACATATTGGTTCGTTTTGAAGTCCTTAAACAAAAGAAATTGCAAAAACGCCTAATATAGAGAAACAGCAAGCGTTACCTGGGCGTAAATAAACGGATAGGCTCATCACCTTGATGTGATTCATTTTTAGCTATTCTGCTTAATTTTGATGTACTATACAAGCGCTTTCTTAGAAGTTTCTTAAGGCTTGAATTATTTGAGTCTGCTAAACAAGCTTTATGGTTTGCTGTTCTTTTATATTGATCAATTCTGTTTATTTTACTTAAATTATGTATAATATACACTGCATGTATAAGGTCTATAAACATTTATTTGTTTTCACCCACCCCGCGAGGGAAGAAGTGCAACAATTTATGCCCCACTGCTGCGCATTCGACTACATGGTACTTGGCAGATCTCTGGAGGCAGAACAGGCAGGTACACAATTCGTACTCCTCGTGAAATCGGGCGTTTAGATATTTATGTAGCTTCCAACTCCCATTAATTTCTCACTTTAAATAAAACATTCGTCGGATGGTGTACGCGGTATTTCAGCCTTAGTGCGATTGTTCCAGTAGCTGCTGTATATCCTAACGTAAGATACACAATGCGACTCCTCGTTTGCATCGTTAAGCATAGCACTCGCTTCACGTAAATGACAAACACTTCTCAAGCTGATTAAAATTCGCCCGCGTAATGTATTTCCATACCCTGTCATGACCTCACATCAACCTGGAACAATTTAAAGCATAGAGGAGGCAAGGAGAAGGGACTCAGCGGGTATTACCATATTTTACGTAATCTCCAATACACCAAGCTACACCCTCTATTACCATATTTTACGAAATATCTAATACACCACGCCTACCATCTACCAATAAGGTGTCTTCATAAAAAAAAAACTTGATATTACACCCAGGAGAGATTCACCCACTCCTGCCCGTTGAATTGATTCAACCAGCAGCAGAGACAAGGGGCTATTTATAGGGGTTTGTCTAAGGCCATGACGCAGTCAATAAGGACTGCATACGGATGTCCTCTAGGTTGTGCCACAGCTCGCTCGATTCTGACCGAAGAACGTGGATTGCATCACGGGTTCCTCAACCTCTCCTAAGGCCGAATTGCTCCGGTCTGTTCAGTCACGTACTCAATCCGCTGAATAACCAACTTGCAGGCAACTTTCTCCAATGTGCGCCTTGACAGCACTCCGCGATAGATTTAGATCTTGTTTGTCATCAACGTGCCTACCGATGAACAGGAGAAAATATATAATAGTTTCAAATGACTTATTAACATCTCAGTCAACCGCGTACCAAAAACCGGTAAAGCCACTTTTTCCGGCCCCCTACAGTTGAGGAATATCAGCCGTGTATAACAGACAACTAAATTCATTTAATTTCTTAGATAACTACATTTTTACAAATGTCTTAGACAACATGCCTGCTTTCCGCACAATCTGTTATTACATTTTGGCAGTATGCTCTGCATGCTACGAGCTTAAACTACAAAAACAACGTCCACACATCATCGTAAATCTCTCCTTTTTTTGCATGTTCTATCTCTAACTAGACGTACAAGTGTGTTTCCTCTTTGTCGTAACCAGACAATAGCCGTGAATGGATGGGCTACGACTATTGTCTGGTTTCACGATTTGTTGGTTTTATGCAACGATGACTGGTGCATTACGCAGAAGCGTGAAGGCAACTTTTTCTAAAAGCACCATGAACGGTTCAACGTGTCTCTTTGCTAGATTCTTTCAACTGATATCTTCGGCCTTCATTGTCCCAATCACAACTTTAATACAACCTACATAGCAATCGATTTACCTTTTGACAGCATGGGAAGTAGGCTTACTAAAATGACACTAAACTGCGGTATGAAAATTAGTATTTCAGGTTGCGAGAAGCGAGGCTTTTTGCCACAAGATATTGTACAGGTCTGCTTATATTATGTAATTTAGCCTTTTTTTCACAGGCACGTCTCTAGCAAGACTAGCTAGCAGAACTTAAGCATTTTTTGGGAGTACTAACATACACAAAAAGCGGGAATGTTCTAGGCTGAGTCGAACGTTGACCTTGCCCCTGGAGAAGCACGAAAACATTTATCAAGCGCTCATAGGTGTTCCTCATAAATCTACCATTACCCTTGAGAAAAAAAACGAGAGGCAAAAGAATACCAGAAAAAAGAAACCAGAGAGGAAATAGAAGAAGAAGCATAAGAAGGCGGAGAAGCAGAGGGCTGCGTTGGAACGCACCAGTCTGAGGATCATCGCGACCTTTATCTATGGGAATCTATGGGTCGCTTTGTGTGTCCGTGTCTGCGGCCCTTCCAGCGAAAAGGCTAAAGTAGGAGAAAATATTGAGGCATTCCACTACTGTCGTTACTGTTTGCGTCTGCTGAGGAAGCTTCCACAGGCTATCTCGACGATCTCTCGCGGTTGTCAGCGGCTAGCGGCGTCTCACTATTCCCGTCATCCCGGGAGCCCTTCCTGATGCTGCGTCGTCGCCGGCGAAGCAAATTTATCATCGCGCTTCCGGACGGCCTCGTTGTCCTTCGGCCAGGGCCTTCTCCGGCCGTTCGCTGTCGCAGCCATTGCGTGGCCGTCGCCGCCGCCACATCAACATTGCCCAGCCGCCGCAACCGCCGACGTGGCCGACGGTCAATAAGCCTCCCCTTCGCCCCCACGACCCCACGACTTGGTCGAGGTCACCGAACAGGGGTCGCCACGATGGAAACCTTACCACCTAGCCCCTATCGCTGTCTCCGGACGCGAAACGGAAGACGCGTTGAAGGAAAAGATCCGTTGAAGGCGGGGCAAAATCCAGCTTTAAGCTAAGAGGAAAAATAGAAACGAAGCAAGCCAAGGAGCGCTGCTTGGTCATAGAGCATATCAGCCGACCAGACATACAGGAATCCCGACACAGAAGGGCTCCAGTTCACGCGCTCGCTTATTCTCCTCAATTTTCTTCCGCGTGCTGCTCTTCTGTTCGCCCTAATACGTATCGCAATGAATAGAGGGAAATGCGCAAAAATAGCAGACTGGCTAATACCCTGACATATACGAGGCAGACGAACGTGAAACCAGAGCGGCAGGCAGACATTGTTATAATAATGAAGAAGCGAATGATCCGAAATGACAGCATTTACGGACGGGTCCTTGAAAGTTCATGCGCGCGGTGGGATCTTGGGTCTCGTCGCCGTCATACGACCTGTTGAAGTGAATTGATTTAGGGGGCATTTTTTGCTCTTGCCTCGGGGCGGCGATGCAAGCTTATTAGGACCATTTGTCTTAGAGTGTCCTGTGTTTTCCCATTTTATATGTAGGAATGAGCAAAGCCGATTTCCTTTTTGAGTTCAATAAAAACGTAAATCAACTTAAACAACTTTCATATTATTTTCGAAAAGAATGACGACAATGATGTAACTGAAAGTAATTCACAAGCATTTCAGAAAATGCTTTGTATAAATTGCATGCAAGCGAAAGCCATACTCCTCGGCAAAGAATATATATATATATATATATATATATATATATATATATATATTTACCTGTTATATCTAACGATAGCATTTGTAACGGAAGCGCGATTATATCTAGGCTACAACTTTCAGAACTGAATGCTATCTATTGTTACGGCGCTCCTCAAAATAGTATAATTCTCAAATTGCGCTCGTTGTCGTTGCTTTCCTGTGTTTTTAGAGATTATACCGCAATATAATTTATCTTTTGTAGTTAGGTAAAACCATTACTAGACCCTTTTGTGTTTTGTCGGACTCTGGATCTGACGAGCTTTTTCAATACATCGTCATTTTTACCACTCGAACTTAGGCATCGCTTCCATATTTGGCCAGCGACCTCTCGAGGCTCCAGTTTAAATCTGCTTGCTTAATCAAAAACAATTGGCTTCCAAACGGTGCAAATAAAGAACTCCAAAAGGCGTACTTTACTGATGATAGAATAAATTTTTTTTGGGAGGTTATTCTTAGTTCTAGACCATATTCCGTCTCCGACGGGCTTAGATTTTAAGACTCAGAGGGCTGGAGGGTCAAACCGGCGACACCCCGGTAGATGGCAGCCATACTAATGCACTAGTCCCCTCGACTGCGCCGCCATAATTTCTTCCCCGTAGTTCTTCTTCTTGCATATATATAGTCCGCGAGACTATTATCTATATATATATATATATATATATATATATATATATATATATATATATATATGCAAGAATCATTTTGTGTGTTTTAATTCTGTTGATTTGTTTTTTTATTTTTGAAGATAAAACAGGTTAGGTAAAGCGATAGCTTATGTAGTTGACACAAATATATTTTTTTCAATCGATCCACATAACATTAGTGGCGGAGTAAATAACTCTATCACCCTGGTGGATCACGTTATAGAAACGTTTAATGAGTTTGGCTTAGTCGTTACACTAGCAAAACGATTGTCAAATTGTTTGGCCAGGCTAAGAGGCTAATTAGCGTGCCAACGTCCTTCCAATTCCGTCCACATGTGGTGAATCACTTCTACCTGGTCAAGTGTCTGGGGGTGACTTTTCAAGATAAGTTCGCTTCGAACCGCACTTAGACTAAATAACTCCTAAATGCTATGCAGTCATTCCAGCTTTGCGATGCATAAAACTACTCCGGGTGCCCACTGAAGGCCTGTTGATCACCTACAATTTACTGTTGATGTCCACCTTTTGCTGTGGAATTATCCTGTGGGAAGGCGGGGACTCTGGCATTCTTCGTAGAGCAAAGGTCACACAAAATGACGCATTACGGGCAATAAATTCTAGACGTCAAAGTGATTTTGTAGGCGACTTGTTTCTCACCTACGGGCTTCTACCAGGTTGCGAAGGTCTATATTCTGCGTGCAGGTACACTTGCATTTAAAACAGCTCGCGGCCTTGTCCAGACATTGCAATCCTTTTGACCCAGAAAGAGTTAGAGCGTGGAAGTAGAGCTACGATATTCAAAGTTCCCATTACTCACAAAAAGGTCAGCTCGCAATCCTTAAATCCTTAAAGGCTCGTTGCCTGAGTTTTGGAGTTCGCTACCCAGCAGACTAAGATATTGTACTTCATTAAGATTATCCAGGCGAGAGTTAAAAAAAAACTACCTCGTGCGTAGCTGATGAATTTTCATATGTGTTTACTAATATTTCTAGACTAGTGGCTACCAGGCAGATCTGCAGGTGTTCTGTCTAAAGTAAAGCTATAAATATATATATATATATATATATATATATATATATATATATATATTATCCTTGTCCAGGTTGGGTGTTAAATAGTAATAATAAACCATTATATATATATATATATATATATATATATACCCAGCTGTTTGCGCTGGGAACAAATACGGCAGCTGCCATGCTAGCGGTGAACTCAGATTGAACGAAAGATGAATGGACGTTCTAGTTGCACAGCTACAGCGTTTTTTCGCTAGCATAGTTTGTTCGCTCTCTTTTCTTACATTTTCAATCAGAATCTATACTGAGAAAGAGAAAAAGCTTTTTCTTTCTTTACCTGTCTCTCTTGCTCTGAATAATGCCCCTGTTGAATATGTCGCTTTGTACTTTTATATATATATGAGTGTAAGTGACGCCGCAATGGACGTCTGTTGCGCACCGACAGTAAGGTTAGGGTGCACTACGCAGCATGGTGCACTTGCTGGTACCGATGACTCGACGCAACGGAGGAACACGCCTCTAGCAGCCATAGCCCAAGTAGTTGTTATGGATACACTTAAAAGAGAACCCAAGGACACGAACATTTTCACTATTGATAACTCCGATTCTTAAATTTCATTAGTTGCATTGCAACCGCAGCAGAGAAGCTCACGCTCTGCTCCAGAAGACTAGAGCTTTAGAACTAAGGCAACAGATATATTGCTTCTACTTGCAACCAGCTAGGCACCTGTAACAAGTCTCAGCGAGTGCCCAACATCTGGTGGGCGGTTTTCCTGCCTACTGGATTGTAGACGGCCTTAGAATGACAAGCATTGTACTTGACAGCCGCTACCACCTTCAGATCTCTGGGCAAGGTTTCACCTAGATCAACAGGACTAACATTGGGCGTTTCACTCGTTACTCTTTCTTCTGCTGCCTTAACGCTTTAGCCGACATTTCAAACAAACCCTGAAGCAGCAGGACAACCTCGTAGATCGACCTAACAATGACGCGTCAGGGCCAGGCCTAACGGCTCTCAAGCTAAACAGAATGACAATACGAATCATTCTTTGGCGACATTTTTTTATGATCGGCACAATCGTAAAATTGTTCAAGCAGCATAACCCCAAGTCGCGTCTAACGGCTCCGACGGAAACGCGACTTAGAGTTATACTCGTTGGCAGCGACTCCAAGATGTATGCTGTATTTCCACGCTGGATCTCTATGGATATTCCCGGCAGCAAAATATCTCGGGCTTTTCCCGTCGGCCTTAGAATCTCGAACGCCACCAGTTTTACCACGTAGTTTGTCTCTCGTTCTCGACACTTAGTACGTTTTCTGTGCTCGGCCAGACAGTCAGCAGCTTTAGCCTTTCTGTTTCGGCTGGCGAATATAAAATCTAGTCAAAGTAACGCGAAACACAGTAACGTCGTATACGTGACATTGGCTTGCATGCCATGGGACCATTGTCAGTGCGTCAAGTCGCAAGTAATTGTTGATCGACAAATTCACCAACTCCTTTCTTTCTGGAATGTCCGCAGCGCACAATGCATAACGTCGTTAATGGCCCAGTACCTGGAAAATCGCTCGAAATCCTTTTGCAAGAAAGAGCATGCTCGCCAGTGGAAGTTTCTCTCGTGTCGCACCTGCCACAGTTGTGGGTGGCGCAGTGTTGGCAGGCCCCCAACAGCAGGCCGATGTGGAGTATATTATTGTCCAGTATTATTCCGAGCTGCGGCGATGGAATGACCTGCAGTCTACTCATAAGTTCAAAGGCTGCTCTAAGCAGGGCCACTATTTTATCCAGTTAGATGTGACAACCTCCTTTCCATAGACTCATTGGATTAGAATGCCCCAGTAAAATCGCGGCAAGCCTGCCGAAACTTTCGGAGCCGACCTGTGACACCTATCATAAATATTAGTTAGACAGTCGACAGTGAACTCTTTCACAGGGAAGTTCTCAGGAGCATTGAGCTTTCCTGGAAGATACACCACGGAAAGTCAGAGAACCCACAACAGGTAACACCAATGGAAATTTACAAGCCTTGGGGACGTGTCAAGCTTGGAAAGGCATCGGGCCCGTATGACATACTCGTCTCTGCAGCCAATGGTGCTGATGACGGAATATCTGGAAGCGGTGTCTGAGATGTTTCGCCTAGGTTTTATTAAACTGTGCAGACTTTGTTCTGCTTCCGAAGGGTCCCACCTCCTACCAATCTACCCATTTGCTTACTCGCCTCCCTGGCCAAAGATTTCCATTGTAAATGTACGCCTCCAATACCTTTGTAGAAGGAGGAACTGCCATCTGTCTCTACTTCTAATACAAATTCCGAAAAGTGCGCTCGACAGTCAGCATCATTCAGTGGTTTTAATCGTAGTAAACTGTCCAGAAGTTTGCCGGAAGGATTGCCTTGTGTTGCGCCACTGGCGATCTAATCATGAAAATAATTAGGGTGCGGCTCTATAACCCTGCAGTAGCCTCTGGTAGCCTTGCCTGCCGGTGACGCCTAGAGCACCGTCTCCTTTTCATCAGGACTAACTTGCTACCCGTGACTGCTACTAATGGCAGTCAGGCTCTAAGAGCGCGGATGCGCGTATGCCGGTGAAGTCACGGGAGCAACATGACAGCGTCCAAGCCGGCAAGCAGCTCGGCTAATTTAAGCTTATCATTTTTATTCAATATTCATTTTCATCACCCTTCAGTTAGGAAGAGGAGTACTGTTGGCGCCTCGTCTTTGACGCCCTCTACGGTCGGTAATTAAGAGGCGAAGGTCCCATGCGGGGTTGCTATTTGCGCGAACGTCGCCGATAACGTCGAACCATGTTCTTCACCTGCGCCCCAACGACGAGTAGATCAGCATCGAGGTAAACTACCTCAATTAAATTTGTTGATCGAGCTTTTTGAGGCGCCTGACACTGGTGGCGAAGAAAGCCCTTAAAGTGATAATGACTATGTAAGCCTTATGCCCCACCATGTTGAACTCCTGCACTCCAGCGACGCATCATCGTGTCCGTGGTTGAATTAGTCGCCATATACGGGGCTTCGGTCTGCCCCATTAAACTTTAATCCCCGCATCGAATCGGAATCGTCTACACTAGGTTCGAGGCATCGAGTCCTTAGGGCGATCGTGACGTACCGAATGGTGAGCACATCGGCGACGCCTCTATTAGCCGGGATGATTCCCTAGGTTCTAAAAGTGGTATAGCGCTGCCCTCTGTGGAAGGACTCTACACTCGAAAAGGAAGGCAAGCAGTAGCATCGCCAGAACACCCCAGAACGCACGATGCTGACGTGTCTAGCATGGCAACACTTTCGCGATGTTGTTAACTGGAACACGCTAGGGCAGACCTACCTATCGTGTACAAGCCTCTGTCCTAGCGACAGGAGGCGGCGAAAGATGGGTGAACCGAAACATTTTCTAGTTCATCCTCTAAAAAATCCTCTAGTTTAATGTTGTTATATGTGTAGTTAGTAGTAGTAGTAGTAGTACAAGTAGTTGCGGTAGGTTGCGCTACAAAAGTACCGGCTAGGGAATAGGGCAAAGGGCGTCTGAAAAAGGAATAAAGCGCGCCATTGAGCCTGGCGCGCTACCCCAACGTCTCGAAAGCTATGCGGTGCACTCGTGCCAGCTTTTCACGAACTGCCATCAGCAAGGAGGCGGTGGCCGCGGCGGCGGCAGCAAATCGACAAGAAGATGACAGAATGCACTTGCGGTCAATGAAACGAGCTAGAAGGTCTAGGAAGAATTTCGGCGCATCGCGTAACAGTGAAGACGAGGAGAACATTATCTAAAGGAAAAGGGACCTGTTCTCTTTCCCTCTATCTGCAGGGAGAGAGATAGGGAGAAAGAGAGGGGGGTAGGGAGAGAGAGAGAGCAAAAGCCAACGATAACGACGTCGAAGGAACAAACGAAGAGGAGAAAGCACGTGAGGTTGACAGGCAAGAGAAAGCTTGTGGGATGTGTTGTCCTTGTTGTGCCCGTCAAGAAGCGACGTCCCGGGGGAGCTTCCGTCATCCGTGGAGCCGTGAAGCATAGGATGCATCCTAGTCCGAAGAGAGAGAAAATGAAGATGCCCCCCACGGTGGTTATTAGAACAAACTTCATGCGCGCGCCACGTTCTCTCGTGGGAGTTGTTTGACTGTGAGTGATGCCAAGCACACTTCGAATGTTCCCGGGCCCGGTCACCGGGTCGCAGGCAGTGCTTGCCGTCGTTCGTGTTATTTTTCGCTGCCGTCGTTATTGTTGTTGTTGTTGTTTTACTCTTATGGTTGTTGGTTGCAATTAGTGATTAGTCACTCTAGAAAAAGTCTATACGACTGCAGACCATTCGTAAAACTAAAAAAAAAAAGAAAAAAATGCGGCAATGCAATAATGATAATAATATCATCTTCATATAACTGCATCATAGTCATGATGCAGTTATATGAAGCTTCTTTTATGGTTTGAACGTCTAGATGACTTTGAAATGATTGGCGACACAGTCGGCTTTCATATGCGAACCGTATCATGAGTCTATCATAACACACACATACACACACACAAACATACAGAAACGTAAACAACCTGCCATCACACACGACTCACACACAACTCGGCCATTAGAATGATGACAATGATATATTTATGGCTATGCAACGTTTGTAGTCGACGAGACGAATTCATCTACGTGCGTGCTGTTGCTGCAACGGCTACGACGATCCAAGTACGTACTCTATCCATCCGGGGGACGACATCAATCAGCGACAGCAGCGGAAGCAGCAGCAGTGTATTCAAACGGCCTACAAATAGGAGGGTGTCTTTTTGCTCCGTTGGCTCTTTTCTTTCCCATACACGCCAGCTCTCGAGACTACCGCTTGTTGTTGAATGTCCCATCCCAGACATTCGTTATCCCACCCGTCGTTGTCTGTGACCTACCACCACTCGTCGCCACCGTGTGGGGTAATGGCCGACGCATTTTAAGCAAACACTCGGCCCCTTTCAGCCTGTAGGGTCTGTAGGGTCACATCTCTACGCACATTTCTCCCTGTCTCGCTTTGTTCATCTGTACAACAACGTTCTAGCATTGTCGAGTGTCGGTGTTCTCTCTCTCTCTCTCTCCCTCGTTGAACTGGTTCGTCGACTGGTTTGAGCACGGTTCTGACCATCCAAATCAGAATTTGACTAAGTACTGAAAACATGAGGCGGCCAGGGCTAGTAGTAAACTGGCAACGTTTTTATTGGCGACTAACCGAATGCGAACGGCACAGACCCATCGGGTCCACTCACTGCGCAGTAGCGTTTCGATGGAACATATATAATGGCCGCGGGTAGAAGTTTGTATTTGCCCGCCATGATGGTGATGATCTCTGCTTGCTAGCCACAATGGCGATACTGGTGGAAGCTACGTCAACGCGATATTGCTCACGGATATATGAGCCTTGACTTTTATTTATATAATTTCACTATGTTTTCACTACGTGATATTGAGATAACGTTACCGGGATATTGGGCCAACATCTCCGAGCGCCAGCTCGATGACAAAGTTCTTCGACAGCTCTTCAGAGCCGATTAACGTTGACGGCCGCAAATATACGATGTTGCCATTGGTATTGCCCTAGCGAGCTTGGATTTTGGTTCTGTCTCGTACGTGCACCGTGGTCTAGAAGAAACGCGCTGGACTCGACTTTGACTATGTCACAAATTTAGTAGTGCTATTGACCTACGTCAGCGATTGCCTCCGTCCAGCGTGGGGTGAAAAAAGGCAATGCATTGACATGCCGGCAGAATCATGTGCGCCTCTAGCATAGCAGATCCCATGTAATCATGTGCAACGTCAATTTCGATAGGACGCGACCGCCTTAATGCTGATGCGGTGACCGTATGCCAATAGTCGTGCCGCGTAGGACGACACAATTTGTCTATACTAGCTCGGCGCTGTCGATCGAATGACCTAGAGCAGAGTTAATTGTGAATGAAGCGGCCAAATGATTGCTGCTAACCCTGCTCAGCAGTTAGCCCAATGTGAAAGTGGGTTTATCGGCAAAATGCTCCCAAAATAGTTCACGTCCACGGCAATGAACCTGTGCCATCTTTTCCACTTTTCAAGTCATTTTTCAAACTTGTTTTTCGGAACTGAGCTGAGTTGCTTCTGCAATGTTTTTTTTTGTCTCATCTATTGGCTTCAAATGTTATCTCTTCAAGTTTGTATCCGTGGGAATAGCAAAAAGTCGCAGCGCAGACAGACCCGGCAAATTGGGCGTCTACAGGAAATATAGAAATCGAATTCTTTATCAAATAATGATGTGTACATTAGTGCGTCGTAGTGATAGAGGACTCAAGAGTTATCTGAACCAGAGTTCAGACTTCTTGCGTCGGATGTGCTCGCGCATCTTCTTTAATCTTTGCGGTAGTATTCCCCATTGACCGCAAAACCTAGATGGCGAACATTTGTAGACCTTGATTTCTTGTAGTCAAAAAAACAGTCAAACGAACCTTGGCTATTTGATCTGCTCTGCCTAAATTTCTACGATCGACTCTATCCTTGGAAGCACCACTGGGAGGATTGGGCGCTGCTCTCAATGTCGTAACTCTAAGACCTATGACTTGCTTTTTGTTGTCACTCTTGGAAGCAATCCAAAGTCTTCTAAGCAAAACAAACCAGACGACCTGGATGTTTCGATTCACCATTTAAAACTCAAAGTTTTAGAAATTGCCAATCCGCCTTCGATATGTATATATAGGAATCTAATATTTTACGTCGACTACCGGCACTCGTCACGAATATAAGCCAAAGAATCAGTGTTTCACTAATGATTGCTTCCGTCAAGCGCTTTTAGAGCCGTTCGTTTTAACTAGTGAGTAAGTGTAATTTTGCGAATTTGTGCCAGGGGCTGGCTAGTGGCCTACCGAATCGCCAGTAATACTGTGCGTTCATAGATAAGGAGGTTCTCTGCGCCAGTCGTCTACCTCTCGACCTTCCTCTCTCTCTCATATATATTTATATGTCGTATTTTCTTATCAGGAAATTTCATTACTTTGGAAACATTCACTAAGTGTTTCTCCCTCTGGAACCTGTGTGCCTCTTTTAAAGAAACGCCCGTCGTTCCCGCTGGTTGATCCGCTGCGCCACTCAACAGAAGTTGAGATGAGGCCGTGGTGAGATGAGGTCCAACTCGGCACAAGCAACGGCCCCAAAATAAAAAGAGCTTGGCCTGGCGGCTTGCCGGATAGCCGACCGCACAGAACCGACGATTGGGAAAGGAAAATGATAAGAACCACCAAATAGAAGATGGAGTTTGAATGGCTAACTAAGAAAGATGTATGAACGTACGCATGCGTGTGGTCGCCTGCTAAATCGAAACAAAGTGCAAACGCTCCGAGCGACTATTAATTAATTAATTTCGAAAATAAGAAGCAACTCGGGAAGATGGCAAGCAGAGAGAAACACAAATGCCGATACCACGGCTGCAACGCTTGAGCCGATCGGCGAGAATAACAATAGTAACAGCAAGAAAATCATAATTATCATCATAGTAATAGTATATATAATCATACGTTACTTAACATTCACTAATTAGCCGACAGCTATTTAGCTCGAGTTTTCTTCGCTGGCCGTTTCAAATAACTGTGCGAATCACAAACACTTGGGCATAGTGCAGTGACGCCAGTCAAAAGGATCTTTCTTCTCTCTCTGTGACAAAAGTATCTTTAAGTGTAAACAGTGTTTTCTCAAATGTGTGCTACTACCTGCTAGTACCACTAACTACAACAGCGTTTACTACTGTTATTATTACGAGTTCTGTCTAGATAATACCACTACGAATGCTGCTCGGGTAGGACTATTAATTCTTGCTCTTCTTCCGTCAGTGGCCAATTGTGTTGAACACTCTGCTATTGTTCTATGCCTCTGCTAGAGAAAGTCCAATTTGAATAGGTACATTCTGGCTTGGCACGAAAAAGATAAAGACCTGAACGAAATAAGGGTATTTTCCTACTACCTAACACTCTGAACAAGTTGGTTCGATTTGTGCCTGTACCCCCTCCCCACCCTCCGCGGACTTAACAGAAATGATCGTCCCTAGGTCCGTACCGTAGACCGAGGGCAGATGCCAGAAGGTTTCAGCTAAAACGTACCGTAAAACAGCGGCAGATACTCAGAGGTCTCAGCACGGCCGTACCGTAAACGGGGGCAGATGCTGAGAGACTTCAGCTAAAACTTACCATCAAACAGGGGCAGATGCTCAGAGCTCGGGATATAACCATCTATGCTTCTACAACAACAACTCCTACCTTACTCTGGTAGACATGCATGCGTGTAGATATACCGCCTATTCGACCTCCGCTTGTGCTCGAAGACGAGTATTTCGTAATTGAAGGGGATGTGAAGGATAGGGCGGAAGCATCAAATCGATACGTCGGCCAGACAATGGCCCTAACGCAATTAATAACTGCCACAGACGACCAGCAGCAGCAGCACCACCGCTAGCCATCATTAGCGAGTTGCTTGCCGTTACCTCCATGGCAAAAACATGCACAGGTCCGCGCCATAACACGCAATTCCAGCGGTGTCTAATGAACGACGAGGGCAATGCTGGGGGCAATGCTGGTCGTGGTCAGTGATTTTACGGCGTATTCATTGTGTATATTGTCAGACCACTTTATTTCGAATCGAGCGGCCGACAGCCAACTAGATTACCGCCGCCGATAACAGATAGAATTGGAACACAAAAATGTACATAGCATGCCTCGGCTGGCACCGAATAGCCGCGCGGACATGACACAATTTGCTAATAAGGCCCGAACGCTTGTCATTATTGATTGTTGTGTAACCGAATCCTCGTGCAGACAACTAGTGTTAGGTAACTGTGTTACCGGTCGAATTGCAACAGTAGTACTAGTAGTAATAGTAGTATCGGGCCAGTAACCAAAATAATAGTGCAAGGGCCTTGCCGTATGCAGACTGAGCAGCACGGTAATATTTCGCCGCCGCAATACTGAACACGGATTAAGGCATCGTTGATTACAAATTAAACAGCCGTCGTTTCATTCTGTTTGGCAACGACAGACGATTAGAGTTGTTTCAGCAGCTTCCACATGAGAGTATGAAAAGGGTCGAAAATTCGCCGTTCTTAGAAACAGTTTGTAGATTTTCACTCCCAAGCGAAGCAGGTTTGCACACACAAACTTGCTTCGCTTGGGAGTGCTAGACGGCGCCGTCATTTAGACTGCCCGTATTCTATGGTCTAAGGCGCACGGCTCCGTGTAGAGCTTGACTAGACTTATCGCTCGTGCGTATAAACGTAATACCTTGCTTCCCCACATGATTCCTAAGGATCAAGATTTTAGGCGTTTTTAATGGAAATAGTGGCCCTTTTAGAACGCGGCTAATACAAGTGCGTCCACTGGGCAATATTCTCCATTTAAGGGAAAGCATTGGATCGTAAAGATCTGCCTAAGGAAGGCAAAGTTTCTAATCAGCGAAGATAAACTTGGAACTATAACTAGAAAAGGAAAGTGCACCTTTGACTTGTTGTCGTCTATTTTGCTGCTATTTTGAATCAGTTCGACTCGCTCGCAGATATAAGACTTGTGGATTAAAAGTGTGACTCAAGACAGCAAAGCAGGTCATCCGAGTTTGATTTGGCCGTGGTCCACTTGAAGAAGCGTTTTTTAGATATAGGCAGAAGGTAAGCCATAGAGAGTCTAGATGACCTCAAGCTTCAATAAGTGCGTGGGTGACCTTACCCTTACGTCAGTTCAGCACCATGCTGAATTCTAACTCGAAAAATCCTAGCACTGGAAATGCGCGCCTTCGTAAGCGAATTTTCCCTCCAGATAAAGTAGAGAAATCGTAGACTTTGATATACTACAACTGAGCTGCCGTAAAGAACGACGTAGGCTCCTACGACACATGGCTGATTGAGGGCTTAATTGGCACGATCGTCAGTCACATACAGCAAGTGGCACCATCCGGTCATAACTGCGTGTTCTTGAGATCCATACTAGCACATTAAAGGGCAAAAGGGCTGGATTATCCCACTTGCCACAAACAGTTTGCGCATTCCGGGCAGCATCTTCGAAGAGAAGTGGCCCAGTGACGCCTCCAGTCAAAAAATAGCGCACGAAACAGTAACGGTATGTTTAAAATGCGTTTTCTTCTTTATAGACTCATGTGTGGTTTCGGCATGCCAAGTATGACAATGCCCCGCACAAAGAACACAAAGCTACGTTAGTATGGGAACTGAGTGAGCTGACCTAGGATCCGCAAGCTACTCCCAGGGGATGCCCTGAAACAATGGGGAATTCTTCAATGGCCGCTGCATGGAGACTCACTCTAACATGCTGCAACGCGTTGGCGCATGATTAAGATGGCGGCTCCTCTTCGTGGCAAAATAGATCTTTGGGTAGTATGCGTTGGACATTGTGTCACTCACCCGCGGTTGACGCAACACGTGCGCAAGTGGGACAAGCAGCCGCCGGGTAGCCACACTTCTTACAAGTACCAGGCAATGAACAACATTTATACACAGGTTGACCCTGTGTCTGGCAGTTCAATCATTCAATCGGGTGAACAGGCTAAAACACGATCGTGTGCATACCTAGATGCCAAAACTAATCAGAAGATCAAAGGCGTCAGATCGTTGCATAGAGGCGCATGTTTTTGACGGTTTATGAAGCCATCGACACAAAGCTGGGCCTCATTACGAAAAATGATCTGGTTGGAAAACTCATCGTTTACTTGTAACTGTTTAGCTACCCAATTGGCAAACTCTATTTGCTGTGCATAGTCTGCAGGCTGCAGCTGTTGGGTGAGCAAGATTTTGTAGGCATAGAAACATAAGCCTCTTATGAAAATACACTGTATAGTGCTACTTCAATTGTTGCATTTTTCCACGAAACCGAATGGATGCTCGCGGACTGGTGGCCACATTCTGGCGAACAGTCGTGACGTTTTCTGTTAAGTGGCCTAGACGAACATGTATCGAACTTAGTTTCCTCGATTTGTGTTTCTCATTCTCATCGCAATTGATGCACTAAAAACATTTTGTCTCTCAAAATTTAGAATTTGTGAATTGTGCCAGTCAAACTTCCACCATTTTGTAAACACTGATGGTGGTTCAACGATCAAAACGCGTTCGTGTGTCAAATTGCACCCATTTTTTTATAATAGAGGGCTGGCTACTATCAAGGTTTGGCTGCCAAAGCATAGCAGCAGAAATGGCCCCAAATTTTAATTTCCCACCCTTGTCGGGACAATAGTAGAAAATAAAAAAAATGCAATACAAATATTACTACAAATATATATATATATATATATATAGGTTTACATATTTGAGGTTTCTATCGGCCGAAGTGCTTGCTCTTTATTTACAAGTTGGCGTTTCCCCAATTTAAACCACCTTATATATGCAATGCCTGCTGTGCGAAAAATACCGCCATCTTACGATCGCACATATGACTCTGTAACTTGTGACACTGTTATGAACATAGCAGAAAAAATACTAAGTCGTAAGTGGTTGTCATCAGACATCTGACTTCGTCAAAATACAAACTGATCTTGTCTTCCGGAGACCGGCAATCACCGTCAAAAATATCTTCATTGACGCCCGAGAGACAATCACAGCGAGAGAGTCAGTTCAACTCAACGGGCTCCGTTGGCGGATCGCTTCTCATTGTTGGTCATTGCATCCATCGGCCATTTTCCTACGGCCACGGCCTACATCGAAGTTGATGCCACAATCTCCAAATACACGCAGCCACCATTCAACCCATCCGGTAAAATTCTCGTAAACGACGTGCCCGCGGGAAACATCGACAAAGGCCCTCAGCGAGATTTCTTTCTAATTTTGATTTGATCCGTGTTGGTAATGTGTGCTCATCTCTGTAGGTATGTGTGATACTATCCGTGTGGGTATGTCGAGCCCGGTGGCGAGATGCATTCGACTGCGCCTCGGAACCGGACGAGACACATAGGTGCGCCGGTTCAAGCCTCACCGTTGCACATTTATATTGGGACTCATTTGTACTGGGGGTCCGTATAAGGGTCCGTCTAGCCCATTTGTACTGGGCGTCCGTATGGGGGCCCGTTTATGAAGCAATGCGAAAAGCCGTCCCGTGGGCGTTAAATCTTGGCTGAGGGTCAGCCCGAAAACTTTACTATCTGTGTGGGTATGTACGAGTATCTCGAGAGTGTGCCCACCCGCCCGCCCGTACTCGTTTGCAGCTAAAAGCTGGCCATGCCAGATGATGATGATGTTGAAGTTTGTCTTATGTCCGTTGCGTTTCGTGATTCGCTCGATTATGTTACCGATCAGGCCACCGACTGGTTATAGGTCTGGTTATGAACAACAACAACAACGACGACGACAGCGTGATGGTAAGGTCGACCGGCTTGCGTCAGGTCTCGGTGATCGGCTTCGGCCCGGAGTTGTTGGCGCGGAACCGATTGCGTTGTCGGTTGTAGGCGCTTGCTTGCAGGGCCAACGCGGTGGCGGGGGTTGCGGGGACGGTGACGGGGGTGGCGGGGATTGCGAGGGGGTGGCGGGGGTTGCAAAGACGGTGGCGGGGGTGGCGGCGGCAGCAGCAGCAGCTGTCGAGACCGTAGACGATAGGCAGACAGGCTGGTGGTACGCCGGCACGCATACAAGGGCAATTACTTGTAACTGTGTCTATGGCTGTGTTCGGTCATGTGTGTACGGGGGGTCTGCCGAACCAGATTAGGCTGCGGAACAGCGCCTAACGCTGAAAATCCTCTGGTCGTCATCCGTGACACATACCGAATAGGGTCGTCGCATCGCCCTTTTTTGACACAACGACGGCAGCTTAGCGCACAAGTAAGCAAGCAAGCCAACCTGCCAAACGCACACACACAGTGGTCTTATTGCAGCAGTGTAGAGAGATGGCCACGGCCGTGCATAGTACGCCGGGGGTAGGTGTTCACAATTGGTGTTCAGTGACCCCAATGAATGAATGAATGAATTGGTCAATGAAAAAAATATTTCCTAAAATACATGTTAGCGTGATAAAGTAATTCGTAGTTAAATAGATTAGTCAAATAATATTAAGATATAGTAGACAATATTTGTCCATTTGTCGCTTTATTGTATAATAGTACTAGGTAATATACGATATTTGCAAGTATACGATACACGCTTTTCATCACACAGCCACGTTGCTCTGCTCTAATAATAACAGTAATAATAATATTAATAATAATAATAATAATAAGAGAACAACGCCGATAATGGTGGCCACGTGTTGTAACTATTAGCATAATGAACACTCAATCTAATAGCTAGCTCTAGGACACTGCTCTGCTTACGAGACTAGCGCTGCAATGCGCAGTCAAGAAGACATTCGCGTAGGCCAGCTGGGTACGCCAACTTCCGCCGTGCATTGTTGATCCGACGGCTTTGTACTAACGGCTCGTATCGGCGTTGCCGCTAATACACTGCTTGCTGCTGTGACGGCTGCTGTCGGCTGCTTGCTGTTGTCCGGCTGACCAATAAGTGATTCGCTCGGTCAGTAAGTAAACTCTCCGGTGCAGCTGACGGCCGGAAATACGGCTCTTTGAACCTCAGCGACGCCACCTGGTCAGCCGGGCGTGATGAGCGTCTGCCCACGCTTGGCAGACTTTATCTGGCGTTCTCACCATATCCCTCTTTCTCTCTTTCCTTCTCTCTCTCTCTATCTCTCTCTCTCTCTCTCTATATATATATATATATATATATATATATATATATATATATCTACCTTGCCACGCGCAAGTTGTTTTAATAGTTTTATTGTGAGTCAATCGTGTACTACATTGCTGCTGTTGTTTTTATTGGTACAGCTTCACATCATTGGCGTTGTCGTTGTTGTCTTAGTCTCTGTTGTTGTTGCGTAGTGAACCGACATCAAGCGAGATTCGGCAAAACTAAGCCGGAGGAATGACGGGAAAAATGTGTCGAGATGCAAAAAGTAAAAGGAGCAGACGAAAAGAACAACGCGACATGCAAGAGCAGAAAGTTCAATCTCTCTTCATTCGGTAGGTCGGTTGGTCGGCTTTACTCGATCTGAGGCGCTTTTGTGACGAGGTCGCGCCAATTCCTGACGTCGATTTTCGGTGGCCGGGGCCGACGTTGCCATCCACCTCCCTCAAGACACGAACAAAGAAGGAGGGCCTTTCCGCTTCCTGACATCGCAGGACATCGTCGTTCACTCTCCCCCCGAACATATTTCGATATCTCGTTCCTTCTCTGCTTTTTGTTTTCATATCACTTTCTCTCGCGGCATCGTCGTCTTCGTCGCCATTACCCTCTTGCTTTCACTACTATCCGACCCATTGCCACCCTCCCTCCGGCGATTTCCTTATAAATTCCCTAAGGCGTTGTTGTTGTTGTTGCCACCTTCCCCCGCCATACACTCTATTGGACAGCTACGATTACTACGATGTGGCTCTATTACAATTGTCGTTGCTGTGTGTGTGTTGTTGATGTTGTTGCTGCTGCTCCTGCTTCGTAGTTAGTGTGAGAGATAACTATTGTAATAGAACTAGTTGCTGCTGTTCTTGTTATTGTTGTTGTTGTTGCTGCCGTTACTGCTATTGTATTGTGAGTGCTGCCACAGTAGTATTGCCTTTGCTATTGATGCAACACCGCGGCTGACAAACTTGGGCCACCTCCCGACATCACCCCCGGACGTTTGACCAACACGCAAATTGTGCCAATGGCGTATTGTTGTGCTTCATTCAGCCACAACATACTTCCTAGTAGGGTAGATGGGCCTCACGCGATGGAAATCTGAATATGGACATTATCAGCCAGTCAGCCAGCATATACGAGCCAGTACATACTTATACACACGGCCATATAGTGTGATAGCCACGTAGAAGAGGCGACTAGAACCCCGCCCGCTCACAAGCGCTTGACTTGACTTGAAAGCCGCATTGTTACCACTTTGGGCACCTAGGACAATATTAGCAACGACTCCGTTAGCCTAGAAGAGCCGCCAAACTTCTAGTCTCAGAAGAAGTTGGTTATAGTGGTAGTAGTAGTAAGTAGTAATAGTGGCATGAGGTTAAAAGTATTACGTGGATAATAATTGAACCTGAAGGTTGGTGTATATATATATATATACTCATACGGGAAAATGTTTCAATAAATGAATGCACTGAAGCCGGTTGCTAATAAACTTACTGTTTAATCAATTCCTGCAGGTAAAAAGAGCATCAGTACACTGACTTACACAGATACTGCGTTGTTACTGCGTTTTGTTTCAAGTACTTACTAGCGTGTCACGCTTTTACAGCCCGTCTAATACAGAGTATCACCATTCTGGCATGCAAATGTTGTTTTTGTAAGCTTGTTAATATTTTTAGTCATGGGGATTTCTCAACTACGCGTTAGGGTAGCTTTTGGCAAAATGGTTTTGCCTATTGTGTATTCAAGTTTGCAGATTTTTTACTTAAGCACGACCCTCTTGGATGTAGAGAGCAGCATACCGTTTTCTGTGTACTAGTGGGTAATGTCACAGATTGGATAATGCCACCAAGTGGGTAATGCCACCTGTCGAGCCCGGAGGCGTGGTGCATTCGGGTGAAAGGGTTCGAGCCCTATCATTGCACATTTATATTTATGGGGTCCGTCTTACCAAGCAATGCAAAAGCAGTCTCGGTGGACGCTAACGTTGACTAAAGGTCAGTCCGAAAAGTGTATGGGTAATTCCACCAACAGCAAACTGCATCATGGCATGACAGTCCACAGAATAAACTAGGTGATGCAACTTATGATCTACACTATACTACACTTTTTGAAATAAGTACCATTTGACATAAATACGGCCCATAGGTTTGAGCTTCCACAGAAGGCAGATCAAGACAAAGTTTAGCGGAGACAAAATGAAGTGCAATAAATGGTCGCAAGTACGCGCACTGACTACTAAATGCCTACATTTGCAGTAGCTTAAGAACTTGTCTCCATACAGAAACAGACCTTTGTTACGCATAATGTTCGGGGACTAATCACAACAAATAGTAGATGTATACAACTAAGCAGTAGATCGCAAATGTGTGTGTGTATTTTTGTTTACACATTTTAATTCTAGACCATTCTCCCCCCTTCGGGCTTGAAACTCATTCTGAGGCATATCTTTAATGCATCGAGGTCCGAACATGTTGAGATATCTAGGGTTTTCCCAACAGTCCTTGTGACAGCTTGTGACTCTCAGTAGTATGGTTTATCATCTATTGTCAACGATGTATACACATTATGTCCGTTGAGCTTTAAAATTTGCACGATAAAATGATTATTTAGTGAAAATAGTTTGAACATTTTGTTTTAGTTGACTCTTCAGTATGCATCCCTTTAAGATCTCGCACATTTAGTTCCACGGCTATACAGTCTAGATGACTTGGTAAACCACCTTGTGAAATTGTCGTTAACATACCCGCCACACCCTGCAAAATCTCTGGTGCAGTCAAAAACTTGGCATTTCTACCTGGACGTTCAATATGAAAGCAAAGCGTAATCGGCAGGTGCGAGGTCAGGCAAAGATTGGGCCTGGTTCAAAACGGCCACATTTTGTTTACTGCAAGCAATACTTGACATGACTCTCTTCTCTCACATTAATATAAGCTACTGTCATCCCCACATTGGCAAAAGGCGGTCTGCACTATTTCCATTGTGGCCTGTTGAACCGAAAAGTCATCCTGCCAGTTGCAGAGAACCATTATCGCAAGGCTCAGTAGAAGCACTCTTTGTGTATCCTTTGGAGTTTATCTAAAGCGTCCTATGAATTTATCTACAGTCCTCTTAGTCGACTTTGTATGGTGTGTCTGTTTGTCTATATTAAGATACAGTGTAGCGACAAGTGCTGTCTTGCTGTCTTCGCAGCGAGAAAAAACGATACACCCGCATTAAAAAGAGGCCGGTTTGACTCGTCAGAATCGGCGCTGTTGACAATTTGTGTTTATACGACGCTTGAGAACGACTTAATTATGCACGAAAAGCAATCTGCCGTCTCCAACGCACCATCGGTGAATATTCTCAACTGCAAATGGCCACTTTCTCTGTAAATCAGGAGTATGCAATGTCAATATATATTGATCAAATTATCGGCGTACTCAAAGCACACCACGCCGCTGAGCCAATAGCGCCTTACGCCAAGGACAAGGATTAAATACAATAAGGGAGACTTACAGCTGCATTGAAGGGCTCTCGAGGCAGCAAAGTACGCCGCGCTTAGTACATTTTCAATTCAAGCAGGTCTGCTTTATCAAAGGCACAATTTTGATTAAAGAATTATATATATATATATATATATATATATATATATAAGGCCAGGTATAGTCCGCGCAAAATTCATTAACCATACATATTAAGTATGCTCCGTATTCTAAGGCAAGTAGTAGCCTTTGCGAAAGCCACTAACCATCCTCTCTGAGACACGTTTTTTTTTTACTTTGATAATAACAAAATGACATGCCCCATTTTCCCCAATTTGAAAGAGTGGCAATTTTCAGCCCAGCCAAAGTACAATGGCAAGGCCTCCTGGAGTCTCCGCCTTCTTGATCACAGAGGTCCCGGCACCAAGTAAGTATTCCTAAGGTATAATCTTTGCCAAAGTCCCTTGCCATATTTCGTAGAGCACGCTTTCTCTTCTAGAGCAAGGTGTAGCCTTTGCGACCGCCACTAACCAGAGACCTTGTGGTATATTTTCTATTCTAGAACCACGTAGCTCTCCGCGAAAGCCATTCACCATACCCCCATAATGTATGTTTTTTTTTTTATCTAGGGCCAGACATAGTCTCAGCGAAAGTCACTCCTCCTCCGCCACATACTCCTCAAGACATTCCGTTCATTCCACCTCCGGCACATGCTTTTTAAAGTACGTGTCCTATTCTACACTTCCGAATGTTCTAACTCCACCGATATTACTCCGCAAGAGGGCGAGGCCGAGCAGTACATGTATTGCTACCACGTAATCGTGGAAATTGTAGAGATAGGAGTAATGTAGCTGATCGCCCGTACAATCTACAAATGGCAAGCGTGGCTGCCGCTCTTACAGTATTGTTTAGAAGATCAGCAGCAGTAGCCATCGGAATGGTATACGTCAGCAGTGGCACACATTGTAGTAGTAGTTAGTCAATAGTCAGCAGTACCAGTGCTTACAGACATTAGCGGAAGTAATACTGATAGCATGAGGTAATTGCTGGAAGGGGAGAAAGGGAAGGTGTTTAATGTCGATGTACTGTCCAGTCCTTTTTTTCACATCACCCTCAGCTTATCACGCGTCTTGTAGGGGACGATAGCAATAGCAACAACAACAACAACAACAACAAAAAGCAAGAACGACATCAACGCAACGACAAAACCGGCCACGACGATGATGACCTCTGAAAAAAAATCAAGAATGTCTTCTCGTGCGATGGTAGCGACAATGACAACAACAAAGACAACAGCAACAACAACAACAACAACAACAACTACAACAATAACAACAGCAACAAACGAAAACAACAACAACAACAACAACAACAACAACAACAACAACAACAACAACAACAACAACAACAACAACAACAACAACAACAATAACTTCAACTACAACAACAACAAAAAACGAAAACAACAACAACGCCACGACCAAAACGACCACGACGGCGATGATCTCTGGGCATCAAGAATGGGTTCTCGTGCGATGGTAGCGACAATAACAACAACAAAGACAACAACAACGGCAACAGCAACAACAACAACGGCAACAGCAACGGCAGCGACAACAACAACAACGCCAACGACAACAACAACGCAACAACAACAGCAAAACTCAGTCAGGTCTCGCCGTCAGTCTGCGATCGGCATCTGTGCCGGTTCGACCCTCCTACGCTGCCACGCGACAGATCAGAGGGTGTCGTGGTCGGTCGTTGCCGCGGCGGCCCGTAGCTGCGCGTGTTGAGAAGCAGAGTACCAGCTCAGGCCTCAAGGGTGACAGGAAAAGCACGAAGCCAGACAGAAGAGACAGACGATGACGGTGACGGTGACAGCGACGGCGACGACGAAATAAACACAATGAGAAAATGAAGAAGCCAAATGAATGATCGAACTCACTAACCGACGACCAGTACGACGGACAGCCGGTGCCTCTTTGCCTGCCTTCCCTCTCGACTGCCAGTCAACCAGCTAACCGAAGTCGATTCGTTTGGCCGCCGTGAGTTCATTCATCAGTTCTACTACTACTACTACCACTACTACGAGGATGAATAGACGAGCGGAGGCGGCGTCGTCGTTCGTGAGTAGACGGCAGGCGAACTCGATAGGCAAACTCGGTAGGCGAACTCGGCAGGTGAACGCGGCAGGTAAACATCGGCAACAAGAGGCTCGGGAAAGCGAGGAGAGATGGGCGTAGGTGGCGGGAAGAGAATGATGAGGGGAACGCAGAAACAGCGACATTTTCTACGCGTTCAGCCTCTCTGTGTTTGTACGGTTGACGCGTGCAAGCCAGCACAAGCAGCGACGCCAAATACGACTCTCAACCACCACCGCTGTTTTCTTCTTCTTCTTCTTCTTCTTCTTCTTCTCCTTGTTTCTTTTCGTCTTCTCTCATTTTTCCTCTCGCCCTGTGTTGTCTTGTCGTCTTGCCCTTCCTCTTCCGGCACAGCGCCGCCGATGCTGCATCTGGGCTGACCAACTGCTGGCTGCTGAACTGGTCAGGATCAGTCGGTCTTGGTCCTGCATCCTGGCGCATGGTCCTGGCGGCCAGGATCAACAGCTTTGTCGCAGCAACGGCCAAAGGCACAAAGGCTGGAGAACAAACAACAGCTTAGCTGTCAGCAACATCAACTGCTGAGTGTGGCAGGGTGGCGGTTGCCGCTGCTGCAAGCAATAGCAGCAGCAACAACAACAGCAACAACAACAACAATAAATAGTAGTAGCGACAGCAACAGCAACAACAACAACAACAATAAATAGTAGTAGCGACAACAATAGCAACAACCACAACCAAAATAACCACAACAGCCGCTGACGCAGCAACGCTTACCACGGTTACTACTCGGAGGGCAACAGCCAAGCACACGCGCGCATTGCTGAGCCCACAAATAAACGCGTCAGTTCGACTCTGCAATGCGCTCTTCTCTTCGCGTCGAGCGGGCGTCGTTCAAACCAACAGGTTTGCTTCGTCTGCCATTCGGTTACACATTATGACACTTACCTGTAGCTGCTGCTGCTAGCCAGTCTCTTCCTCTTCCTTATATATTGATCCATTAATAATCATTAATTTAGGCGCTCAAAGCTCGGCTCATGTGGGTCGCACGAATACGATGCCGCTCGAGTAGGCAGGTAACAACTACAACGACGAATGTGTGGCACTGAACATTGCTCATCGAGGCTGTCTGCTACCCTATAAAGCTACCGTAAACTCCAGTAGAAATGATGAGTGATGATGAGGGTGATTATTATGATTATGATGATGATGATGATGGTGATGGCGATGCTGATGTCAATGGAGGAAGAAGAAGTCGACGAGAACGAGAACAACTGCCCTTTCCATATCAGGTCTTTAGTGAAGACCTTTAGGTAGGTTGTTGTTTGCAGACAAAACAAAAACCAAGCAAGTTCTAAAATTCACAACCCTCTTCCCTGCCTCCAGACCAGTTGTATTTCTCGCCATAGACTGATATCCATTTTAGTGTTGAAACGGAACTAGGCCCGATTTGCTAATCGTTTTTTAGAACCTTCTATAAATACCCTTTTCTGTCGGTAATAACCAAGCTAGACAAGAAGCAAGTGGTCGGCAGACAGCTACCCACAATTGTGTGGGATCGAACCCACAAATAAACTTTTTTTTTTTAAGGCTGGACAACGACGAGCTCAGCCGTCAACAATGTCACCTGTTAAGGCGGCAGCGCTATAAGGTTTTCCGTGTTCACCCCACCCTCCCCATCCCACGATTGTAACAGCAGAAAGCACAATAGATGATTATATATGTATATTTCCCACAATTAATCAATAAATGCTGCATACAAATGCAGTTTTGCACATATATATATATATATATATATATATATATGTTGTGTCTTAGAGACATTACCATTCGACACCTCAAGCATCTAGATCTGGATTAAGTGCAGTGATTCCAATATTCCGATATCTTACTAGACGCTTTGTTTTGGCATGTTCACATAAAGCACACTGTTAGTAGGAGCAAGGGGATGCGTCACAACCAGACGCTGCTTTACACGGCTTTGGTGCTTTGCCTGTCATTGTCCCGACTGCCCTACGATACACAGTAGCACTTTTAGAAGTTGTGGTGGCTGTTATTGTAGTGACCTCGGCAGCAGCTAGACAAGATCATTGCCCCAGACGGGGAGACTTTGACCGCTATCACCATGATCAACATTACCATCATCTTGTTATTTTCGTTCTTTTATTTCTTCTACGACATATATGAACGCGGCCACCGCAGCCACTGTATCCGTCAGTTCTTACGCCACTATTTATAGATGGTGGGCCACCATCACGCAGCCCGGGGCTGCTGGAGTCCACGTTTAGGTTCTTCTGTTGTTCCGTCTTTTTGACTGTTGAGCAGTGCCGCATATTTTCCAGGCAGTCCTATTTGCTATTGCCGTTGTAGTGGTTCCCGCTATGACATCGCCAGGGTCTCGGTAAGACCCCTCTAACGGCGCCTCGACGGCCAGCGTTGGGCGGAAGCCATGACAGCAGTCGCTTACTATACTCAATCCACTTGCTCCTCTTTATTCGTCGTTTCTCACAAAACCGCTCCAACAGCAGCCACAGACTGATCGGTCTCTCTCTCTCTTTCTGTCTATATATATATATATATATATATATATATATATATATATATATATATATATATATATATATATATATATATCTTTCTAAGCCAGACCTCGTACGTCATCACCATCGCCATCACTGTCATCATTGTCATCTATTCTAGTGTTCATCGTCGGTCTTCGACCACTTCGACGTTCTTTATCTGCTGAGACAGCTTGGACACTGCCGCCGCCACCACCACCACCACCATCATCATCATCACCGCTGCCTCCTCCATCCGGCCTCGCACCCGAATGAGTGTAGTATTTCCTCCTGTCGGATCCTCAGCTGGATGGCCTTGTCGTAGTCGTTGTTCGTCTACAACCAGACGCGACAACAACAACACTAACAGGACAGGGCAGCAATACAGGCTCGCTCTCTCTTTCGACCACGATTGCCGCAAGTATGGACTCTTTTCTGCTGTCGTCCTTGCTTACTACCTGCTGAAGCCGCCAACACGGGCGTCGGTTACGGAACGGTCACGGCAGCGGCTTAGAGCTCGCCGTCAAATGTCGACGACAACGCCTAACCACAACGAGGACGACAGCAACCGCAACCGCAACAACAACAATAGCAACAACAACGACAACACTATCAGCAACAGTAGCAACACTATTAGCAACAACAACACTATCAGCAATAGTAGCAACAACAACAACAACACTATCAGCAACAGTAGCAACAACAACAACAGTATCGGCAACAGTAGCAACAACAACAGCAACGGCAACAACAACACTATCAGCAACAACAACACTATCAGCAACAGTAGCAACACTATTAGCAACAACAACAGCACTATCAGCAATAGTAGCAACAACAACAACACTATCAGCAACAGTAGCAACAACAACACTATCAGCAACAGTAGCAACAACAACAGCAACGGCAACAACAACGACAACACTATCAGCAACAACAACAACACGATCAGCAACAACAACACTATCAGCAACAGTAGCAACACTATTAGCAACAACAACACTATCAGCAATAGTAGCAACAACAACAACAACACTATCAGCAACAGTAGCAACAACAACACTATCAGCAACAGTAGCAACAACAACAGCAACGGCAACAACGACAACACTATCAGCAACAGCAACAACACTATCAGCAACAGTAGCAACACTATTAGCAACAACAACACTATCAGCAATAGTAGCAACAACAACAACACTATCAGCAATAGTAGCAACAACAACAACACTATCAGCAACAGTAGCAACAACAACACTATCAGCAACAGTAGCAACAACAACACTATCAGCAACAGTAGCAGCAACAACAACAGCCACAACACTATCAGCAACACAGCTGCCATCAGCAGCATGCAGCAGAAAAGCTCGAACACACATACTTCTACCTCTCTCTCCCGACAGCATGTCCACCGCCACCATCCACGGTCCATTCATCCGCTTACGGCATATAGTTTGGCCGTAAACGACGCAGATTGCTACCTGCAGATGCCCGGCCCGCCCACAAAAATCCCGTGTGCTCGAATCTACCTATCCTCTCTAATGGCGCGTGCCAGAAGATCGTCGTCCGCTAGGTAAGACAGCTCGGCTCGCACGCAGGGCCGACAAGAACGACGAGAGCAACTGCTGACCAACAACTGTCAGTATTTTGTAATTGTAAGCAACTGTAACAGAAATAACAAGTACTACAGCGTAGCCTAAACCATTGCGTAGAGACCTAAAAAAGGCATTTTTGCATTTTTTTCGCCTAGTGGTGTTGTAGCAATGATCGTTTTCAGCCAACGACGGCCGTACTGGAGTCTTTCCGGTGCGGACGCGTGTAGGTGTCTGTGAACTTTCTGAGCCGCACCTTAAACAGTGAAAAAAAGTACTTAAAGGACCATGGAGGATATTTTTGGTTTTCGAATTTTTTATAATTCGGCTAAGGCGGATAGCACTATCTTTGTTGTTGATGTTTGGGCACACAATTCGTCTCGGTTCCCTAACACACAGCGGCGTGAAAAAATGACGAACACGAGCTTGTCGGTGCCACAACAGCCGCGTATTGTATAAAAAAAGGTTTTTGTTTACTCTATTTCTCATAGCGAAAACCAGAATGCGTATGAATAATACAAACATTTCGAACCAATTTAGGCATTTCGATCTGCGCGTCGAACTTCGTTAAGGAAAAAACAAAAACAGGAATAAATAAGTAAATGGGATTCGTCTGAATGCTGCGATCGAACAAAACTTGAACACAATATACTAGGTAGTTCAAAAGGTCTTAAAAAGAGCTACTTTGAACTTTAATTTTGGCGCGCTCTTACCGCTAATGGAAATTGCAACCCTCTTCGACTGGCAGCTGTCCAAACATTATGGTGATTGGTTTTTATAGTCTCGTTTGACCGCTTTTCCCGTGTAACGTATCGGCGTGATTTTGGAAAATACAAAACAGTTCCGACTGGTTATCAAGGATTTCTCTTTCAAACGTTGGAATGCGAACCAAGTAAAACAATTTTGTTCAAGCGAAAACTCAGTAAAAAGTGAGTTAGGCGGGATTCACGGTGAGCCTACTCCATATTGTCGCTGTTTCCAACTGGATTAATGAGTTTAAAAAACGTCACACGAGCTTCAAGGATGACACCACGTTCAGGGCGCCCAAAAATGGCTACTCACTACTGCGTAGCCGCAGATGGATGCGCGAACATTGGAGAGATAGCGGAGGCCTTAGGAAATAATTTTTGTATCGCTCATTCTGTCCTGCCGTCGGATTTTTGGCGCAGACACGTGACCGTCGATGAAAGTTGGGTCCATCACTACTACACTTCGGAGAGACAAAAAGCATCTCGCCAAAGGTGTGCATCCGGTGAAGGTGCATCTCCTCCCAAGAGAGTGCCGACAACGGCATTCACCGGGAAGGTAATAGCTACAGTTTTGAGGCCAACGTGGAACAATTCTGGTCGACTGCTTTGAGAGTGGTAATTAAGGTTTAAACTTAGTGAGCAACACTTCTACTCCCTCAAATTGGCCCCCCGTGAATGTTTCCTATTCGAAGATTTGACGAATAGACTTGGTGGAAAGCGCAATTTGTCCAGCAGTGACAAGGCCAAGGTTGCTGTCAGTAGCATATGTAAGTATATGTCCATAGTTTTTATTCCAGACGGTAAATCTGCGTTTGACACAGTGCCGAGAGCATTCTCCTAAATAAATTAGCTGCGACTTGGCAAAAACAAGCGTTCACTTGTTGAAGGCAGTGCTTCAACAAAGCGCAATTATCTAAGATGACGGAGTAGAAGTGCATTACAGGTCTCGAAAAATAAAAATAAATATTGCTCCGTGCGCGTAGGAGGATCAGATCTGAGTCTGCTACTATCAGCTCTTTCTTAGTCCGCTTGCTTCATTTTTAAATGCGTATGGACGACTACTACTGCAGTGTGGAAGAATCTAACAGCTAACCAGATTAAGACAACGGATAAGCTTAAAGCCACATTTCTTAAACGCGACATTTGCCTGCTTCGATTCGTCCCTAATCGATTGACTTAATGTTTAGTTCGGATCACACTATTTACAGAAGGCGTCGTTAGGTGGTACTGCCTTTCAACTCGGGTCTTTAAATAGTTCCGGGAAAGGCAATAACACAAATGCAAGATAATCGTTCCATAGAGTTTTAGAGGACGACGGCTGCAATGCTATCGTCTCCCTGGAAATAGTCGCTTCGCAAATAGAGACACATGTTCACTAGATACGCATTGCATGGGTTTCACAATAGGCTTTGTCAAACATTTGTCAAATTCTGCGTAGTAAACGATAACTGCCTTTGTAGATATTGTTAAGCTGGGCAACCTGTGTACCACGTAAATGTTTGCTGTTGCCGATATTTTGGAGTCGCATACAGAAATAGCAAAAAAAAAGCAACATGGACAACCGAGATTGTGACGCAACTGTGGCCTCATAGAGACGCTAACCCATAGTGTATTAGGCCTTTCAGAAAGTTTTGTTGAATTCCCACGGCAAATTCATAAATGTATTGCATACATACGGTGTCACTTCAGTCAATCAAATATACACCACATTTTGCAATAACCAACACTGTCTCACTGAGAAGATTCCATCCCTCTAAACTTTCTAATTTTCAACAAGCAAGTGGCCTTAGTGGCAAAAGCCTTTGCCTTGCATTCGGGAGACCTTGGTTCGAGACCCAGACCGGCCACTCTTAAATTGGTTTTCATGCTTCCCAATTTAGACAAGGTGAATGCCAAAGTGGACTAAAAATCGACCATGATCGAAAAAAAAGGGTAAAACCCCTTCAATGCGGCACACATTTTCACAGCCGTTACAGTGCAAATATTCAGCCCCTCGTAATGGCAAATAAAGCGTCATTTCAACCAATATATAATAATATGTTTGTTCTATAAAAATAATAACGCTTTTAAATCGAAATACGTTTAATAATAATTGGTTGGCTTAAACACTCTGCAGCTCACGAAACAGAACATTCTGACATACCCCTAATATATATATATATATATACACACTTTTTTATTGCGCATCTTTTGTAAGCACCGCTGTACAATGTGTTACATAATGTTGCTTGTCGTACAAAAGGTTCGGCTGTGACGCTCTTATATAATACGCACCTGGCACGAACAGATATTAACGCAAGGTTGTTGGAAATATCCAATGTATGCTAACAAAAGAATCGTATAACAAACGTAAGATACGTATTATACTGTGGTAAAAAGTGCTGCGTTTATTATAAGGAGTATTGCTTCCATATGGAAAGCAATATATATATATATATATATATATATATATATATATATATATATATATATATATATACGGGGACTTTTCTACGAAGACATCCTTCCATATAAATGCAGAAGCAGCCTATCAGAAAGCTTAGCGAATGACATCAGAGCTATTCGAGCAAGAATAACTCCGAAATGACGAATCGTGTCATCAGCAGGCAACAACGTTCGATCAGGCTGTCGATCGGCTATAGGGTCCAAATGATCTAGAACGGTGGGCTGTGGGACGCTATCGTCTATCAGAAACCAGCTCGAGCAAAATCCAGCCGCCACGAGCGCCCGCCCACCCGTAGGCTCAACTCGTCGCGAATGGACAGCGGATAGTATTCTTCAGTGCTAGAAAACCTTTTCCAGATCGAATAGAGAAAACTTGCAGCTTTACGAATAACCCTACACTAACTACACGCTATGGCCGAAAGTGGGTTCATGCGTGTTGTTACGGCTATCGCAATGAATTAATTCAGGTTCGTGTCAAAGTGATATGGTGGCCTTTATATATATATATATATATATATATATATATATATATATATATATATATATATATTATATATATATATATATATATATATATATATATGTATATACATATATATTTATATATATATATATATATAGAGAGAGAGAGAGGGAGAGATAGAGAGGGGAGAGAGAGAGCGCGAGGGAGAAAGAAGAGAGAAAGTCTATTGCAGTCTTGCTACTACTCAGTGTGCTTATATTAGACCGAGAGACGCGCTGAATTAGATTTGTTACCAAACTTGAGTTGGGCGTTGCGCGCACCGCATTTTTTAAGCGTGAAGCGTCCTATGTAAAACACTACACATCGCGTCACCAATGGCGTCCGCCTGTACACGGCGTTTTAATTAATAGCTCTTACCGGCGTCAACCCGTGCTTGAACTCCTGAATGCGCAAACGTGTGCAAAGTATCTGCGTTCGTCTGTGGGCGCGAACAGTGTGTCTAGCCAGATAGGTGATCGAACAGGCTGAAAACACACTTCATCAGGCTGACTAGTTTTGTTAGTGACGGTGTGTGTCCCAATGAGTAATTGAGTATAATCGACGTAGCTCAAACAGCGTTGTGCATTGAAAATAGCATATTAATAATTTCAGTTGCTCACCTAAGTTGCTTATGTGTGCAAGATTTCCGCTACGAGACGCAAAAACAAAGAATACGCGAGTATGCCACGTGCAAGTGGGTACGCTGTAAACAAGCCTAACGAAACGTCAAAGCGTACCACCCTATGTATATATGAGAGCTCTGTAAGATTTTTTTTAGCAATCCGGATCTTTATCAAACTTGACGACGTGTGCGTTTATCAAGTGGATAGCGCGTGAACTACTCTAGATAAAAAATGTGTTTTCACTAATACTTTTAGTAACCATATGTTTTATTGAGATGTGTAACTTTCTATGATTTTAGAATGTTAATCGTGTACCAGTGTATATATATATATATATATATGTACACATAATGTGTTTGTGTAAAAACAACACATGTTAATGTTAACCAGTATATATATATATATATATATATATATATATATATATATATATATATATATATATATATGTAAACATATACATTTTATTTTTACGACTTAATGCTGACGATAATGAGTATTCCGCCAAAAAGAAAATTCATTAACAGCTACCACCTCCCGGACGTCCTTTTGCATCTGCTGCTGCTGCTGTTTATTTCGTGCAATTACTCGTACCATTCACTTCGCAATCGGTGTGTAAGCATAAGCCGTATGTGATAGTGATGATAATGATGATGATGACGACGATGTACATTTCCCTTAACATGCCAAATGTGCTGTTTCGCACCCCGGGACCGTCGAATAGATAGAGAAGATAGGTGGATAGATGTGTCGATGCATGTCTATATATACCAGGAAGAGACCATAGAGCCCACATCGACTTTGTACCGCCTACGATACATAAAGAGGCCACGATGTGAGATGAGAAAGCCCGGAGCAAGTAGGCTGTCAACGACATGAATAGAGTGCGTCGTGCTCGCCTGAGCAGAAGTGTTTGTTTGCTTGCCTGTGCCACTGTCCTGCCACAGGAAGTCTGTTTCAAGAGGAACAACACGCCCATACACACACACACACACAGAATAAAAGCGTCACTCAAGGGTGCTACAGACATTCTCATCCGTGCCACCAAAAGTTATCATCTCTTTCTTCTTCTGTTTCTTCTTGTTCTTCTTCTCTGTCATCATCATCACCAGCATCATCATTGTCAGCATCATCATCGGCATCATCACCCCCATCATGATCAGCGTCAGCATCATCACCACTACCACCACGACCACTATCAGCGCCGTTAACGTTTCTGTCACCGCGCCACTTGGGGTGTTGGAAATTGAGACACATTCTGCATCCACAGAACAGCGATCAAGGCAGTTCGGTAGTAGTTTCCATGGTAGTAGTAGTAATAGCAGTAGTAGTAGTAGTGTTGAGCCCGGTGGCGTAGTGGCTTACGTCTGCGTCTCGCAACCGGAGGAGACACATAGGTGCGCGGGTTCGAGCCCCACCATTGCACATATATATTTATGGGGGTAGTCCGTCTATGAAGCAATGTGAAAAACAGTTCCATGGACGTTAAATCTTGTCTGAGGGTCAGCCCGAAAACTTGACTAGTAGTAGTAGTAGTAGTAATTTTTTTCTTAGTAATAATAGATGTAGTTTGTAGAAGTAGCAGCAGCAGCAGCATGTTAGTGACCATCGTTGGCGTCGTTCGCGTAGCATGGTTAGGCTTAAATCGTTTGCGCCAGACTTGAACAACGTCACAGCAGCAGCAGCAACGAAAATCCCTGCACGTACAATCGGCGGCGGCTGCCGCTACTGCTTCATCTAAAACATTGGTGCATAATTGAGTGAGTAACTGTGCGCGTTCGATAGAACGTCAGTCAGTACCCGGGCGACGACGCGAACTAGGAGGACAACGGTTCAGTGAGCAGTAAACGACGAACTGAGGAGGAGCGGAGAGGTTATATGACCATCGGCGCAATCTCGACCAGGCTGGAAGGCTAACGAACGAGTGAGCGAGCGAGCAAGAGAGCCAACGAGCCGGCGAAAGCCTTGATTTGCGGCAAACTTTACATTTCCATAATGATAGGCTAACGTCTAATGTAGCGTTCTAGTTTCTGTTGTTGTTGTTGTCGTTGTTGTGAGACGAGCCTTCGGTGGCAGGGGCGACAGAGCCAGCAGAATCAATAGCTGATCCACGCGAGCGAAAGAGAAGTCGATAGACCCCCTCCCGCCGCCCCCACGAACATCGACCTTCGGGGGTGGGTGGGGAGGTGGCTGGTAGGGGCAAACACCCGCATCCCCGCATCCTATGAGTCCGCTACTCTCATTAGTTTGTCATGTATACGTGTTTATATGACTGCCTATGTATGTATACATATATATATATATATATATATATATATATATCGTGTCCATGCACAGAACAGTCCGTGCACATGAATGTGTTACAATTATGGCAGAACGACAAAAGGCTATGATGAACATTTTGAAGAACCATAGCAACACGTCAACAATATCAGCATTCAAGGTCGAGGATTGAGCGAAAACAAGCGCTGATAAATATTCAATAAAATACATTCTGCAATATTTATGGTGAGTTCCAATGAAAGGGTACGAAACGACACTGTGGGTATAGCTACAGTATCTTGCTAGAAGTAATTATTAGAGGCCTGGGCAAAATTATTTCACTGTTTCACGAACTAAAGTCTTTCTATTCGCCGAGTTCGTGCGGCTGTGACAAGAGCTAGTTATCTACTGTGTTTTTCAGTTCAATGTCCGAGATTCTTCGGACCCAACTGCGCCCCCGTCGATCACTTCTCACAAGGTCGTTCACCTTGTCGATGAGTTCGGCCGTGATTACAGTATTTTCCTGATCTGGCCTTGGACTTTCGCACAGATTTGTCAAACGCATAGTCTAACCCGTATACGGCCATTCCTGATAACATCTCGCTACAACTTTATCGTCGAATTTGCAGTTGAAACGACAGGTTGTCCTTACACGCACTGCCACGTCAACAGGACGGGTACACAACTGCCTCCTTCTCTTCTATGTCATGTGCACAACCACGCGGGACCTCCACTCGCGTCCCTAGATTTTATCCCAAAGTGGCATAATGAAATTTCAACCGGTTTGGTTGTTACGACGTTTCGTGCATCGTTATTTTAGTCCACCTTACATATAAATCTACCATAACCAATAGAAAAACTATAAGGATAACCATGGTTGGTTTCGCTGTCAAAACTTGATCATATTAAGCAAAAATTCGTCTTTACTTTACAGATAAAAAAACACTGCAGATTTAGATTAAATTAATTTTAACTAAAATCAAAGTGGTCGTCGGTTAAATGAACAAGAGATTGTGTCCCTGGCGACACATAATGGATATCTGCTATATATATATATATATATATATATATATATATATATGTATAATTTAAAGGAAAGCCAGAGTAAACAGTTGAAACAAACACGCATAAACACGCATTTATCCGTTGGCGTTCGAGATTACGGGAACTGCAGGCCCCCTTACGCTCAAACTGATTCAGCGCGTAGGTAGAAGCCTTAATCTTTCGACAGGAGACTCGAGAGCATCCGAATTTTTGCGTCAGAGGCTGTCGCTCGACATTCAACGAGGAAATGCAGCGTCTGTTCGGGGCACATTGTTGAACTTGGCTAACCCTGGGTTAGAGAACTCATAATCACACGTTCGCGCGGAGACAATTGTCCACTCCAAAGTCCTAACATAGCAAAGCTATATAAATAACAACAAACACGCATAAATGAACGCTACACGTGCCATATGCAAAACAAAAAACGAAATTGACTAGAGTTCAACAGTGGTTTGCAAACGAAATGTTGGGAGCTGACTGTAGAAAGAGCCGCAAGCAATGAAACGACGATATTTGGAGAATGACTCAAACCTGGATCCAAGCATTACGCGCTAAACTTGGAATGGTAATTCATAGTATTGATACGTCGTTGAAATCCATCTAGCCCTGTCAGATATACCACGCAAGCATCAGCTAGGAGGGTTTCGTCGATCAAAAGCAATGCTATTTGTTGCAACGTCGGACCGGAATCGCTGATGGAGTCTGCTCACTATTCATATCTCCCTCTCTTGTTTTATCTACTTCTGCATCGTGGAGTAGATTTGAACTTAATTTCTTTTTATTGCGCATATTACGCTCTGCGCATGTATTATTGTCATCATCAGCACCACCATGATTATATGTCTAATCTTAGTCTTCATCATGATTACTATTGCAATCATCATAATACAAATCAATGGCAGCTACGTGACTGCGGCTGGCAGCAACCAACAACATTAGCCAGCCTCCGCTTTAAGCAGCTCTCTCTCTCTCTCGGCAGCTAGCATGGTTAGTTAAATATGCGTTTGCTGGAGCAACATTGCCGTTACTTCTGCGTCAGAGAGATCGCCTGGTGCTCGATCTTCACCAACGAGCAGAAGCCGGGACGAGGCCTGCCTGCCTGGAGCCGGCTGTGCGCCTTGCCTTCATGAAGGGGGGGGGGGCGACAGGCAGAATAGGGCGTCGGCACAGAAATGGATGCAGTCCGCGATCCTTGCTGAGCCGCCTGTGCGACGGCCACTCGGCCACTGCAACGCCAACTCCAACGTCAGCGGCAGCAGCTGCAGCAGCAGCCGCAGGAGCAATTCCAGAAGCGGCAACTGCAGAGCTCGACGTCCGACTCCGATTCACTCAGTTGGCAGGATGTCCCTGCCGGATCCCAGCCGAACTGCACCCTGCTCTTCTGCTGGATGGCTAGCAGCTACCCGCTGGTTTAGGGGACGCACGACGAACGCGGCGCCGCTAACTACACCACCGTTCGTTGCTTAATGATGTCCTTCTCCTCTATATTGCTGTTAGTCCTGCCGGTGTTGTTGTCGTCGTTGTCGTCGTAGTCGTTTTCCTTGTTGCCGTTGCTGCTACTGCCGTCGCCACCGCCGTTGCCGCGGCCAACTGAAAGCCAACCGTGCCACATGCGCCAATCTTGTTGCGTCTCTCCCCCCCCCCCCCCCCCTTCTAGGATAATGATCTTCATCTCTCCCTCTCTATCTCTACCCCTTAGGATACTTTTCCCTGTCGCTGTCGCCCTCAGGGTATCTTCTCTTGTTCTCCTGTTGCCCTTCTCCCCCCCCATCTCTCTCTCTCCCCATCTATCTCTCTCTCGATCTGTGAATATTGCCCTATTCCCTCCTTGTGTACCCTCTCTCGACTTCTCTCAATCGTTAAATTTCACCGCTTTTTTCCGCAGGCTCTCTACGAACGTGGCTGCGTGTCTATGGGCGCGCGTGCCTCAGCAGTCTTCCAGCAGCGGCTAGCGCAGGTTCGGCGGCCCGCATATCTGGCCGTCTGCTGTTAGCGAGCCCGGCGGAGGCGGAGGCGGCGACAGCGTCGCTAAGCAGTGGTTCGTGGCGGTGATCATGACGACGATGATGGTGATGATGGTGGTGGCGGTGGTGGTTTGCGGGCGGCCAAAAATATAGCCATCTAGCTACCATCAAGACCGCCACATGCCAGCCGCCGCCCATGTGGCGGCGAGGCAGCGGCCTAGAGAAACCTGTGGCCGCGCGACAGTGGTGGCGCGTCATTAGCCGGCGGCATGGTTCGGCTACCTTTACCACACTACGTCGGTTAAGATGTCGTTGTCGCCGTTGTTGTTTCTGCTGCTGCTGCTCTTGTTGTTGTTGTTGCTCTAGTAGTGGTAGTAATAGTAATAGTAATAGTAGTAGTAGTAGTAGTTGTTGTTGTTGTTGTTGTTGTTCTTTCTATTGCCGTTGTTCTCGTGGTAATCGTTAGCGGTAAATTGGCCCAAAGCGTTTCGGAAACAAGGACGAAAGCGAATCATCGTGGCGTCTGCCTTTTAAGGGAAAGATTCTTTCTCGTTTAGCGAAACACATAGCGATAATAAAAGTGGTATGGAGAATAATGTAGAAATAATGCTGCTCGTGCGACTAAAAGTAAGACTAACGTGGTATGAATAGTGCATACAGTAGTATTAACAATTGATGCAGCGAAAGCAGTCATAGAAACAGTGAACAACGCCGTATCAATGTGTGTTAAGCGCACTATATATATATATATATATATATATATATATATATATACACGTCAATTCTGTCATCAAGGCAATATCAGAATAATTGCACGACGTAGTCTACATCTTAGGCTATACAAACATCAATTCAACGTTTAACGGCGTCGAACAAAACTGGTGGCGTTTACGCAAAAATCCACTAAATCGCTTTCAGTCTGGACACCACCCGGAGATGTTACGACGGTATGATGAGTCAATTTCGGTCTGCAGCAAACCATTAATCGGCAACATGATAGAGTACCTGCTCACAGCACGGATGAAGCAGATTAGAATAGCAGAATAGTCGGCCGATTGACTGGGGGCTCTTCAGTCAGGACCGTTTGGCGCGCTATTATCTCATATGGCAAAGCTCCAATAGTTTTCTCGACCATCCACAAACTGTGAGACTCGAAGTGTATAAATCGGAGATCGTTGAGAACGCTCATGTTCCCTGGCCGCAGTATCACTTTGGTGACGGTCACTGGATATTTCAGCAAGATGGTGCGCCGGCAAACACCTCAACAGCTGTGCAGGAATGGCTGAAAAAAGCACTGTTCCTAACTATACGGACAAGGCCTGCTGGCCGCCAGGTCTCAACCCAATGAATAACCGCATCTTGAAGGGCAAGATTGGACGCACACACGACCAACATCTCGGCCAACTCAAGCAAGTCATGCAGCAGGCTTGGGATGGACCGGATGGATGAGACCCAACTGCGTCCGTAAAGGTGAATAGAGTGATGAAGCTCTTGATGAGTGGTCACCTACAATTCATTATGGTGGTGAATGATGAACACGTAATAGTGTTTGACCAAGAAGGGGCGATCGATTCGAATGAATGTGTTTGTGCGTGCATAAACGTGGAAGGTCTGCTGTATATAAGTAAACCACAATCGTTTTTTGAATATAGCTTAGCTTTTCTTTTGCATGACTTTTATCATTAGCACTCTCTCACTACCACGTCAGTCGTAGTCCACAGTGAGTCTGGCGCCGCTTCCTTTGAATGCGAACGAGGGGACACTCCTGCGCGCCGCGCCCCGCCTTTAGGCGACGCTTACAGAGCTGGCTGTGTCGTAAACGTGTATAGAGAGCGAAGCGGCGGTTGTGGCTGTTGCGAGCTATTGATGGCGACGGCCATGTTCTGGTCAATTACGTATCCTACCCCACATTCTTCCCACAGCGAACACAGTGGCCGGGGGGGTATGGGGTGGCAGCCGCTGCTGCTTTTGCTGCTTCGCCTGCTACTCCCGCTGTAACGTAATAGTTGCCAATGGCACGCTTGGCCTCTTCCCGTCTCCGGGGTTCTGCCACCCGACAGCCACGGACGTATACGCCGGGAACGGGTATGGTTGCCAATGCAAGTTGCAAACCAGTTTGAATCGCAGCTATGCAAAGCAATGCTGCACTGTCAGGCAATGGTTGTAGTACCTTCTCGTAGTAACCGCAGCAGCAGCACCACCAGCACCAGCAACAGCTGTAGCTGTGGATGCCCTAGCAGTAAGCGTTGAGACGCAGTAGTTTGTGTTCCTTTCGTCTCACTAGACCAGCTTGGAATCTTTTCCCTCCTCATCTCTCGCACTGGCGCCCCGTCCTGCCACCACGACCACCACTTTCACCACCACCACCGTCTCGTCAGACGCGGTCTTGCTGTAGTATTCTTTGCCGTCATCGACAACGTCGAACTCCTAGTAACTCGCGCGTGGGTGTAGAGTGCGTGACGCGCAGCGCTTGGCCGGCCAGCCCGCCAGCAGGCGGGATTCGTCAACGAGAAACGGAGCTTCTCCGACACGCCCTGCGTAACAACTTGTCCTCATTCATTAGCTCGGCAAAACTCCCCCCTCCTAAGATCCGCTCAGGGACAGACTTCCCTCTGCCCCTCCCCCCCCGGCCATCCCCTTCCCTCTGCCCCTCCCCCCCGCCATCCCCGTCCCTCTGCCCCTCCCCCCTCCATCCCCCTACCTAGCGCCCTGGCCCGGCTGTCCTCTTTTGATGATGCACCACTTTCTGCAGGGATGCTGTAGCAACCTCGTTCTGTCTGCCGAGCGAGTTAGATGAACGTGTGCCGGAGGACGGGCGCCGAAGGTGGGCACAGCGCCGAGTCGAGGCGCTACTAATGCTACTGCAGTTGCTACTCTACTTGTGCTGTCTCTTTGAGGTCACAATTTACGGGACGTCACCTTGGCAAACGAGGGATCATTGAGGGAGCGGGGGGGGGTCTAAAGAAGGACCAGCACGTCATAGGACGACGCCTTCATTCGCTAATCCTGTATGTCCACAGAAGTAGACAGCGTTCGTTGTGCAGAAATGCACAGCTCCACAGGTATTATATGTATGTATATATGCCAATGTACCTATATGTATGCATATATGCCAAGGTACACCATATGTTAGCCAAACATCAACGAAAAAAGGGTTGTCTCTCACTCTGCTTGCAAAGAGCGCATATATATATATGTGTATATATATATATATATATATATATATATATATATGAGGCGTTCGTTGTCAACAGGGTGAGAGACGACATTTTTGTTGTTAATATGCGGCTAATGTTAAGCCTGCGTAATCTTGACGGAGCTGTAGACAGTGAAGGGCCAAAAAGGTCATTTGCATCATCACCGATTTGCCCTAAATTAAAGCAAATGATGTGAGTGTACTGTGCCTATGCCATCGCCACTAAGATAATTGTCTGCTTCCGTTTAGAACTCTTCAAAACATCTTCAGCAAGTGCGTTTCCTCACAAAGTCTCCACCAAGATGACGGATATTCGAATTCAGGTCGGTTCAATTCGACCGAACTTTGGTAATCTCGCTAACTATCACTCGACAATTTAACGGAATAACCAAGCTTGAGCGTTAAAACTGAGACTACCTGACAAAATAGTTTCTTCTTTTAAATAGGCCAAAACCATTCAATGCTTACCTTGCTTCACAGACCTTTAGCCGTACACGCATCAATTAATACGGAGAAGGAGGAATGCACACGGACAGAGCCAAATTTGAGCGTACAGTTTATTTAGACAAAAAATATATATGTATCGGTATGTGTGTATCGCATGTATGTTTGTTCTGGTGTATAAAAATATATAAATAACGTATACTTGGAAAATCACATAAGCGCACGTGTAACGCTGGAGTTAGAGTTGCATCCCTTACTTAATTCAAATATGCGCACCCCTGCTGACCTAGTAATTAGAACACCATACAAGCAGGATATAAGTGCACTTTTATGCTCTAACATGCTCTAGGTAACATGACATTTCGAATTTTTAAGCATTTTATTTGCTCGAGTAAAGGCTGCGAACGCATTTTAATTATGTACCATTAAATGCCGTGTACTTGTTGTGACACAATACCATTGAAAGGCAGCACTCGGTGTTCGGCAGATTATTCAAGCCTAATTAACGCAAAACGCGTCTCACAGAAGTCATTACATTACAAATAGACCTAATAAATGGCTGCAGGGTTAGCTTAGTCGATCAAGAAGGTCAAACACGAAAGCACACAAGAAAATTGAAGTAAACGGAGAGCCGGGAAAGAACTCAAGCCTGGATAAGGCGGAGCCGCGTAGCTACCTCAAGGAGGAGTTCAATCATTAAGTAGTCTGGCGCCACAGGTACATGGGCGAGGCACGACATGTTTAAGAAAAACGAGGCTACGACCAATTTGCATATAATTATCCAGGAAGTCCGAAGAGCGATTTAAAGAAGGAGTAAAAGGCAAAAAATGGAAAACTGGCCCGAATAAGCCTACCGATACTACCTCGACGCAGATATATATCATACTGATCTGAGAAACCTAGAAACTCACAAAAAATTTAGACGGAAAAAGAAGATAAACAAGCTACGAATGTTCATACATATTTATTTATACCAATAGTATTACCATAATATTGGTAGCAGTATACATCGGATGTTGTGCAAAATCTGCACTGCTTCTATGTAGTGTGTACGTGATTCTAGTGACGCTGTTTCTATTTCGGTCCTTTGCAAGCATATGATATCTATCAATATCACATTCTCCACAAAATCTACACACAAAACCATCGACCTCAAAACACTGTCCACTCAAACAAACGTGGTGATGGTGGTGTCCGTGCCATGTCACTCAACAAATTTGCTTGGTTCTTCTGGGCTTTTCTCTTTCATTTGTCCGAAAAAAATTCGGGTCCGTCTTTAGGTTGCGCATCTCCCGAACTTTTTATACACTGCGAATAAGGCCCCACTAAGTTGTAGTCAGTCTAGGGCAAAATTCTCTGTAAGAATTCGTTCGCGACATAGTTCAAGCGCGAAGGTAGCAGATGCGTTTTTGGGTAGACCTAGCACGCGCTTAATATAAAATTCCTTTAAACGATCTAGCCTTTTCGAATCGCTAATAGTAAGAAAATGTGCGATTGTAGGCAGGGCGTATAAGTTGTTATACAGTCTGGCTAAAATATTGACGTATCGTATAATAAAAACGTCGTTAACTAAATGATTTCTGTTTCTAACTATGTTGGAGTTATAGTGAAGCATGTCCCAGACAAGGTTGCACATTACTCCGCGTATTAAGAGTTTGCTTCGAATAAAAGACGGTCTTTTGGGACAGAGCCAAATGCGGTCTTAAAATCTATAAATACGGTATACGTCATTTTCTTACATTGGCGACGTCGTTCCTAGGGAGACATCCGTGTTGCTCAACAGGTTTATGACCGTGACACTGCGAGTGATGTAAGTAAATTGTATAGAGTGCTCGTCAGTGCAATCCCTCGGTAATTTGTTGGGTCAGTAGCATCTCCCTTCCGCTTATATATTGGGTTCATGAAACTCTTTCAGGTATCTTGCCTTGACTTCGGCAGTTGTCATAAATATATGTTAAGACTGGACATATGGTATTAAGGTTTGGCTTTAAGTGTTCATAGAATATCCGGTCCTGCAGTTTCATTGTTTTATTGTCTTAATTATGTTTTTCTTAGATTTTCCGTAAGGCTACTTATTGCCCGTGTACGGTTTTTTCATGACATGGCTAATTTTTAATCCACTCCGGCATTTGCCTTGTCTGAATTGGAAACCATACAAGCCAATTTAATAAGAGTGTCCGGTCTGGGTCTCGAACCCAGTCCTCCCACACAGTAATTGCTAGCATGACTTCCACGTCAGTACAAAGTATAAACTTTCCTGGGTAGTCATGTCAGTCAATGTCAGCTCCCTCTTTAGTAGGTTTTTAAAATGTGTTTGCCACTTCTCGTCGTTAATTAGCGGATTAGCTGATCGGGGTCTCTTGGGTAGGATGCGCAGTCAAGATGTCTTAACACTATCAATTTGTATCAATTGCAGGCGTTGCTTTTCTTTTTCTTCATGGCGCTTCTTGGTCTTGGCTTCTGCTTCATCATATCCGAAACACCCGCTTTATCTCTGCGAGTGGCTAAGTCTATAAGGGCTCTTGTCGTCATGGCTGCATATAATGCGCTTTATCTGGTGACATTCTGCGTCAAACCAGGCTTTGCGCGTATTTGGTTTCACCGATCGTCTAGTAGTAACTGACACGTAGATTGCCTATCGTATCGTCTCTTCGGCGGTGTTGGTGTCGTCATCGGGTCGCATGAGTTGTATGGCCTGTTGGGGCATGTGCGCGTTTATTGTGCGGTTTGGCTGTGGCATAGGTGCCACTGCTGTTGGGCCGTGAGTGCGCGAAAGCTCAAATCTTATTTGACAGTGCTTGCGGTGAGCTGAAGGTGTGGACCTAACTTTACAAACTATTGTCCCCGGCTGGCACGCTGACGATAACACAACGTCGACAGCACTTGAGCCGTTCCAGTCTAGGTATATAGCGATATGACGGTCATTCTCCATTTAAAGTCCCAGGTTTTCGGTGTCTGCCACGAATGCTGCGTGGCGTTCATTTTGCTTTTTGTTCACTTGTTTTTCTAGTGGGCTATTTATAATGTGTATAGTGGAATCACGCACGTTAATCAAGCTATGAATATTCGCACGCGTCTAGGCACTGCAAAAACCTCAACGTGGCGGGGTTTGTTTTATAAGAAGTGCCAAAACACGCCTGCCGTAAGACGGATACTATCAGACCCAGCATCCTCGCACGGAGACAGGTTGATTGCCAAAGACGCCGAGATGATGAAGCACCTGGAAGCAAATTTTTCGGAGACAAAGATAACAAACACAACACGTAGATTCCGGTAGCTTTCCGATGAAGAGCATGAATCCAGAAGAACGTTACCAATAACAACTCCAGAACGCAGCCGCCCTGTTCAAGAATCCTCACAATGACAGACTCGAGGGGGATTGAGACCTGGCAAAAGGCACCTGCGAGGTGGTGCGCCAGGTACAGCAAGAAGTAGCCTTAGCGCCAGGGAGAAGAGACGCGGAATTCCAGAAACGACACCGGCCAGCCAATTCCCATCGGATTACTATAACCAGAATAGAACGGAAAAGGTCATGTAGGGATGCCGGCTCAAAAGCGCCACACTCGCTTGCCTGAATCGAGATGAAAGGCAAAGAAAGAGAGAACGAGATGACGTATTCGACGTCCGTGCCACACGCCTTACGGCCCATTGAGAGCGTCGAGACATGTTTTGTACTGAATATGTGTTAAATAAATATGTATGTTATATTTAAAAAAAAGATGAAAGGAAAAAATGACGGTCGTTTGAAATGCCGCTGAGCGGTCAAGGTAATCAAACTTTAAGGGAAAAAAAATATGACATATGCGGACACGCAAGGCCACACGTCGAACAAAAGCGGATCGGATTTTGGCCAGCCCTTATCGACAAAAAAAGATTGATTAAGGTCCGATTAGTACTCTGCCGGGCAAGCAAGTGGTATGTGTTATAATTGTCAAAATGTTGCTAAGGAATGCGCGGAGTTTCGGTCGAGAAGCAAGATTTATTGCAGAGAATTGCAGGGCGGAGGGAAGAGAGTGCTATCCCTGTAATCTGGACGGGCATTGAGTGAGCAATGTGGATTGCTTTTTATACAAAGTACTAGTAGTAGTAGTAAGAATGCTACTCTAGGGGGTTTCGAGAAGACGCCCTTCAGTCAAAGAAAAACAAGAGACGGAAGTCGCCTCAGGTGAGAGGAAGTGAAAAACAGGAAAAGCTGGTGGACGCACGAAGACAACTTGGACAAGCATCGGCCCGACTAAAAGACGCTTTGTCCAGCAGAGGAATGTAGCAACAGTTAGCAGCAGGCTTAAGCCGCCCAAGCCACCCTACTGCTACTACTAAGAATTCAATTCACTGTACTCCCGCAACACTAAACAACCAGATGATAACTTATTAAAACCCGTGCAATATTAAGATTTCAGTAAAAATGGAAGACAATTGCTAAATTATTTAGGCAGTTCTTCGTAACACTTGTTTTTATCAGGATTATTATTTTTTTTTTAATGTGTAACAACATTCGGGGGAATATATATATTTATTTATATATATATATATATATATACCTGCTGCATCACTTTTGTGCACGTGTATATATATATATATATATATATATATATATATTATGCAAATCGAACAAGGTAATAAAAGTATTACATTTGTTATAAATTGAACAGAAGTCGCCATTCAAACACTGCCTAATTTGTGTTGTCCTTGTTTCGGAAGCGAGTGTGCAATGGTGATGCTTCGTTGGTAGTAAGGTGTTTTGGTACCCAGTATGCTTTACTGTACTGCAGCATGATTGCTACGTTTCTTTTGTCGGACTCAGTGTTGTGCAGATTTAATGTAGTAGCTGTGGATTATCTTTAGTGTTTTTTTCATTAACAGTAGCAATGGATTCTGTGCCGATTACGGTGTTTGTTTGATGTGGCCTGCGCGGAAACTTTTACTCTATTTACTCACAGCCGTTCGTTCTAAGCAGCGCTAATTTGGCATAAACATCCACCATAACAGACCATCAATGACGACATTAAGATCATCTTCTTTCATTATTTCTCGCACAACTCTCTAAATGTTGCCACATAAGTAGGCGAATCGGCTATATATATATATATATATATATATATATATATATATATATATATATATATATATATATATAAGGTACTGCAGAAATCTATTATGTGTCACAATGGACAGAATATCTTGTTCTTTAAATCGACAACAGGTGTGATTTCAGTTGAAATTCGTTTATTCTACAGCCGAACTTTTAACGACTTGTAACTTTAAGACGAACGTTTAAAATGATCGTGTTATGACGTTACGACAGCTGAATATAAAGAACTAGACCTAGTCGAAGCGGAAGTATTAATAGTAGTAGTAGGAGCAGTAATAGTAGTGTCGTCGTAATAACAATTGCAGTCATGGCAGTCATGTCAAGTGTCGGTGATGGTTGTGGTGCTACCGGCGGTACCGTCAACATGTGACGTCGCCGCACCGAAGCCCTTGTCTGAAAGCTGCTAACTAGCGAATTTAAAGTGAACGAGCCGCAACAGGACTACAAGAGAGCAAACGAACAGGCCTTACTGGAGCGCATACTGACTGGGCTGCCGGTTGCTTCGGTTGGCGGCCGTGTTCCTTGCCTGTTCCGCCTCGTTCTCCGATGACGACAACAATGGCGACAAACAAACGCAGTTCATCCTCAGCCCAAGGCTCAGTCGGCAAACTTTGCAACAACAATAACAACCACAGCAGCAGCAGCAGCAACAACAACAACAACAATAGCAACAACAGCAGCAGCAACAACAACAACAACGTTAACTGAGGAAGAACAATGGCAATACGCAAACAGCGAGGAGCGAGCAGCGGTCGCGCGACAGCGATCTCGGTGCTTCCAGCCAGCTGGTTGCCGGGCTACTCATCTTTGCAAAGCTCTCCGACCGGTTTGCAGTCTGTCTTTCCCGACTCGCGGTTGAAGATAACCTCCAAACGGGCAAATCCCAACCTTCCCGACTTCTCTCGTTCTCCCGTGGCGGCCGCCGCTGCCACCGCCGCTTCCCAAAGATGTCCCGCGACAGAAATACCCAGGGCGGTGGTGGTTGGAGATGGATAGAAAGAAATGTAGATAGACAGAAAGCGAGGGGGAAGAGAAGGGAGAACAGCTGAACCGAAACAACGATCTAATCGTTACCTGAGCAGGGACTAGCCTGCTTGGCAAACCGTGTGCTCCGAGAAGGGTATATACGCGTTGTGTGGTTAGAGTACTGACTGTTGGCGCTGCCGTTACAGTCAACAGGAAAAATATGATTAGAAAACGCAAGAGAGAGAAAGAGAGAGACGGGAAAGAGAAACAAAGACAAGAAAGAGAGATAAATTGATATTGACTGCACGCCAGTGCCGCGCCTTAGAGAAACGCAATATTGCAAAGCCGAAATAGATTACAAAGCAGGGCTATTACAACGCGACACAATTAGACAATGCGGCGCAAAAGTTGGACAAAAGTCGGACGGCAGAAAGCGGAAAGTGGAGCGTATGATGATGCCTAGACCACGACGCTGAACGAGGTGCTTTCGCAGAAGGACTGGGGCTTGCTGTTGCTGCTGCTGCTGCGTGTGTGTGCTTACAGCTGACGAATATTCGCGTTTTCAAGTGACGCATGGCGTTCGTCTAATGAGCAAACACACAATGAGCGGCTAGATTTATGCGTCCGTGGCAGCGGCTACTCGCCAACAGCGCGTTCCATTCGAGCTGGTTGCCTCTAATCCTGAATCTATAATTTCGGGCGGTGAAAATGGGCCCACTTCCTCGGCGGGATAAACGTCGTTACGCCTCTCCCTCGACGTGCTGAAATTAGTTAGCCACAGCGACACGACAACGGTAGCGGGCGGCGACGACCACTATAGGACTCTAACCAGTAATTAACCAGTGGAACTGTGGACCGACCGGCACACCTAGCTGCAGATAACAATAGCAACAGCAGCAACAACAACAACAACAGCAATAATAGCAGCAGCAACAACAACAGCAATAATAGCAGCAGCAACAACAGCAATAGCAAAAAACAGCAACAACAACAACAACAACATTTACAACAGCAATACATGTAACAACAGGTGGCGGTAGTAATAGTAGTGGTGACGTTCGTTGCCGTCCCGCCACGCCAATGGAGATTGGTATTCATATGCTCACACTCACCTATTTATGCATCTGTCTGTCGTAGTGTATAATAAGCGCCAATTGGCACATCTGTAAGCATATGCGTGCGCCCCGCACCCGTGTCGATGGGCGTGCTTACGTGATGGCTGCTTCTACAGCAACGTGTGTCGCGCTGGCTCAGTAGTGCATTCTCTGCCGAACCGAATTAGCATTGGTCTGCAGTATGAATTGACTGTTACGTTGTATTACGCAATCGGTTAGATCGATAAGAACAATGGTCGCTTAAATGTTTCGCATCGACTATCGACTAGCGCGCAAACTCTTTTTCGCTTGCCTGTTGCCTGAGCGAAACACAGAACTGAGCGGCTAAAGCGGTCTAACTGGTTTATTGGCTTGCTCGGCGTTCGATAAACCAAGGGCCGAAATCTGCACAAGAGCGATTCTTTGGTACAGCCTTCAGAAATTTGTAATAATAAAAATCTTTTGGAGTATTGCGCAAGGGCGCAAGAAGAAAAGCGGAACACCGTAGGATAGATATTTCTCGTGCTGACTCAAAGGCACTAGAACAAGAGCATGATTTTCGGACATTACTTAGCAGTGGCAATAAGGCGCGCAGATTACAGACTTGAAGATTCGACAGGCTAAAAGTTAGACATGTTTAAGTTTAACAAAATTATAGGTATAGCACATACTTAAAAAAAATTATATATATAGCATCAACCTTACATATTATTATGTGTACATTAAAATATTTTGAGATGTACTTACATTGTCACGGGTATATAAGCGCAGATCTGATAAGCATATATATATATATATATATATGTGTGTGTGTGTGTGGATTGGGTTCTGGCCCTAGCCTAACCACACTTTCCAGACGACAAAATTCTTTTTGTTAAACAATCAAGTGCCAGATAAAACGTGTGAAAGATAGTAATGCAGCACACGTTTCGACCTAATTCGTACCTCTTACATTCGCGTGGCTTTAGTGAGCCTTGAGACCGTGAGAACGCACTTTCAAACCGATGCTGCCTTTGACCGCGGGATCGAGTCCACAGCCCCATCCAGTCCACAGTCAGCATCTGTATCTGAGCAATTTGTGATCTCCATCTCGAATCGAGCTATTGACCATTGGCCGCGACGTTACGAAAGATCCCAAACCGATCTCGAAGTCGTGTGTAGCATGTGCACTTTAAACGCTTCACATGCTCGCATCAGTCCTGCGGCGTTTCGTTCGTCGGGACCGTCGCAATAAAATGCAATGAAAGTATCACTCTGTTTACGTTTGGCAATGTTGTACAAACCTGCGAGGAGAGTATTGGATATTGGACAGTCGGCCCGACCGTACGGCCTGTTGCAACAAAAGAACCTTGCGAATAGACTGCCGCTTTCTAGGCTTTTCAATGTGTAAGCAGTACTCGGCAATACCGACATCGTGAATAGACAAACGCTTCCGTGCACAGTGAAGCTTCATATGAATCCTTTCAAGCAATGATGCTTTCGATGAAATAAGCAGAAGTTTTTTTGGCGCGAAGCCCTGGTAGAGACGGCCAAATAAGTGCTCTTTCAGGGCACGCCTGGCGCAGTGACTGAGCGGGTTCGACAACAATTTGTTAATCAAGCGAATGAAGCACTACGCAATTTTCGTAAAGTCTTTACTTCTTGTTGCTGTTGTTGTTGTTAACGACGCAGTGCCACAAACGAAGGATGTCCTTTGAGGGAACAAAACAAAAAAACGCCAGCAGGAGATATAATGCAAGGGAGCGAGAAGAAGGACAGATAGAGGCGTAGGGGAGGGCGGACTTATAGACTGAACGACACGTTTTTGTTTACAATACGCTAGGCGCACACATACGATGCTAATGACTTGCAGCAGTCTGCATTGAACTTTGTTTACTCTATTTGTCTGTTAACTGGTCGGTCGACCCAATTCCAATCGAGTGGAGCTCGGGGGCCCAACAAGCAACGTGTCATCGAGAGCTATCAGCTAAAACGAGTGCGTTCACCTTGCTGCTGCTGTTGTTGTTGCTGCTAATGGTATAGCGTTACCTCCGCGCAGGCGGTCATGGCCCACAGTCCACGTACGGGCCCATAGGACCGTGTGAATTGGGCTTGGGGCTTCCGTGCGACAACGATCTAAAGCTTGCTCGATACGATGTGTACACTGGCCGGACTGTGCCGTCTCTGATGTTGTTCGAGTCGATGAATGAATGAATGCACGAAGCTCAGCAATGCTTGTATTATCGGTCGCCTATGCGGCCGACCGAAGCAGCAAAAGAAAAAGTCCGTGTCTACTTAAAAGTGAGCTCACTGCTGTAAAGAATGTTCTAGGTAGGTATACTGCTGTGGGTATACTCCCTCCGCTGACCCGCGTCGCCCTTCTTTCCTCCTTCAGGCTATCGCTGTGGGCGTCCAAAGTGGAGTTGTATTAACCAGCATCACATTAACTAAATCTGAATGAATTTCCGTCCCTTGGCTGGTACGACGTGGCGCGGCATAATAGAACAAGTAATCGATATAGTTAATTTCATGGAATTGCTTGCAATGAACTTTGAAATGACATCTGCTGTAATATTTGTATTCACAACTTCTAAAATTTTTAGCGCTAATCTTGGCTGAGTGTCATTGATTTTTGCTAAGTACTGTTTACACATGTGCCTAAAACTTTGTAAAATTGGGGCAATGATAACATTACCTTTATCACGATGGCATATGGAGAACGCTTTTCTTTTGCAAGTCTGTTGCGGTTTTTTCAATTCCAATGATTAGTTCCATATATATATATATATATATATATATATATATATATATGCAGGTAGTTCAATAAGTTCTTAGAATGAAAACCGAGAATTTTCCAAATCATGTTTTTAAATTTTTCTTATTCGATATACTCCCCGAGAAGCTCAATACACTTTTCCCACCGAGATTTCAGAGCTTTCATACCTCTTGAGTAGAATTCCGCGTCGTTAGACTGAAAATAGGCATTGACAGCAGCCTTAACCTCTTCATTGCTGGAAAAACGCTTTCCACCGAGATTCTTCAAATGTCCGAAGAGGAAATAATCAGAGGGGGCCAGGTCTGGAGAATAGGAGGGTTGTTCAATAAGTTCGAACCTCAGTTGGGCCAGTTTTGCCAATGCTTGCCGGGACTTGTGTGCAGGAGCATTGCCCTGGTGAAACGGGACAACCTTCTTCTGCAAAGCGGGCCGTTTCACGATGAGTTCTTGCTAACGGCAGTCCAACAGTCTTGCATAATATTCTCCTGTGATCGTTTTACAGCTCTCAAGGTAGTCGACCAGCATTATTCTACGTTGGTCTTAAAAAACTGTAGCCATCACCTTTCCGGTCAATGCCGTTGTCCGCACCCTCTTCGGAGGTCCTTCATCAGGTGCACACCATTGGCAAGATGCTTCTTGGGTCTCGGGAGTGTAGTGATGAACCCGGCTTTCATCGACGGTCATGAATCTGCACCAAAAATCCGACAGATTGTTCGACATCTTGGCCAAATTTCGCTGTAAAGCCAAAACAGGCGCGTCTTTTTGGCCTTGGTTGAGCAAATGCGGCAGCCATTTTGCTCTAAGCTCTTTCATCTTCAAGTTTTCGTGTAGGATAAAATGCACACTGCCTAAACTAATCCCTAATGCCTCCGCTATTTCCTTAATGTTCATTCGCTTATCTGTGCCAAGAATTTTTCGCACTCTCTCTACGTTTTCCTCATCAGTTGCCGTTTTTTGGCCTCCTGGACGTAGTTCATCCTCGGTGCTCCTGCGACCTCTTTTTAACACATTAATCCAGTTGGAAACAGTGGCAAAACATGGCGCAGAGTCACTGTACGTCTCGTCTAACTCAATATTTACTTGGGTCGCATTCCAACCTTTGAAATAAAAATGCTTGATAACCACTCGAAACTTTTTTTTCTCCATTTTTAAAAATCACGCCGATACGTTGCACGGGAAAGGCTATCAAACGAAATCGCAACGGCCAATCACCATAATATATTGAGTGCTAGCAGTCGAAAAGTTGCGGTTCCTATTAGCGGTGAAAGCGTGCCAAAATTCGAATTCTAAAAAGCTCATTCTAAGAGCTTATTGAACTACCTGATTGTTAAATTAGTTATTTGGCTTACAGACAACACTACGCTGGTGTCCTATTCGGAGTACTTCAGTGAAGTTGACATGATAACGCCAACATTCTTTATTGCTGTCTTCGCCTGCAGAATGTGATTGCATATTGTGCACTACTTTCTGGCATCATATGCCTAAAATGCATAACGGCGTATTTTTCAGCCGAGAGTTTTAGTCCAGACTGGAGGTCCGTGATCTGCATGTGCGGAAAACTGTTTGCTTGTTGTAAGTATCGGCTTAATTTCTTTTCTGTGGATTGGACGCACAATACTGGTAGATACATAGTTTGGTGTATCACTAAGTTTTGATTGCAGCTTAGTGAGGTAAAGGATTTTCTTTTGACTTGTTTTTCCTTTTAACGTTGTTTGCAAAATACGAACATAATGGTCAGATCACGCTTTGCGTTGGTCGGAATGTGGAACTTCACGAAAAAGTAGAGATACTCGATGCACTTGTTACACATGGCATTTAAAATTTGTCACTCACAAAAGAATAGGTGTTAGTGAGTGCTTTCGAGGTAGGTTTGCATTGAGTTATAATCGAAAGTTTCCCGCTCTAATGTTGCATCTAAGGGAACGTCGTTAAGTGCAAATTTGACCATGCGATGGTTGGAGAATGTCAGACTAGCATTCCTGCCACAGAGTCGTCGTTGCCCAGTATTATGCCTACAAATAAAAAACAAAAATGCACTTTTTCGTTGTCTCCGCCTCCTAGCCTTGAGAGTGTATCCCAGTTTATGTCAGGCTGATCCAGGTTCCGAGCGCCACAATTGTTGTTATGCGGGGCTCCTGAACGGCAGTCAGCTCCTCGATTAGAGGCTTCATGCATGCGGTCAAGCAGATAACTAGACGTTCCGGTTAGCAGAACTAAATGATAACGAACCTAATCACATGACCGCCAAATGTGGTGATACACAACGCCAGCTTGTACGTTTAACACAAGTCGATAGGCTCACCTGCCCAGTCCTATTCGGACCATGATATGTATATATATATATATAGATATGAGAGCTTTCTCAGCTTCGGTTTTTTTACATTTCAGTCTAAGGCAGTTCTAGAGTTCTGTTAGCTCTCTCTCAGGAATCCGAGTAACGATCGCTGGCATTCTAGACCAGAGATCATTTGAAATTGTTGTTTGATGAAACTAATTTAATAGAGTTCCGTTTCAATGATTCGTTTTTCGGTCGTATTTGATCTGGTGACTCGCATAGGTCAGAAGAAGTTTATGCAAGTGCAGGGAGTTCGCCGTTTGTGGTAGTAAAGAGAAACTTTTAAAAAACATCTAACTTGCTCAGTATTTTGTATCATGCAAGTTCACGCAAAAATGTCCCCAGTCGCCTCATCTTGCCTCATGACGACGTCGTCGCTTCAGAGCTACTTGTTGATACATAGTTACTCTATCAGGCTATTGGCAGGTGACATATACATATACGCATATGCGTATATAGAGGTATGTATATAGAGATGTATGTATAGGTATCATGACATCGTCCGGAAGTTTGTGAGAGTTCCTATGCTCTGTGCCCGCTTCGGGATAGCTGAAAGTGACACTGAGAACAGCAGGGAATTGAGTTTGTCCCCCCAAAGCGTATCCGGCACTTTAGGGGGGGGGGGGGTAGCCGAACTCTGCTACATAATCATGATCAGAGATTAAGTTTTTCTATAAGACTGACATCAAAAGCAGCAAGATGCTTGCTGGCTTACCCGCCGAAATTACCGTGTGATGACTTTATTTCTAGAAACCAGCGAAGAGTTTTTTTGTCGGAGATATCGTGGATTTTTATCGTATAATGTACCATAACAAAAGAGACTTATTTATTATTTAATTTAAAGGTTACAGGAAAATGTGAATATATATATATATATATATATATATATATAATGTCGGTGCTGATATTTGTAATAATTAATATCAGCACCGCGTATTGAGTGACTGCAGCTTCATTGACTTGTTTTCATAATTGTCTCATGCGACATTCACCAGCTCACCATTACTACTTACGGTAGACTTATTGTTTATATACATACAACTAGTAAAATATACGCATCTATCATTCACACACAAGCATATATATAGACTGAAATTATTCTAATATTTAAACCTTCGAGTCCAGTTGGCTCAAGAGATCATCTCAAGAAGCCTGCAAATTGATGATGCACTCACTTCAGGTCAAAATACAGGTTTCGAATGCCGTTATTTCACGTAGCGCTATGTGTACATGTGCAATCTCATGCTTAGTTGACCAGAACTGCACTGTTATTATTGCTACAATGGGGGCTGGTGGTACTACGTAAGTAAGTACGCGTTCTACAATATAGAGCGAACTACATATTTCTGGCAAGGCCACTGGTCTACGAACATAAATACTAAGTAACAACACTTTGCTTGCAAAAATATGCACACGGAGTAGACGTTTATTAATGCGTTCACCATTTCTTGCTGTTATTGTTCTTGATGGCAATCATATATTGTTCTTAGGTGTTCTGTCGTTAACCTTTAGGCCGCCGCAACGATAACCCTTGCCCATTCCCGCTCCCTGACACTCTTGACTCCCCTATATATATATATATATATATATATATATATATATATATATATATATATATATATATATATATATATATATATATTAGGAGAGCTTATTCGTAAGTCAGTGAGCATTTTAGCCTGTGAACTGTCAGGGTGTACAGCATGCACCGATCAGCTGCTGGCGGTCGCCATTCACCGGCCTAAACAGCTGCTATATGACCCATCATGATCTCAATTGGAGCAGCACTAGACTTTCGCATCGATCGTCCGTGAGCACTCCCTCCCCTCCCCCTGCTCCGCAACCCCTGAGCTCTATGAAGTGAAGACCGAAGGGTGGATGACGTGGATGAAGAGAAGAACTCAGAAGGAGGATGCCTTCCTTGCACTCGTGCAGCGCTTCCACCATGGTGGGGGGCGAACTCACGCACTCGCGGTGACACAGATACACTACTCCTACTGTGGCCCAACAAAGGCAGCAGCAGCAGCGGAAGAGGAAGATCCGGACCAGCAGCACGTACTAGGGATGATAGACAAAATTATAGTGATATTAATGTACACGACGTCTGTCGTAGATGTGGTCTGTTCTCGACCCATGTTCTCACAACACCCAACCCACCCGTGCCCCGCCCACCCCATTTCCGGGCCTCTTCACTCACAATACTCTGTGCAGCTTACTATACAAGTATACACTTCTTGACCTTCGAGCAACCGACTCGAGAGCAAGCGTCTGTCTGTGGTTGAGTTGACGCTCGAGCCGCCGCCGGTAATCAAGAGAAATTCGACAGAAATTTCGGGCCAACCGTCGACAAGCCGAATTTCGGCACAATTTCGGCAGAACTTCGACTGCTGATTCCGACCTTGAATAGTTGGACCTGGATGGCTGATGGCCAACCGAGCCAATCGAGCGCGCAACACGACCAATGATGGGGTGTGTCATGTCTGTGTCTGCTTCCATTTGTTTGCCTTCTTTGATACCTGCCAGTCCACAACACAAGGCGACCGACCAATTTCTCGATAGCATCTAACCGATGAAGTGGCAACCTCCCGCTTTCCTGGGTTCTCCCTATCGGGGGTAGGTGGTATTTGGTTCGTCGTCGTCTTGGCACGTTGGCCCAGCGTCCGGCGACGTGCATTTGTGTCTACATTTGTAGGTGCATGTACGCCGTATGTATATATATATATATATATATATATATGTGTGTGTATGTACATCGGCATTAATGTCTTAAAGCTCTGCAGACGGGTAGGTGGCCGGGAAGCGAGCGAGCTAGCAAGAAACCACCATCACCACCACCAGCCACGCCGTCGTGGTCCGGACGTGCGCACTTCACGAGGGGAATTCGTGACTCCCTCAGTCACGGGCCGACACAAAGCAACCCGAGCAAAACGAGACAACACATTGTCGTCGAAGGCTGTTGATTGAAGCTGTAGTCAGTCTGCTGGTTCACTGCAGCCCGCGTCGCCTGTTAGCGCTGGTGATGGTCGGGCCGCTTCGAACGCTTTAGCTGGACCTTAAGCCGCTTCAAGCCGATCTGGAAGCCGTTGAGCGCTTTGATGGCCGCTTGCGCGTGTATGGAGTTTGAGTACGAGACGAAACCGAAGCACTTCGAGAGCTGCGTATGCTTGTCGATAAACACTTTCGCCGAAATCACATCACCAAACGGCATAAACAACTGCACCATGTCGTTATCGGTGAAATCCTGAAAAACAGATCGATTCGAGGAGCAAGTTAGAAGCGTTTTCAGAAAGCACAGCAACAGTTACACTAGCAGCATTTATGACAAAACGACATCTACCAACAACGACACAGCAATAGTGAACTCACAACAAACGACAGGAACAGCAGTAGCAGCAAACCCATCGCAACAACCAACGTTAACGACGGACACAAACCAAAGACAAACAATAACAATAACAGTGTAATTTCTAGCGCGCCCATGCTAACACTTTAGCTATTAGTTACTCGATGGCAATGTATAGACTGCAGTGGTTTTTGTACTGACGCAAATGTACAGCAAAATACCACAGCGTACAGGCACCCATATGCATCCAAACGCCCACACACCCACACTTAAACCTGATAAAGTTTGCGCACAACCAATCAAGCAGTAAACGACAGCAACGACAATGGATACGTAAGAATGTCAGTGTGAATTTAGTGCCGACCCGGTTGCGTCTACAGGGCACAAAACAGGCTGAGTAGGCATTTAACAATTCCTACTTAGCCTTTTTTTTAAATGACGTAAAGAGCACGCGGTAGAATTTTCAGAAAGTACATTTCATGTGGCAAAAAAGGTTTAAAAAGAAACTAAAGTAGTGGTCGTTGTTTTCCTCTTCCTGTGTGCTTTCGATTGTGATTGTTGTTGTTGTTGCTGTTCGTATTGGCGTAAACCATTTCAGAAACAAGACCAGAAGCAAATAATCGACGTGGCTCTTTTTTAGAACAAGATTCCATTCCGCTTGCATTAGAAGTAAAAGCGCGAAGTACTAGATCTCCCTCCTTCTCTCACAATAAGCATAGGTAATGCAGCCAGATGTGTGGCTTTCAAAAATATGAGCTACAGGACATACAAGCTGGTTAGTGATTGCCGTAGAAAACGCGGCTTATGCTGCCTAGAGCCTAGTAGATGCCGTTCCTTTTATAGCTCAATAGTTCATCTAGCGTGGCAACATGGCATTCCTGACTGACATTCTCTAGTTTGCTCCTTGCTATAGCAATATACGCCATTAGTGTTTTTAGGGCTCTGCAAATGACTTTTTAGTGTACGGTGCTATCTGTTATTTGGCTTTGTTATTGCGGTTTTTATTGTTGACGCTGTTGTTATAATCAATTTATTCAAGCTATTTTTGTCGTCATGCGGCTACTTTTATTGTTGTTATTGTTGTTGGTAGTGGTGGTCTTGATATCTGCTACTACAGGAAGTCGGTCGTCCTAACGGAACAACATCTTGTTAGCTTGTAGGTAATTGAAGTTTGTCTGATTGTGTCGAGTGAAGCCTTCTCACCTGTGGCAAATGGTAGATGAACAGGTTTGACCCTTCGGGGCCCTCGATTTGTTTGCCTGCCGGGTTGTTGAGTGATGCGAGGTGGTGTGCCAGTGCCGGCGGGATCTGCTGCTGGTATTTCGATGGCAACAGCGAATCTGATAGGACAAGAGACGGCAATTGAAAACGACCTGTGAGTTCAGAGGACTAGGATGACTCGGCGAAAAGCCGGCCAACGAGATACGAGATCTGCTGACTACTAGTATCTGCTGTAGGCATTCATGGTGCGGGTGTTTTCTTCTCTGTCGATCTCTATTTCCTTTATCAGCCCCCTTCTCTTTCTCTCTCCCATCGCTCTCTCTTGTGGTATCGCTTTCATCTCACTCATACGCTGGCAAGCCTATTACGCTCTTAGCCCAGGCTCGAAGGGGCCCACTTCGAATGCAGCCGCTGAGGCGTGGCAAGCGGGATAAAGCTTCACTGACCCACGTGGGCGGACTCGGCACCTCATAACGAACGAAATGAACTACGCACAAACTATTAATTTCAATTTCGATTGGTTGGCGGTGGTAATGGTGGTCGTGGTCAATGTGCAGGCATGCTTTCTGAAATATAATACTTCGATAAACACTGGCTGGTCTATGTATTACTAGCGCAGGCGAGCGAAATCAAAACGCAAACCATTAAATCGATTGGCGGCGTGTCAGTTGTGCAAATACGGCTTTTGGATAAAACTCCCCGTGCCCCGCTTCCCGGAAGATACCGCACTTTTTTTACAGCTTCGCCCTTGGCACACTTTGCGATCTGGGCGTTGTCGTGGTAGCTGTAGAAATTGTAGAGTACATTGAAATTGTCGTAATAGATCCAATCGCGATATTTTAATTTTTAAGTCGTCTCGCACACCTTCCCATTCCTCTACGTAGTGCTGGCCTCACTCCCACGACTACTTAGTTACACATTTTCAATAAGCTATGACGACGTTATTGGATTGCTACTGCTACTAAATGTATGAATAACAATAGCAGCAGCAACAACACCAACAACATCAACAACAATAATAATAATAAGTAGTCAGTTTCCACACTCGCTTTGAGTTACGAAACTTGCACCACGACCACGACCACCGCCACCGAGACTGCCTGATCGACGAACGTCTCGCCCAATGCTTATCCTATATGTCTAGCACAGCGCTTGCGAAAGCAACCATTGTAATACATCTGGCCGCATATATAGTGGCAGTTGACTTGACTTGATATCCCTGACAAGAACGACGACGACGACAACGACAACAATGGCGTGTTGCAAGCGTCTTCGCCGGCATTTTTCTCCTTAAGAACGTTGACGGCGATTAGGTTGCACTATTTTTGTAGCCGTCGTCTCTAAAACGACACTCAAAAGCCAAACAGCCTGTTTAACATCTATGAGGCTTATGTAGACACAGCACTAGCCGGAATCGCTCATAGACTATCTAGCAATACAACTAAACTACCTAGAAAGGGAACGACAAGAATACAACTACACTTATGAAAAGAGAAGCTCTCGCATTGCCGCGAACAGAAAAGAGCAAAATACTGAGCGAAGGGAGAGGCAAGAGAGAGAGAGCAGATGCAACAACAACAACAATTTCGTATATGGGGGGGTTGGATGGTATGCACCATCTCTTTTTATTGAGACATCTGTGCTTCCGTTGGTTTTTCGATCATGCCGATTTTAGTCACTCCGGCATTCACCTTGTTTAAATTGGAAACCATGAAAACCAATTTAGGAGTGGCCGGTCTGGGTCTCGAACCCAGGTCTCCCGAATGCAAGGCAAAGGCTTTTGCCACTAAGCCATCTTGCTCGGTAGATGGACATACATGGATACAAATCGCCTACCGTCATCAGATCTACGAACATGGTTTGTTGTTGCTGCTGCTGTTGCTGAGGTATTGTGCCTGCTGTTGCTGGCGGGTAGCTGTGCGGGGAGGTGACGGGAACTCCGCACGTCGGTACAGCTCCGAGATTGATCGGCGGCGAGCACGATGGATGATGAGCCGGTTGTGTCGATCCGATGAGCTGACCCAACAGGTTGTGCACGGTGAGTAGCTGTTCAGGACCACAGCTGGCCGCCGGGACGGCCTGAACCGGAGGGCCTCCCCCTTCCACCTCCTCCGGCGGCAAGGCCCAAGCGGCTCGTATCTGAATGAGACGCATTTGTAGCGTAGCCGTATTTGTTAGATCGCTGACTGAATCGGGCCTAGTGTAATAGTGTGTATGACGGGCCTATAATGGCGGTGTTGATGATGGTGACGATGATAGCCATGGTGTCCATGTATGTACTGGCATGTCTCGTCAACCCTGCCTGGGACAAGACAACCGTGGAAAAAGGTGCTTAACGCTCTACGCAACGCAACAGAACTAGAAAATCTAGGCTGCCATGCACACAGAAGCACTAGTGTCAGGGAGGTCTAGCTAGTCGGTCAGGTGTTTGGTTGCAAAAAAATCGCTAGAAGATGACTTACCGATTGGGCTTGATTGCGGGATACTGCCGGATATCTGGTACATATTACACGCCGTCTGAAAAACGAAACAGGAGGACGTTAATCAATAGCCATATCATCATCATTATCACAGTCATCATCCTCATTATCAGCATCAACATTAGAACACGACAGAATAAGATAAAAGTGAGGTCAACATCAGTATTGCCACGTACAACCGCGCGGACTTCTACTAGCAGTATTGCCCCGGGATCGCGAGTACAACTTTCGATGTGTTCAGCGCTGAGCAGGAGGGTTAGGCTCCCATAGGACCCTCAACTATGCAAGACTGATCGGTGACCCAAACGCCCCCTCTTCCTCCCATTTCTAGAGCGCTCTAACGATTACATCGTCAATCATGGCAAATGACTGAGTGCTGGGCGCAATCATGAACGAGTAGTTCCAAACATCGCGTATGCAATGACAACGCTAACAGCGGTAAAACAACAACAACAACAGCAACAACAACAACATCAACGACGACAACAACAACAACATCAACGACAACAACAACATCGACAACAATGACAATAACAACAACAACTACAACATTTCACTCTTTACCTCAGGTCCCGAGGGCTGTGCGAGTACACCACCTTGGTGGACAGCACCGAACTGCGTGGTAGCCGCCGCCGCCGAAGCAGCAGCAGCGGCGGCGGCAGCGGCCGGACTGCCAGTGCTCAGGTTGGTTACGAGACTCTGGACGATCTGCTGCTCGAGACGATTGGCGATGCCGGTAATGAGGCTCTTGGCGATGTGGCCCTGTAACTGTTTGGTGAGTGCTTCCTTCAATTCGAGGCTCTTGGCGGCAGCCTTCAGCTTACGCTTGAGTCGTCGGCTAGCGACGTACGTGCTCACGAGGCCGGCGTTAGCGCCGCGCGTCACTCGGATGTCCTTCTCCGACGATGGACTGCGCGGCGGCGGAGTTTGCGGCGACTCGTCGACCGTCATCTTGTGCTGCGTCATGTTCGGGCTTCGTTCCGTCGCACCTGTGTCGGCTTCAGATCCCTGCAAGGGGTCGCAAACGCGATAACATTAGCTTTCGGATGCCATATATATATATATATATATATTTGTCTTATACTTGTACACAATTCGATTGGTAGCATAGCTGCAATTCCTGCACATGAGTTAGTCCATCGTACTGGATCACTGTTACTGCAGTGGAAGTGTCTATTAATGTGCGGTAAAGTCTAATGAGGTACTGAGTTCTCTAAAGTAAAGCCTGACTACTTTTCGTATGGAGGTTATCCATCGCTCACCTTTAAATGCGGGTCCATAGATAAAACTATTTAAAGCAAAAAACATATTTATATATATATATATAGAGAGAAAGAGAGAGAGAGATAGAGAGAGGGGGGAGAGAGAGCAAGAGGAAGAGATGCGGTTAACCGTAAGTTGTTCATACTGCACTCTAAGCTCCATCAATGGTCAGTGCAAGGAAAGCACGTAGCATAACGACACAGACGCATCCTCTCTCTCTCTCTCTCGCAGGGTATGTTTACGTACTTGGATCAGACAAGTTGTGGCGGCATGTCACGTCGTGCGGTAACGACCCGTTCATAGTCGCCGCTAATCTGTCAAAGCATAGCGCGAGAGAGAAAGAGAGAGAGAGGGGAGGGCGGAGGTGGTCGAGAAAAATCTTAATGTCGCTAAATGAAAGAGCAAAATATATACATAGTACTGTTTTATATCGACGGAAACCGTATCAGCCGAGTACTGTCATAGTGCTGCGGCTACGGAGCGTTCGTCTTCACCACATTCTGACCGCACAGCTAACGCCAGGGTCGCCACTGCAGACAGGCAGACATATAGACAGACAGACAAACGTGCAAGCAAGCCGGCCGCCCGCCCGCAGAGGCTGGAAAACACCAAGAGAACAGAGGAAAAGAAAAACTCGCCGACGAGTGTAATCAGAAACTAACTAAGTCGGGTCCTTCCGCTAAGCCCTCTCTCTGTCTCTCACTCTGCCTCTCTTTCTTCAGCGTTAGGCTGGCCTAATTGATCCCAATCTTAAGTTTTCAGCGAGCAGCCTGGGCAGCCAATCACATATTCATTATGGCGACTCGCCGTGGCGCCACTGCCCTTGCTGCTGCTGCTTGTACTGCCGCGGATTCCCGTTTGCATAGCAAAACACTCGACGACGTTGTCGACGGGAATATCCGGCAGGTCCTGCATTCCTATTGCCCTCTCTATCTCTCAGTCTCGCCGTATCTCTCTCATTCTCTCCGTATTTCTCTCTCATTCTCGCCGTATCTCTCTCATTCTCGTAATTTCTGGCCCTATCTACGTGCTCCCGCCCCCTCCCATTCGTCCCGTTCATTTTCTTCATATTTCGCTTATTTTAGTTTTTCCTTTGCTCGTACGTATGTATTTCGCCAGCCATCTAGCCAGCTCGCCGCCCTCTAGTTCGCGTAATTGCTTGTAGTGCCAAAGTATCCAAAACTTTTTGTGCTGCGTCTGGCGCTTATGGCCATGAAATGTACGTTCGTCCGTCCCGTCAGCGGTGGGTTCCTGGCGGTGGAAAGTTTATGGGGTGGGCGGGGGTTCGGGGATGGTAGGAGGGCGTAGATGATGATGATAATGGTAGTAATTCTTATGTCGATCTGTGTTGTTTAGGGGGTCAACATTCGGATGTAAACGCGCACTACCTTCATCTCCGTTCCCCTACCTCCTCCCCCTCTTTTCCCCTCCTCCTCCTCTTCTACCGGCGCTAGATGAGCGTTCTCGGTGGCGCCCATTGACCCATCTGTCTGAATGACCGGTCCTTTGTCTCGGCCACGCGGGGAAACTCGCATTCTCGCGGCACGTCAAGGCAGTTGTTGATTAAAGTCTTTTTCTGTTTCTTTGATGTAACCTTCTGGAGTAGTAGTGGCAAAAAATACGTTGTGGTATGATCAGTATTATCCGTAATGGTAGTAGTAATAGTTGTAGTGACGAAGTAAAGTGCAACACATTTTCGTTAGTTTTCAAGTAAACTATCACCGTATCACAACCGTGGTCAGTCCGATAAAAAGCTAGTAGTAGTAGTAGATGGCATGGTGGCTAAGTCTGAACCTCGCAACCGGAGGAGACACATAGGTGCGCGGGTTTGAGCCACACCGTTGCACCACATTTGTATTTATGAGGGTCCGTCTATGAAGCAATGTGAAAAACAGTTCCGTAGACGCTGTTAAATCTTGGCTAAGGGTCAGCCCAAAAACTTTACTTTTTAGTAGTAGTACTAGTAGTAAGACCTTTGAGCTTTACACTGGCAACACTAAATCGTTTGCAGTGTCCAGCCAGGTTAGTACAGTGTCTATAGCGTACGTCGTTTGTTCGGTCTTGAACTATCGATTTGATCGAAGAATCCCTTTGCGTTTGGTTAGGCAGGCGGGTTCGGCTGGAGTTTATGTGAGCCAGCCATTCTAGGCTGAGCATAGACAGCGCAGCCTGCCTACATCAGCAGTCGGTCTAACTAGCTGTTTAGCTGGTGAGCGAACTAAATCAGCTGTCGTCAACACACCACGGTGATCGAGTGTGACCGATTACGTCCCGACAGACAGTATTTCTCCCGAACTCGGGTAGTTCGGGAAGAAGCAGCAGCCGCAGCAGTACTGGGAGCAGCAGTGGGAGTGGTCGTCTGACTTATATTCCTCGTATTTTGTGTGTGTGTGTGCGTGCGTATAATTATAATTCAGCTGTATGCTAGTATGCAGTTGCTCTAGTAGTGCTAGTTAGTAGAAAGAAAAAAAACGTAGCAGCCGAAGTAGTAGCCGAACGAATAACTTGTTGTAGTGAGGTAATGGCAGCAACAGCAGCAGCATTAAGCCGTCGCCATAGTAAGCTAAAGGAGGTTGAAGAAGGAAAGTAGTACTCGCGCGCGCATGCTAGTTCGCTCACTCACCCCTCAGTCGCTTCTTACCTCCCTCAATCAAGTCAGGCCCATGAGATTTAAGAACAAGAGACTCCGAGAAACAAACACAGACGACGGCGCCAACAACGGCGACAACGACAACAACGACGACTACGGATAAGAAAAAACAAGGAAAACAGGGGTAAATTTGTGCAGTCCGGCCGCTTAAACGACGCGAAGCGCTGCGCCCCCATGTGCGCTTACCCACATTGTTCTTCTTACGTCCCCCCCCCCCCGCCCGTCGACTCACAACCGCCATGCCCCCCCCCCCCCCTGTCGACCCATAACCGCTATGCTCCCCCGTCCTCTGTCACGTTTGCCTTCTTTAAATAGCCTACTATTGCCAGTACTACCGCACCACTACAACCACACACTTTCTTCTTTTCGTGTGACGGTAAGAGAAGAATGCAGGAGATAGATAGAGAGAGTGAGGGGGAGGGAGAGAGGGGGGAGAAAGAGTCTCCTTCGCGGGCATCAGCGTGCGTTGCATGCAGCTTAGCGAGACGTCTCGCAGTGGTGGTGGTGGTGGTACTGGCGCTGATGTAATCCCCTCGCCGAGTAGACCAGCCGCGTAGACACTGTACACTTGCTGCGGTTGCCCGTGACGTGACAAAATCCAAGACCTTTCGTCCGTCGCTCCCGGCCACATCCTCCTGGCCTTAGCCAACACCACCACCAGTACCCCCACCCGCCCCCCCTGGGGCCTTCGACTTCGCCTAAGTTCGCCGGCCGTCAGTCAGCTTTTGCTCTCCGTCCACGTTCGTCGTTCACGTCGTTGCGTGCGCTCTCCGCCCCCCCCCTAACACATTGGCCGGCTCCCTACAACCACCTACTACCCCCTCGCCACGCCCCTCCCTTCGCCTCAGATATACGTAAATGTATGCACACACATACGCGTGGTATGTACATATGTACACTTGTACGTAGATTGGTGTGTATATAAGTTCATATATAGGCGTGATTAAATATATATATATATATATATATATATATATATATATATATATATATACATATATATATATATATATATATATATATATATATATATATATATATATATATATATATATATATATATATTTATATATTTATATATATATAAAGTTATTTGAAAAACGCTCTGCGTGCAACCGTTGCGCGGCTCTCGCACTACAGTGTGCTTCACCGTGAATGCGGAGCATATCAGCTCGTTCCGCTTTTGAACACCGGTTCATCACGAAATTATAATGCGGTCCTCACTTACGCAATGATGAATGGCACGTTGTCTTAAGAACCCAACACTTCGTTTTCTATAGCATTTGGCGGGTCGTCTGCTCCCGCGTTGGCAGTTTGTCTTATCCCGGCTTGGCTCCTAGAATAGCACGAATTCTGAATCAAAGCCCGTGCGAACTTCGAATCAAAAAGCCTGCGCAAAACCTGCTCAGAATAAAGCTGTTGGCAAAAAATACTGGTTTGTTTCTGGACGAACGCGAACGTGGTTCATTTTCTGAAGCAGGTCAAAATGCTAGCAAGTTTGGATGTCCTTTTGTTGTCGAAAAAGCTTAGTTACTCGGCAACTACACAAGGCAGCGCCTTTTCACTTTTATACGATGAAATAATAGGCATCAAATTTGCCATTGACTGAGAACGACTGGTCATTTGGGCGTATATTTTTGGTCGTAATCGAAGCTCATTTTACTAATTCCGAACGTGAAAGCGTCAGCGTAAAGCATAACAACATATGGACTTTTTATCACTTTTCTTACGCCTTTCGCTAGCTTGCGTCGTTCGGGTGTCGTTCAGATTATGCGGAATCTTCCGCCGAACACGCCGGTAACTGCTTGTCAGATACACTAAAATACAAATGTCATTTATATATCAGGGGCGCTCAGAACATATTTTTGTTTATGGGACCGTCTCCTCCGGACGGCAAAAATATTCAGGTTCAATAATTCTTCATCGAGCTTGAAATTTCCATAATTACGTAAATTAAATAATTGTAACTATTTCGGGCACTTTGCACAAAAGACTATCGCCCGTGTCTGCATATATATATATATATATATATATATATATAGCTTGAGTATATATAACTAAAAAGCAAACGCGCAAGTCAGGCGTAATAATACACGCATTCTCTCTCTCTAGATATATATACCTCACAATTGTAAAAATACGCGGAACACGTATATAATAATAATAATAATAATAATAATAATAATAATAATAATAATAATAATAATAATAATAATAATAATAATAATAATCATACTAATAGTACGCGTAGTAGTCCGAGAAAGATGGCAGCTGATGATGCAGCCAACGTCGACCTAATTTGCGATCAATACTAAGCAGGGACGAAACAGCAGCGTAAGATTGAAGGCGAGAGAGAGGGAGAGGTGGGATGGGGCAATATGGCCCGTTGGAAGGGATAAACCACGCATGGGCGAATAATCAGTTGAGCGCACCTATAGCTATTGTGCTATGGACAACGCGTATGGATGGATGACCGCTGCTCGTCTAGCGAATATCAGGTTAATGTGCCTGCGTGTCTGTCTGTCTGTCGGTCTGTCGCTACGGGGGTGTGTTTGTTTGCGAGTCAAGGCGTGCGTCTGTCTGAGCGTGAACGCATACTATGTGCCCCTATCTCCTCTTAGCTGTGCGTATGAGCGCACATGTGTTGGGGGGTGAGGGGTGAGGGGGTATTTCCGCTATGTAGGTAATCATGGGCAGCCACGACCATCTACATAGCGGCGGCAGCAGCAAAAGCATTGGTAGCAGGAGGTAGTGTCCGCACTTTGTGGTAGCAATTGTAGCAGCAGTCGTAGTAATAATATGTGTGGGCGGCGAATAAACGATCAGGGCGACGATATGATGGCCAATCGTTCTACTCCACGCCTGTCGTTGTTGTTGCTGTTGCTGTCGTTGTTGTTGCTGTCTTTGTCGTTGTTGTTGTTGTTGCTGTGGTTGTCGTTGCTATTGTTGTCGTTGTTGTCGTCGCCGTCGTCGTCGATGTTGTCGCTGTTGTTCACGATCAACAGACACCAACAGGTGAATCAATTCCGCCCCTTTGAGCCGATTTCAAGCCCTAGCCGTATAGCCCACTTCTCCAGCCGTCGCCCGCAACAATCGCTTTGGCCTGCTCTAACATCTCCTTCTCCACATTATCAGGCTTCTTCTCATCCATCGACCTACGTCCTGTTCTCCCTCTTTTTGCCTCTTTGAACTGGTTGACTCTCGCGCCTTTTACTTCCTGCGATTGGCCCGACTGGCCTCCTCGACATATATAGAGCCAACGAAGCTGGGATAAAATAGAATTCATTTCCATAATTCCGAGAAAGAGTCGACGGGCACAGCCGCCTCTGTGAACCAGACGACTGATCTCATCACCGGCGGCTCAGTTGTGCTTTCTAAGCTAGACACTTGTTTAAAAGTTATTTTGCACAATCGGTCCGTGCAGAAAGGCAATACTTCATAACGTGCCTAGTGTGATGTCTGAAAATAAGGTCAGCAATATAGAGCTGTGTCCATACGGAGTTGTGTGCCAAGGTGATGGGCAACGGTGAACGAAAAGCACGCATACTCTCCTCCCAACAAGATCAAACTCAACTGATAATCAAACTAGTACAATAAACATAGTCTAGATATACCTAATGTGCTCAGTAGTAAGTGCGTTAGTTAGTCAGTCAATCAATCGGTTACCTTAGGCACGAGAGCTATTGTACAGGGAACGTAAAGAACGACAAAGGCGAAACGCAGCTTACCTAAGGAGCTGGCCAAGTACAAATCACGCCAAAAAATGCCTGTCAATCGCAGAGCCACGTCGAGCTTGCTCTACCTCACTGTACAGATTTAAGTGTCCTTCCGACACGGTTTTCTGTTAAGTTTGTTAAGCTCTCCAGTTCAGCGTAACCTATTTGTAGTGAGTAGTGACTTGTATAGACAAAACAAAGGTAGCAACGGCAACGGCAAGAATCGTACTGTCAACGCCAAGTGTATGCATAAACAGCAGCAACAACAACAACAACAACAGCAACAACAACAACAACAACGACAACAAGAGCAGAAACGGCGACGACGACGATGATGATGATAATATTAATGATAACAAAAACAGGAATAACGACAATAGCAGGTACAGTCGCAGCAATAGCAGCAACAGTAACATCAATAGTGGCAACAGTAACATCAATAGCAGCAAACAATACCAGCTCCAACCTTTGTTTGCGCAAATAGAGTGAGGCTGGGCAGCTTGCTTTGCACTCATTGAAAGTCACTGCAAAACAGACGTAGAGTCTGGAGCCCCTACGCTAGTGGTTAGACGTGAGATCCCGTTCGGGCCCCTGCGCTCGCTTTGTACTCCACAGCCTGTCGATATCTATCCGAATCCCTTCTTACTGTTGCTGCTACTGCTGCTGCTGTTTCTGCCGATGCAGAACACCTCGGACCTCGATCAATGAACAGGTTGGGCTCTTGTATCCATATCAGAATGCAGGCACATCAGCAAAAAAGAGTAAATGCCCCCCTTCCCCCCCCAGTCATTCCACGCTACTACACCTGCACGCCTGTCTCACCCCGTTCCCTACTTCGAGTACTACGGACACTATGCGAAGCGCAAACCAGGACACGGGATGTTCGATCGCCTGTACTTCCTGGAGTCGCGTCGTTCATTCGACAAACGTGGCTTCTTCTCCGAAGCCGACCTCGGCCGGCAGTACAGGTGTCGGTGTGGAGGTGGCATACGTTGCTGTTATCTGTTTACAGGTTAGATGTGTCTCGTCGTTTGTGCTTATGTCGAATGCGTGTGTATGCATTGTCTTCTAACGTGTGTGTGTTTGTGTGACCTCAATCCTCTACGTTACAGACGTACAGGAGTAAGAAGTAGGGAGAGAAAAGAATCAGGGAGAAAGGGGTAGAGAAATACAGAATCAGAGAGAGAGAGCGAGAGGGGGGGGCAAGAGATAGAGATAGAGTGAAAGAGAGAGAGAGATTGTGTAAACGAGCGAGTACGGGGCTGTCTAGCCGCCGCTGCCGGGTAAACTAACTGTGACCACCACCTGTGATGCATGCGACCATCTGATAAATGATTCGCCGACGGCGCGTAAAAATATAGATATTATAAAAACCAACCCGTGGTGGCGGATGCCGAGGTGGCGAGCTCTTGTAATGGTCGTCATAACACCACCAGCAGCAGCAGCAGCAGTAGCAGCACCCACACCCGCCGCTCAAGCTAACCCAACCCAGCCAGCCAGCCAGCCAAGAACGGTACCCGTAGGGGCAGAGGTGATCGAGGGCGTCATCACTGGGTGGGAGTTTTATTTTCACCCGGAACATTTTTGCTATGCTACGAAACGTCGTAGTCAATGATGTGGCGACATCGCGGCGAACGCGCCCAGCCGTGCCACCTAGAGCCCTGGTCAGCAGCCGTGGCTGTCAAGTCGAGCTCGCCTTTCCAAAAAAAACCTGCTGACAACGATGACGCGACGCCAACGATGCGACTTCAGAGATCTATGCGATGATCTATCGCTTGCTTTCGTCGCGCTGCATCAGAGATATATATATATGCATATATATATGTATATTTATATATATAATATATATATATATATATATATATATATATATATATATATATATATATATATATATATATTTATATATATATAATACATAAAATATACATATGGCCAACCGTAACAAACGCAATAGTCTCGCTGTAAACTGCGCTTGGAGACGAACCAAACGAGTGCTAACGGTGAAAGCAAGAATGGCAGAGAGAGAGAGAGAGAAAGAGATAGAGGAAGGTGGACGTTTTTAAAATTGTGCGCGCGTGACTACTTTCGATGGCGAGTAGAGCAGCACTAACCCCTGGCGGGCACTTTGCTGCCGGGGCTACGTGCGCTGTATGCGTGATGCGGCGAGGCGCATTATCAATTAGCTAAATGAAATGAATCTCTCCTCGAGCCACCGGTCGTCTCCGCGGGGCTGGATGCGGGTAGAGGCGGGGGGCTTTAAAAGTACTTCAACAGACGAGCCCGCCTGATAGCAACGATTTGGCGCGGCGGAACAGCTCTTGCCGCCGACATACACAGGAGCTCCATTTAGCTTATTCGGTTTTCGAAGCGAGCACGCAAATCCCGGCGGAAGAAACGGCGAGAGAACAGGCTGGACCTACAACAGTAGTAGCGTAACCTAACGGAAAGGAGCCATAAGAAAGCGTTGAGCTGTGTCCGAGCTGTGTCTGCGAATGGAGCTGCTGCTGTGCTGGGCCAACGCACTCAGTCGGTGGACTCTGTCAATCCTAGCTCCGCCCACTTCTCCGCCATTCTGCCGCAGTTGTTCAACTGCTTCCCGTACTGACTCAGTTTTGTATCCTACTCTCAACTTCGAACGCACGACCGACATCTGGAGAGAGACCACCTACCGACCATCGTACAGTCGAAGTCCCGAAGTATCCGCACAAAGGTGCTCCTAATTTACGACCCGACCAAAGCATAGCAAAACAACGCCGACCTCGAACGGGGCCTTTGCTATAACTAGCTATACTGAAATGCAACATTGCACGCACCGATGCGGGGCTGTGAGACTGAACGAATAAGCGGTTATGTGTGTTTGGCCTGTGACCTGCACTACACTCCCGTTGTGTATGTGCAGTCACATCCAACAGAGAAGACGGTACGGAAGAATCTGTACGATGTAGCAGTGAAAATGATGACTTCAATCATCTGAACCTTGGCGCGTATACAAGTCTCGCTGCATATGTGTTTAATTACCTTCGTATTAAATATATGTGGAGTAGGCGTGGTAGGTAGAGAGTACAATGGGGTCAAGCTATTGCAGACCCGTAGTGCTATAGATAAGGTCTGGGCGAAACGGTAATTACAGGTCGTGTATATATATATATATATATATATATATATATGCATGTACGCGTATATGATTGGCCTCAAGAGGGCAAACATTTTGACGTTAGAATTCGTTTCTGGTTTGATCAGCAGTTGAATCAGTATTCTGCGTAAATGGCTCTTAACGGCGAATTAACCATATACTACACTGCATTTAAATATAGTGTTCTTGGGTTCAAACTTAGATTTAACAAGGCAGATCCGAAACCAGGTCTTTTGCCGGCGGCTCTAGGAGAATACCTCCCGGATTCGCTTATAGAGAGGCCAAAAAAGACCTGCTATCTGAGGATTCTTTAATCTGTGACTGAAGACTTTTAGCCTATATTCCTATAAGATTTTCTTAGCAAGACGGGAATTGCCATTACTACAATAAACTCGTCAGCGAGGAACTCTTAGCATAGGTTGGTCAGAGACTTTTTACGTATTCTTTAAAACAATTTATAATTTTTTGCATTTCATTTTTTCATCACGAACAGATTCGACCACCGACACTATCGGCAACGAAGATAGGCGAGGTGGCAGGCAAACTAAGGCCGATTGTTTGTTGCAGTATCGCTATTGAGTTGTTGTTGTTGTTGTTGTTTTTGTTGTTGTTATTGATTTTGTTGTTGCTTTTGTTGTTGTCGTTGAGCAAAAATTCCCGTGGATCGAGACTTTACTAACTAAAATCTCAAACAGTGACCGCTCAGCGTGGCTGTCTACTAGCAGCATCAGCTAAGAGCGAGATATCGACCCATCAACGGCGAGCACAGCGAGCTGTCATGTATGTCGAGTATGTCGTTCGGTGCCTGTTCGTGCGTCCCGAATCGCGACTTGACGTCCTGGCCGCATCGCGCGGCGCAGCCACATGTCATTTCAAAGGATGGATGATAGCCAGGAAGACAGTTATCATGCGACGGCTTCGCGCCGCGAATTGCCCGCCTGCTGTTCGCCAGCCAGCATATCTGGCTGCCAAGTTGAGTGCCGGGGCAGGGGGTGTGACTGCACGAATGAGTGGTGCAGGGAGAAATACCGTTGAATAGATCGATAACGCGCAACGAACGAGAATACGAGAGAAAACGGAGCCCAAAAGACGGCGTGTGAGGACCTCGAAACAGAAGAGGGTGCAAGGAAAAGGACAAGCATGCATACCCCTCCCCCGCCTTTTTCTTTCTTTGCGGAGGAGAACCGTCCAAAAGATCGGAAGCCTCCAAGTTGGTTCAACCCGGAAGCCCTTCAAGAAACCCCACCCCCTTCGTTCGATTTTGTCCTTCTGAGAGCTGTCGTCCTACCAAACTGTTTATCTCTCCGGCTTTTTTCTCTAACTTTTGTGTTCTAGGCGGCGATGGCGATGGCGACGTCAAAGCAAAGCTAGACGAACAGCAGCTCGGCGGCAGGAGAACTGAATGGGGGTTGGGCCGGCTCTTCTCGTCGCTGACTTTGTCAAAATGGCGTTGCGACGGGGCCGGGTACGACTTGTCGTCGTCGTCGTCTCGACGAGCTCATGTCTCGAATCGAAGCTGTCTCCTTCTCGATTCCTTTTGTCTTTCGAGGCGGGAGAACGGTCGGGAGCGACAGGAGCAGGAATCGCGGAATCGCGGGACTTCCGTCTTAAAGGAGACGTCAAGGCGTCGCACGTCGCGTCGTTCTCACCGGCGCCTGGCTATTGAAGGTAGACGTAGGGCTTCCTCGCTAGTCGTGTCGTTTTATACTCGTCGCTTACTAGGCTCGACAGGGACAACTTTATATGTAGCCGCAAAAAGAAAAGTCTACCGCCCGCGGTACTTGCCAACGCCGCTACCCTTTCTTTTTTTTTGATATGTCCTTAGTCTGCCGAACAGGCTACTGCAGCGGCAGCAGCAGCACCAACAACAGCAGTGATGTCTTCTTCTGCGGAAAGTGTTTAGCAAATTCGAGTTTTGCAAGTGCGAGTAACGTTTGAATGTGTAGCTCTAGACGTTGCAGGTCTCTGCTCTTTCGTTTAATAAGTATGGCCAACTACTTAATTAAAAAGATCGTCCTGTCTATGCAAGGTAAATCAATCGCCGAGTCGGGTCCAATTTCTACTGAACATTATTGTTTTCTCGTCTCAGATGAAACATGACTTTTTAGATCAGACAGGTTGTTGTCGCATCGTTGCGCCACGCCGTATATTCTGTACGAACGCGTAAGTTAATTTTGGCGACGCCAACAGCGTGTCTTCCGTCTCACTGCGGGAGTTCAAGCGGGATAAGCCGAGCTAGATAAACGTATCTACCTAGATATTAAAACTAGATAACTGCTGTGGCAATTTACAAAAATCTACAAGCTTTTTCTGTTACAACATCATCATACAAGCTGTACATGATCTAGTTGATGGTGCGCTTAAGTGGCTTCGCGGTAATGAAGACGACGTCGATAACGAATGACCTTCAACTGAGTCAATAGAGGCGACGTATATTGAGTTTGTGGCCGTCGTTGACGGCACACTTTGATTCGCCTTCGGTTGATTCTACAGCTTTCAAGTCCGCAATGTACCTAAGCTAGGTATACTAGCAAGCGGGATAGCTTTAAAACTATCATGACATTGTGCGGTTGAGCAGGTACACGCTTGCACGTCAGCATTGCTCTGTTTATCTCTTCTTTGCCTCAGTCGTCTCGTCTTTCTATTTTCTCCTCGTTTTGACTACTGAGTCGAGACTATGGCGACGACAACGATGACAACTTAAATGCAGTAATCAGTAGCAGCCACGGCGGTGACGACTGCACACATGGTTTAAAAGTTTAAGACGGGGGGCACAGATGTCTTAATCAATTTGGTGCATTATCAGCCAGCTCGTCCCCCACTGTTGTTGTCGTTGTTGTTGCTATTGCAGTTTGGTGTCATTGCTGTCGTTGTTGTCACAGTTTGTTGTTGTTGTTGTTCTTGTTGTTGTCGTCGTATTTGTTGTTGCCGCTGCTGCTGTTGCTGCCGCCGTTACTGCTCTGCCTTGTTCCCTACCCGTCATGGCCGGCGTGGTCGTTGTTTCTCTCAACGAACGAAAATGAAAAAAGAACACTATGCTTCTCCTTCGAGCTGCTTCGACTCAACGAAGCATGCCGCGTGCGCGTGGGCCGCTGATGCTACGCTGGTGCAGCAGCTGCTGCTGTTGCTGCTGTGATCTGAGCATGTGTTTCTCTGCGTACCTACTGCTCTCGAGAGTCAGCAGCAGCAGCAGCACCATCAACAACAGCAGCAGCAGCAAGAAAACTCGGAACGGAAGACGTGAAAAAAGATAGGGAGATTCGAGCAAGAAAGCGTCGAGGAAAAAAAGAGCTGAGGGGCCACCCACAGAAAACCGCACCCACCTCCTACTGAAAGATCACCACCGGCCAACCAGCGACGTCTTGACCCAGCCCAGATCTTTCAAGTCGCGGTATTATTCGTCTCGGCTATCCGACGACACTGGCGACGACGACAACATCAACGACAACGACAACGATAAACGACGCTTGAAGCTAGCACAAGATGGTAACAACGAAGCTAACAAGACGACAACAACAACAACAACGACAACAACAGCAACAACAACGGCGTTTGCCTCGATTCATCTGAACTCTCTGAGGCGTGCTCTCTGTCCGCCTCTGTCGATCTCTGTCAACAACATCATCTCTGTCCTCCGTCCGGACATCCGACGGACCGTCCGCCCGTCCGTCCGGCCATCGCTCGCAACTTGTGTCCTGCAGAGTCCTGCAGTGTCCTGCATGCTTGGAATGCTATTTACGAGCCGCGCGCTGTTCCTCTTGTTGGTATTGCTCGTGTTTCGTGGTGGTGTTATTGTTGCTGCTGCTGCTGCTGCTAGGACAGAAGAAGATTAAGGCTATGAGAAACGAAACTAGAAGAAAAGGAACTGGAACGACGAACGACTCGAAGAGATCGAGTCAAAGAAAGTCTAGCCAGCATAACGAGCAACTGCGTGGACGTTGCGGCTGCTGTGGCTAGCTACGAGTGGTGCTGTTGCTGCTGCTGCTGCTGTTGAGCTCGTTTGAAGGAGAAGGAGAAGAAAAAGGAGAAAAAGGACACCAGTTAGTCACTGAGCCACTGTCGCTTGAGTGGGCGCTCGTTGAAGAGGCGGTGGCAGCAGATCACATCTGTCAGGCCGCCAGCTTGCCATCATGGTCGATATCATCATCGTCATCATCATCATCATCATCACCATGAACTTCGTATCGTCTTTGTCTTTTCTTGCTTTTCTTTCTTGTTCGTCTCCTGTTCTTCTCTTTTGTCGTTTTCCTCGCTGTTTCCTTTCTTTATTTTCTCTCGTTCCCGTAGCAGCTAGAAATCGCTACGACAACCAGAGGAGAAGCGACGGCAACAATAACAACAACGACAGCAGCAAACAATAACAACAACAGTAGCAACAATAATAACAGCACAATATTGACTACCAACCATCTAAACATTGTTACGGCAATAGAACACACCAATCGTTAAACCACCACCAACAACAATTGATGGCCCCTGGTTGCTAGAATAGGCACCTCCATATTGGCTGCATATCCTAGTAGACACACCACCACACCATGAATACCACACCCACATATATACATGTGCTATGTTAAAGCTCGCACGTATGCACGCACGTACAGACAAAGATTAGGATAGTTATCTACGTGCGCCTGCCCAACCCCAGCACCAGAAATTCACCAGTCTGGCAAGCTTGCGTTTTACCTGCTAAGTCTGGCCAAAAACCACCAACCGCGAGTGGCGCCAATACATTGCTGAGCACGTATGCCAGCGCACGCACATGCAGAGTGAAAGCTGCTCTCGTTTCATCGACAGGTCGCATTCACAACGGCGCTCTCCGAACGGCGTTTTCTGGTTCTACCCGATAGCGCGTCAGGGTCCGGGTCCGGCTTCAAGATTCAGTTACCCCAATGTCCTCTTTGTTTGACTGGGTGCATTTATTTCGGATTATAGGAAACGTCTACTACTACTACGACGAGGATGACGATTCTATTCGTTGTTTCGTCTATGGCAACAACGGCCCACCCACCGCAGAACATTGAAGGGCTGCGGAGATGACGCGTATCTATCTCACGACGCTAAACGGAAGCACTTACAACAACGGTTCGCAGCATGGAGCCGTCACCGTGAAGCGCAGCTTTCCTCGCCTGCCTCGACGGCCCTCGTGGCGACACGCAGAGAACGCGACATACAGCTTGAGAGACTAGCAGCGATCTAGCTCGTCGGGGGTTCCGAAGAACACCACTTGTTAGGACGACGGACCGGCTGCAGGCCAACACCCAGATTTATTGTTTGGCTGCCGAGCCCACATGCTACCCCCCCCTACACATCAACATGAATACATAGAAGCGTTAGCACTGTCGACAGCAACCAAGCCACCAGGCGGCGGTCGGAACGGCGTCAAGCCCGGTGGCGTGGAGGGTGCATTCGCTTGCGCCTCGCGACCAGAGGAGACACATAGGTGCAGCATGGGTTCGAGTCCCACCGTTGCACATTTTTGTTTATGGGGTCCGACTTACGAAGCAATGCGAAAGCAGCCCCGTAGACGTTAATTGTCCTGAGGCGGAGGGTCAGCTCAAAAAGTTCGGCTGTCGGAACGGCAACGAGATGGCGACTTGCCGGGATAAGGCTAGCGCGTAGCCAGCGGCGCCGAATGAATACAAAGGGTTCGATGGATCAAAACGAACAAGGGGACAGGACGCTAAATCAATAACGACTGCAACGGACTGAGACCGAAACTCGCTTTGCACTTCATTGAGCGTACTGCAGCCGAAGCTCGATCTCACAGTGCAGCAGCGACAATGGGCGAGGGCGCATGAAGCTTACTTAACTACAACCCCGCATACATCGTCTTCGGGACGGGCGCGAACGGTAATTGGTTATTGCCTTGGCGCAAACGACGACAAAATATCGTCGTTGTCGTCGTCATCATCATTATTATACAATGTGATCAGACTTATCATTAGCATGATTGCATGACCATGACCAGTCGCCATAAGGCCGTGATACGATCGGAGCGGACGGCAAAAGCAGCGGCATTTGGCAAATAACGTGAGGTGTATACTTAAAAGCTTGTACAACTGAGCAGGAACGCACCAACACACGTGTTACCTGAAGGCAACACAACACAAACCCGCTACCATATTGGCTTGTTACTGCTATATGCCTTGTCCATAACGTCCTCACGTGATCGTTCGTGTAATGCGTTTGACAAGTGTCCATTCGTAATAGCCGATCTTGAGTACAGCGCACGTGCACTCATGAGCATACATACATGTATCGCGCTGATACTCCAGACCAGTGTCATTTGTCTTTGGCAGTAAGGAGCGTCAATTGGGAGGTGATGTGACATCGTTTGACAGCGATGCTGGGTCTCTATTGTCACCACTGTATTTGCTCGTGCTATTTCATTACATCAACAACATTGCGGGTCTCTGATGCACGTCACAAATACGCGGTGAGAATCGTCGCATACCGGTCTGCGAGAGATTGTCCTCAACTTCCCGTTGCGAGTACCTCGTGCGTTACCGCGTGCCCCCTATGCGCCAGTTCAGCCAAGCTTCCCATATATATATATAATATATATATATGTATATATCGAAGCTCTGCCGTCGACAGAGAAACTAAGCGCGCTTGATTGATATGGCGATAAGTAACAACCTGTTTATGACTTGTGTGTTACCTCGAAGCATTTCGCTTTCGTAACAGTGAACAGACAATTGCTAGGGACTGCTAAGCAGGTACCAATGCATCACTATTATCATCAATAAACCCATTATATAAGGCTAGACATGCTGTCCTGAAAATAAAGAAATCGCAGAAACGATTGCCTAGACGGGCTTTGATCAGGGATAAGAGTGTGTATATATATATATATATATATATATATAGATATATATATATATATATATATATATATATATATATATATATATATATATATATATATATATATACACCCCGTATAAATAACATGCATCTATTTATATACCAGACTGATACAAATTCTTTCAAGATCACAATCGTGAGCCGGTAGGCAAGGCAAGACAACTAAAGAACCGAAGCGCTTAATGGCTTTTAAGTAGACTATTAAAACTTCACTAATTTGTCTATCCTATAGTTTCGAGTTAGTAATACTTTATAAATGTCGAACGTCATGTTTGCAAAATACGTTCTTATAACATTACCAAAGTAGGATAATAATTAAGGTGACAAGACATTTCATTCATAATATGCATATAGAAATACCACTACTTCTACTACTGTCTATTTTTTTACACTAACGTTTTAACAAAGAGTCAACCTTGTAGAATTTGCTAGTTAAGCGACTATTGTGTTCAGCTGTCCAAGCCTAAACCACACAGGTTAAGAGAAGCCACCCAAGACGGCCGTCTCAGATCAAACTGGAAGTAGCAATTAAAAATAGACCAGCACTTTTCTCTTGGTGTCGCTCTGCGCTCGCTTTCGCATTGTTTCACCCGCTAGTTAAACGTAGCAATAACAACGCAGCAAAATGCCACAGCATTGAGGTGAGCGCTGGTGCTCAGGCCCCACATAAATTCGTTTGCGAGCGGCTATACTCAAAAAACGCCGACAAGAACGACGCCGACTCATTTAGAGCAAGACGTGATTTCGTTGTCAATCTCTTCACAGGTCGCCTTGCCGGTGGCGATGCCGCAAGAGTAGCTTCTTAGCTCTCGGTCGTTTTACTCAATGTTTAGTAGTTGTCCAGACGGTGCTCTCGAGGAACGGGCTAACAGTACCGAACCCTGGGGGAAGGTAAACGTAAGGATTAGAGGTTTTTAGTGGGTAACCCCATACCATCATCGGGAGTCTCACACTGCCCACGGGCTTCTCCACATCAGCAATGGGTGTACATAAAGCACTTTTCCCGAACCTCAACCACAACAGAAAAAAAGAGAACCTCACAAAAAACGACGGTTCTCCCAACGATGAGCTGACCAAAATTGGCATGCAGCACCCATCTAAACTGCTTCAACGATTCCATAACCTTGATAGATTGTCATTGTAAAGTGACAGGCAATATGCCGGTCGACCAGCCTGCCGACTTCTGCATATCAAAGAGGGCTAGTCACGGGGGGCCGGGGGCAACCTGAATGACTTTGCTCGTTAATAACGCGGAGGTTGGAACATCTACAAAAAATTATGTTAGGACAGACTTGAAAGCCCTCGCCATGGCAGAATGAATGCTTGTTTCAAAACTCAGACTAACATTGTGTAAACAAACCACGTTGGCAGCAGGTCCTGTTTGACGCATCGAGATTCTCAGCTGAAATTAATGCAACTAGATAAATATATCTAAAGCGTAATACAGCATAATAAGCGCTGGATAAGCCTTCAACATATATATGGCTGAATACGCGCGGAAATATGCCAATATATGCGCGCAAAAAGGGGGTATGGGTGGCTATGTATATCTGGAATTGTATGCATAAATGTGTGTATGTTTTTTTTCGTTCGCACGATCGTATTTGTGACATAATTTAAAACAGGAATACAATCTATGCTTGCTGCATGTAATTTGGGAAATATATATTTACAAGGCAGATGAGCGAACTATAACGTACTGAAGAACAGATACCTCACATGAAGTTGTATGCCAAACGAAGTCCGAACGAATAAATACATGTAGTTCGCCCTGGGTTTGCTGTTCTGGAGAGGAATACACGTACTTGCCATCTATTATACGCTTAAAAATTATGGCGAACAAAACAATTGCATGCCTACGAATATACATGAATACATGTTTTAGATAAGAGCAAGTACAGAGAGAGCGTGCGTCCGTTCTCTCTGTACTTACTGTGCGCTTTCTTGGTTTTCCCTACATGAATGTATTGTTCCTAAAACTAGCCCCAAATGTACAAACAAAATTACGAAATAATTGCCCAAAAAGAAAAAAGCTCAAAATGTTTTTAAAAATTATAACCTAAATTAAGCGGATGAGTTGACACGATAGCGTCGAAGCTAGCCCGCAGAAAGTATCGATTAGACAATTGGTGATTCCATCCCGTGAAGCGTAACGCTGCGTGATCGCTCTGTTTTTGTTGTTGTGTCATCACCTGCATTAGGGCTGACCTGTTACAACAAGCATTCGAGCAACTCGGCACAGAGACATTGATAGAGTATGGGCCTCAGCGGTAGCCGCCTCAGTACAGTAATAGCAGCAACAGCAACAGCGACAACACTGTTGTTGTCTTCAAGAAAGTGCTGCTTTATGTTGTTTGTGTAGTTGTTGTTCTTATATATATATATATATATATATATATATATATGTGTGTATATCTATATTATTGTTGTTATATTGAAGGCTGGTTTGTCATTCTGTTGCGTCATTGTCCTGCCTCCAGCTGACGCAGTTGGTCAGCGCGTATCGCCTCTCTCTCTGACTGATGGTGATGGCGACTTAAATGTCTCAGCCTTCACGTCTTACTGCCGAATGTCGAAGCATCTTTCGTCAACTCGTCTCTAGGGAAACGCTCGATCTCATCTAGGCCGGGCCCTTTGTTGTCATGACTGTTGCTGCTGCTGCTGCTGCTGCTGCGGCCGCTGTCGTTGTTGTTTTTACTGTTGCTACTATAATCTATAATTAATTTACTTGGCAATATGTTTACCATTGAAAGATGAACTGCTTGTTATTGTTACGGGTGCTGTTGTCATTGTTGCTGTTACAGTTGTTGCTACTGCTCATACTGTCACGGGTGTTGTTATTTCTGTTTTTGTTACTATCAGCGCATCTGGTATTGCTGTTATTGCTGTCGTTGTTGTTGTTGTTGTTACTGTCGTTGTTGTTCTGGTTGTTGTTGTTACTGTCGTTGTTCTGATTGTTGTTGTCGTCGTCGTCGTCGCTGCGGTTGTTGGGGTTGTCGATTGTTGTTATGCTGCCGTTGTTCGGGCTGTCGTTGTTATTGTTGTTGGGGTCGTCGTCGACGTTGTTGTTGTTGTTGTTGTTGTGGCGGCCGTTGTCTGATTCGGTGGCATTTTCTTGTCGATGCAATTGCACTCCAACGCTCTCACTCCTAACACGCAGAGTACGACGTAGCAGCAGTAACTGTAACAGCAGCGGGTGGCTCGCGAGTACTGCCGTCAATGGTCGGCTGATTTGCGTAGCGCATCATCAAGCGAGTGGTCGTGACGCTAAGCGTCACCAGCGTGATGGTGACATCGCCGAACAACAATGAATGAGAGTCGTTCATTAACGACGCCACACCCGACCGTCACCCGATCACACCCGCCGCCACCGCCGGCGTAATGAAGACTGTTCACGTCAGGAAAATCTGCGGCCCCTCTACGGGCTTCTTTACTTGTTCTTCTCTTTGTGTGTCCCACTCACTATCTTGCCTCTCCCAGCCTTGTCCCCCCTGCCACACGTTCCCCATAGCTGCGATGCATGTGATAAATACTACCACCTTCTAAACGCATTACAGCCATTTGCCACCTACGTACAGCAGGGTTGAAAGAAACATTCGTTTGCGGGCTTTACTTGGGTAGTGTTGTTGTTGCTGTTGTTGTTGCTGTTGGTGTTATTGTTGTTGTTGTTGTTGTTGTTGTTGTTGTTGACCGTTCTGATAATGTCACGCTACATAGACCAAAGATGAAGATAAGTTTCAGGCCAATTAGTAGTCGTTTCTGACAATCGCTACTGTCGTGCTATGCCGTACCAATCTCGCTCAGACGATCATCTCAGTCCAACGAGCTCGTGTTTACTCTACATACAATTATAATGATGATAACGGTTCATTTTATCAACAATTACCTGTTGATGATTTGCCAAGTAAGCATGGTCGTATGAAGAAGTTACGTACCTACGTGCTATGATAAGTACACTGTCGTTCTAGCTAACGGCTACAGAAAATCTAAACTAAATTACGTGCCAGCACACAGGTATTGCACGTTGTTGTTGCTGCTGCTAATGCTATTGTTGTAGCCACTTCAACGGGAAGACAAATTTGCTACCTTTTCATCGCTCGAGTCGCACGCTGTCGCCTCGCTATCGTTGAACGTTTGTAACATATCCACAAGATCGGTCATCACTTATCACTTCAAGTCACTGCTAGTTATATGTTCCAACTAACCAAGCAACCTCTCGCGCAGTCACTTTGCACGCGTCGTGCGACACCACACCACTGCCGTTCATACAGCAATAAAGGGTTACAATAACAAGAAACTCTTTACAACACAACAAACAACAGCAACAACAATAACAACAACAACCATGACACAACGTTTTTACGCCGGCTGTCTGACGATGATACACGTGGTCGCCGTCGCTGTACTCCACCGTTTGGTAGTTCCGACCTTCTGATATATGGGCTTGTAGGATCTCTCGAAGTTTCCAAATCGCTGATCCACGGCCGTGTTGATTCAATTATGCCTAGACCTTTGGTTGGCTTTGCTTTTGTTGTCGTTGAGGTGATTGCTTCTACTGTTGTTGTCGTTGCGGTTGCTGTTGTTGTTGTTGTTGCTGTTGTTGTTGCTGGCGGCTGTTTCTGCTGTTTCTGACTTGTTTTTGGTCAGTCAACATCGTGGCAGTGCTTGTTTTTTTTTTCAGCGGGTTACGCGCGATCTGCGTGTTCATACGGCAACAACCGCGGCAGCAGCAGCAACAGCGTTTGTCGAGGAGCACTCTGAAAGATGAAAGCAAGTTGCTCTACGGGTCGCAGGATCGAGCATCACACGACGACGACCAGCCTTTTGTGTCATGCAATGTTGATGTCGAAGATGTCGTGGTGGTGGTGGTGGTAGCGGGCGTTGGCGTGCGGCCGTCGTCTTCATCATCATCATCATCTTCATGATGGTGATGATGATGCTCGGTTAGGCTAAGGCGTTTCTGGTAGTGGACATGGTGGTGGTGATGGTGGTGGTGGTGGTGGTGGTATGGCGTTGTTGTTAGTGCTGGCGGAGACTGGCGGCGAGGGAGGGGCCCTCTCGACTCTCTCAGAGCGCGGGCGGCTGCGTCGTTGTCGCTCGTCACCACCGCCTACTCGCGCAATACTTCCTTGTTTCTCAGGTTTTCGAGAGCAGCAACACCACCAGCAACAGCTGCAGCTCCGGCCTGCTCGCGACAACTGTCGATAAACTGAACAAACTCAACACGCTGCTGCTGTTGCTGAAGAACCAACCAGTCACGCTGCCGCACGCGCTCAGTTATTTAGGGTAGTATACCAACTCAAATCCTGTGCACGAACAGTCAGACAGACAGACATAGAGACGGGCGGGCAGGCAGCGAAGCAGGTGAGCGATCAGTGGGCGTTCGTGCAAGCAGTCAGGTAAATGACAACAAGTTGAATCAAGAGTCCAACAAGGAAAACGCACTGCGACAGCAGCAGCAGCAGCAACAATAATAGCCGTACCACCATCGCGATCGTTTTGACCAGTAGCGGCAGCAGCAGCATTGTCAGGATTATCACACCACAATCACTAGCATCGTCATAAGGACCAGCATCATTACCAACATAATGATCAGCATTAGCATCACCACTACTCCTGCCACAAGTACCCGTATCTATCTATCTCTCTCTCTCGTAGTAGTAGTAGTAGTGGTAGTTAGTACTAGTAAAGAATAGTAATAGCAGTATTCATCTGCTGCCGGCTCGTTTACCACCAGACCCACAGACGCGGTTTGGGCGTTATCGGGCCTCTTCTTCTCTGCCCACCTACCCCATCTCTAGTCATTCATAGAGATGGTGGTGCATCGTCGGTCGTCGCTAGTCGTTTAGCGATTCACGGCTGTAGGCAACAAACACCGATGATGATGATGATGCTGATGATAATGGTGATGATGATGATGGCTACGACGACAACAAATACGACAACAACGACAACAACAACACCGATGACGACGACGACGCCAACAACAACACCGAGGACGCTGCTTTTCAACAACAACAACACCGAGGACGCTGTTTTTCAACAACAACAACACCGAGGACGACGACGACAACAGCGAGGACAACAACGACGACGATGACGACGACAACAACAACAGCAACAACAACGACGACGATGACGACGACAACAACAACAACAACAATAACGACAACAACGACCAACATCTGCGCGCCACTAGCCAGATGAGAACCGTATGGACGGGTCAGGCGTAGCCGCATGATAGATCGTCGTCCGTCGGCCAGCAAACCGACAGCTACTGCTGCCGCCGCCGCCGCCAACGAGGAGGCCCGCCTCCTTGTTCGGTTGGCTTAGACGTAGCCGAAATACTGCCACAGTTCTCGTCTGTCTAGCAAGTGCCGAGCCAAAGCCGAGGCGAAAAAGGCAAACGATTGGGCACATGAGAACTACAGATGGCCGCCGAAGAAAGCGGAAACGCCAGCAGAAACTTGCCGCTATTGGGCTATTGATCAGGGATCTGGTCACGGTGTCGATTGGCCTTCACCCCCCCCCCCCCCGCCCCCACCCCCTCTTCCTTCCCCTTCCCCCATCTCTTAGGGACCACCGTCTTGCTACGAAGTCGCAACCTCGACGACGGCCGTCGAAAGCCGCCCAAGAAGGCATTTCCACGGGTGCAAATCCCGAAATTGTTTTCATTTTACAAACACAAGAGCCGCGACAACCCAACAACGTCTCAGCGTTCTAAGTTCTTCGTGAGTACGCCAGGGTTTTTTCTCTTTTTCTGTTTTGGCTGGCTTCAATATTAAAAAACATGTGCAGAGTATAACAGAAACTTCGACAGGCTATTTGGCCCATAGTGACGTTGCGTGTGCTAATAGTGGCAATGTCAATATTGAGGGTCATCATAGCAAGATCTTTTGTCGTCACACACGTCTGTAGATGTACAACAAATGTTGAGCTAAAGCGAAAGCAGTTTTACAAACAAAAAAAAAACAGTGTCCACGTGGGGCAATATATAAAAATAATCCTGAACGAAGAATAAAAAGCAAAGGCAAACCAAGAGGCTGGCCTAGAAGGGTGCCCGATGAAATGCCTATTTGCGTCGGGCCGTACCCCCGTAACCCCTTCTCTCTGCGGCATCCAATGCATTACAAAAACTCCGCAATAGAAGATAGGGATAGTGAGCCTATAAAATAGGCGACTCACTCGAAACCAAAAAGGACAGAGTGGGCAAACTGCACCAAGCTTGCAAATGCTTAATGCGTCGATTACGGCGGTCTGGAGCTTGATACAATGTCCTCTGTAGGGTTCCTGCTTTTGTGCCGGTATGTCTTATCCTTGTGTTTTGGTCGCCTGGTTGGCCCATGAACGAATGTTTAAATCCTTCTTGTCCGCTTTACTACTCAGCGCCGATGTCGTGTTAGCGTTAAAGGCTTTTCTTGCCACTTTTCTGGCGGCAGATTTTATTTTTGTGCTAGTACAAAAACGTTCCCAGTTTTTGTCTTTATGCCTCTTTTTATTAAGCCGTTACCTGTTTCAAATGCCATACAGCCAGCGCATGGATCCCCAGCATCCCATCAAACCGACGCACTCGGAATCCCCACCCTTGTGCGTGTGTGTGTGAGAGATCGAGAGAAAGAGAGAGAGAGAGGAACATAAATTACACCAACTACCGTTAAGGGCTGAACCGCACAGCCGCGCGTATCAGCACTGAGATGGTCCAATGGATAGAAGCAGAATTGTGTGTGGAAAACGACGCGTTTTTTCGTTCTTCCTCTCGTTCTCCTAGCAATGGGTCTGCCTCTGATCCATCCAGATTCGGTGACAGCGGCGCAGCTTTGAGACAAAAGGGCGCCTCAACATGGTCAGTGCGAAGGTAGAAATGCAGCCTGGTTGGTCGCACAGCGAAATGTTCAGCAGCAAATCGGGCACCGTTCTCTCCGCACCGTTTCACCGTGCTGACGCCGTGAAGGACACAAAGGCATTGGAATAAAAACACTTTAAAGTGGTCAGGCCGACCGACCGACCCCCGTACGTTTGCAGCCTGAATTGCCAAGTTCGACACTTGTTCAGCTTTTTGGACAGCGTATGTCCAATGTCTCGCTCCGCCTTCTGGGTCCTCTTGACGGCTAGCACTCTGTATAGGGCTATTCATCGGCTTCTGTCACCGGCCAGCCCACGGGGCTCCGTCATAGGCCCCGGCAACTGTCAATATGGTTCCGATGTCGTCGGCCCTGCTTTATAGCGCCGGGGTTGTTTAGCCGCACTGCGACATGCACTAGCGTTGGCTTGATATTTTATAATCGAGCATTCTGCCCATTCAGCGATTAAGATAGCAACGAGGCGTTTATAAGGAATGTTTTGTCAAAAGCACAGACCGAACTGGGAGGAGGAGGTAACCAGGTACAAACCAAGCGTACGCGTAGCAGGGGGACAAAGCTGCATACACCATTAAAACACATATATATATATATATATATATATAGTTAAGTCTGCAGACGACAGCGGTGCATTGCTGGACCCTGGTCTAACCTGACATTCGGCAACGCGGCTGAAGCCACGACCAGGAGGCCAGGAGCTGTGCAAGAGGGGCCGGCGAGAGGGTCGAACGGGAAAAGGGTGGTCGAAGAGTGGCGACAAGCACCGTGTGCAACGTGTAGTACATACGAGGAGGGTCAAGTTCGTTTTCGAACGACAGGCTCCGATGTATGGTCGACCTGGCACTGGAACAGCGACCCGGAGAGTGAACTGCTAGATAGAGGAACGGCCATAGTCATCATTAAAGCTTTCTGCTCCCTTAGATCGCGTGCCCGCCCCTGACGGGAAGGCGACGTCACATGGACGCGCATTTCCAGCAACCAGCTAGCATTCCAGACTTCGTGCCGAGTAGTCAGTCTCGCCCGGCGAGTTCGAGGCGGCGATGTTCTGGACACCCTTCGTCGCGTCCCCGTGTTCCACCCTTCCGATCAGCCAGGACACGACACGAACACGCATGCACCCAAGCGTCGTCCCGCCATGCATATTGCTCACACCAGCTGCCCCTTGCGGCACTCAGCCTGTGCTATGAAATCTACGGCCTACACAAAACGCCTGTGCCAGATGGGCGGTCCTGTGCCACAGTCACCGCTGTAGCGTAGAACATCGGTGGTGGCGAACGCAATCGGAATTGCCGGCGGCGGCGGTGGCGGAGGCAGAATTGTCGCCGCTGCCAGCAGGACGAGAAGGGCTATGACGATGATGCTGATAATGATGACGACGACGCTGCAGGCCTGCTTGCCTGCTTGCTTGCTTAGGCATCGATTGTCTAAAAACGACTCATTTGGCGATGCACGGGGCCTGTTGTGCGCCACTGGTGACGGCGGTAACTGTAGTCGCGGCAGATGCAGTAGATGCAGATGGAGGCAGCGGGGGCGGTGGAAGAGACCTACGAGTCGAGTGGGAGGCGGTCGAGGAACTTCCAACGGCGAGTCGGTCGGTAGATCAATCGGACGGCGGCAGCAACGGCGGTGCTGCGAGCTGCACGCGAGACACGCCACGGGGGCGCGCACTCGACAATAGCGGCACCGCCGGCGGACGAGCAGTATTTAATGATTTGTAAGGGAGGCTTGTCGCTTGTATGGATGGGGCTGCCGGCCGGCATCAGGCCAATCAGGCGCGTCCTGATGACGATGGTGATAATGATGACGATGGGGATGATGTGGGGGTGAGAGGATGATGATGGGGATGCTGTGAGTGCGAGAGGATAATGTTGGTTATGCTATGGGGTGAGTAGATAATGATGATGGTGATACTGTTGGGAGTGACACGATGATGCTGATGATGACGATGAGCTGCTGGGGGTGGCGGCGGCGGCGACTGGACTCTAGGCCGCTCGCTGTCTAGTACATTGAGCAGGACGACGAGCCGGACAAACGGTGGTGAATGGCGACGATTAGACGCTTTCAGTCAGTGAGTAGACGTTCTGATGTTCTAGCAGTGCAACGCGAAGATATGGGGAATCGCACAGGCGATCCCGCCTTATGAAGCAATGTGAAAAACAGTTCCGTCACCGTCAAATCTTGGCTGAGGGTCAGCCCGTAAACTTTACTTTTTAGGCGATCCCGTCTGGCTGGCCGTATGGCTATCGGCTAGTCATCGGGCGGACTATATGTAAACGAACTGCAGTCATCAACTGCTGCTGCTGCTGCTGTATACCGGGGTGGTCGCTTAAATGTATCTCTCGGGCCACAACCACAATGTCTTCCACAGGGCGTTGTCGTTGTGACTTTCGTTACAGCTCAACAGTTGGTCAACGTGCTGACGAATCGTTCTTACTGTTGCTGTCACTGTCACTGTCACCGTTTCACCGTTGTTGCCTATCTGATGCTCATTTGTATCTCAATCGACAATCGAGCTCCGGTTGTCGTCGTTGTCGTCCCTCATTGATTCGTTCTTCTTTTCACCCGCTCATCGGGTTTTCTCGTCGGCCAGCAACATTTGCCAGCAATGCCGCTTCGGTGGCAGCGGCTGTTGTTGCTGCTGCGGCAGCTATGCCTACAGCACCTCGAATTCGTACGACGAATTGCACTAGTACTTGCAGTAGAGTGCGGCCGAGCGACTCACTTCTCCTCCGCCTCCCCCTTCCCGCAGACACACACATACACACTTAGGCAGAAGACAGCGAAGCGGGGGTGCTTTTCCTACTCGATTGTCCCCCAGCGCGTACACGCCTACTCGACTGTCCCCCGGTGCAGCTCTCAGTACTACCCGATCGAGCGAGCAAGGGAGCGACCAGATCGATGGATCTGGTCGCTCCCTCGCTCGCTCGATCGGGTAGTACTGAACGCCGGGCCGGGCCGCATAGCTTCTAGCTTTTAGCAGCTCTGTTCCGCGACCAACCGCTCTCGACTAACCCGTCGCCATGGCGGCTTCGTCACTGCTTCCTCCACTGCCTATGCTGGTTCACTCACTCACTCACCCGCCTGCCCGTCCTCTTCTCGCCTGGCGATCCTTGCGTTGCCAAATCTAATTAGTAGACGAATCTGAATAGATGGACTTTAGATTGAAGTTTTTCGTTGTCGGACGCGCAACAACACACGCCCTAGGCACACACAGCGAGTCAAAATAACGCAGAGAGCGGAAGAGAGGAGAGAGAGAGCTAACTACGATGGCACAGTCAGAGTGTGAGAAACACAGAGCAAGGGAGATAGGTAGATAGACAGGATAGAGAAAGCCAGGAAACAGGTTAGAAGTGGAAGTGGAAGTGTACTTAGGCCGACCCTTTGGCCTCATCTGAACTACTGCGAACTACAACTACAATTACAACTACAACTTCTACTATTACTACTACTACTACTAGCAGCACTAGTACAGCCACGATTACTACGGACCCTATTCCTCCCTGTGTATGTGCTGCTTCTAATCTTGGCAAACGCCGATGTCGCCGTCGGCCGAAGCGGGAACGCTACTGCGAGGACAGCAGTTGTTTTTTCGTTCGCGGTTACCTGCGGTCGGTCGGTCGCGATGCGGTGGACGTGTTCTTCTCATCATCATCATTCTCTCTTGAGTGTAAAGCGTAGAGCAGCACAAAAGTCATCTGAGACTCAGGCGGGCGTCAGTTGGACAGTCAGATGTTCGGATGGTCGTACGGTCGTACGGAAGGACCGCCGTACTGACGTCGAACAAACCGAGAGCGCGCACACACTAGTGGTGCAATTAAAACAAATTGTCATGCCGCTGGCGCAACGACAGCAAGGCACAGCGACAGCGGCAGTCCAAGTCAACTTAATCTCGAATTTATAGCCGCGCAGTGAGCATCGAATTTCTAACAGCAGCGACCAGCAGCCGCAAGAGCAGCAGCGGGAGAAAAGGCTGGGACACGGAGTAATTGAGTTGGAGTTGGTGGAAACGCAGGCATCGTATGTAGTGACGCCACCGACCGGGACGACCAGAAACACTACAGGGGGCTGGCGTTGGTGACGACAACGAACAAAAACGTAGTCGAGAAGATGATGAGGATGAGGTTGACGACGGCGACGATGACGACGACGACGGGAACAAACAGTATCCCGTAACCGGTAGCCAACCGGAGAGCGGCGCCGGGGGGGGTGCGTCGAGTTATTCCGGCCGTAATTAAAGAAGGCCTTTTCTGGCGCGACTTCACGTCACCCGCGAGCGACCCAGGCGCGAGCGGTCTCTCCTGGCGGTTGACGGACGACAACCGTCGTAGCCCGTTGCCGATTCGCCCGCGACTACTCTACGTGCTTGATCCGCTTGATCGTTGGTGTGCAATAACGCAGCGTAGCAGCGATGTAGAAGAACACGATGTAGAAGTAATTAAATTAGAAAAGTAATTAGTACCCACGTAGCTACCTGTCTAAGTAAAATGTTATTTTTTTTTCGATGAAGGTCGTTTTATCGGCGGTTGGTGGTTATCAGATAGACGCACACGTTCAGGCGCATCCATCAAATAATAGTCTTGCTTGGTCGCGGTCGTCAGGTGTATGTATGTACAATATACATATATGTGTGTAGCATTGAGTTGGGGGTGGGATGGGATGACAAGCGGTGCATCTTGATGTGCAACACAACACAGCAGGAGAGAAATTTTCCGCCGCGATGTCTTCCTTAGTTGTTGGCCTCCAACGTTGGAGGCCAGCGATGCGGTTGTCATCTGTCAACGGAACGATCGCTGCTCGTCGAGAGAGGCTAGCTGAAGATTACCAGAGAGATTACTCGTACCACTCTCGTGGGTCGACACTCAAACGTGTCAGCTAGAACACTAAACACGATTGAAAAGCTCATCACAGTTAATTTGCATTGTAGTGTTAGCTGGCACACCGTAAGCGAAGTAAATCCGATGCCGTTTTAGCCATTGTAGGCGGCCCTTGCAATACAAACATTGAGGCGACTTTGCCTTACTCGGTACACGCATGAGCACGGCAACAACGTTTAACTATATATACATATAATTTGCACTTCCACATGGAGTAAAATTCGCTTGCATCTGGGAGATAAACAATTTTTTTAACTTTTGCCTTTGCTTATGTTTTAGCAAACCATAGCATGCCAAATTGAGCATGCCAAATTAATCATGTGTCAAATTGACAAGGTCGTTCGGATTGTTTGTTGAGTTTACACCTGCCTCTTCTCTAGTTCTGGCAAGCTAATGTAAGCGTAAGCAAAGGCCATAAACTAAGCTGTATACACAAACAGAGCAAAAGTTAAACGTGATTATGGGCCTGTCGGTTTGCAGTCCATCGATTGTAAGGCGAAGCGGAACAAGAGAATGATGACGGATCTATTTAGTTTCACCTGGTATCTGCACGAGAAATTGGTTTCTAGAGAAAGGACATTTTCGAATCACCACACACAACCAAGAATGGGCCAGAAAAAGAGATTTTCGTAGGCAATATTTTATCCAACCGTCCAATGACGTTCTGAAAGAACTTAGGCAGTTCAGCTCAACGATAACCTTCGCCTACACGTGCACTGGCAGCCTCGATAGCAGCCTCACAGTTCATGGGGTAAAGCTTTACTTCGATGTATCGAATTGCCATAAGCTTAGTGCGGTTACAGCTTTTGTTTGCACGTGTAAACGTGTGCCCGTTGAAGAGTTTAGGCTTGCAGTCGGCTGCTGGTGGGGTGACAACCAAACCGGGGTGAACAGCGTAGCTGGTCGCTGCTGACGTTGCATCGCGTTCGAGCAACATTATGTCTCCGTATAGTTTACCTAGTGAATCCGTTCCACAAGCTTTTACAGTGTTGTTTCTGGTAGTGTTTAAACGAAAATAACGCCGCCCTTATGTTACATATTTGTTGCTGTAGATTGTGAAACGTCTTGCGTACATCAATATCTTCTATATATCAGTAGTTCTATGTCCGTGCATTTTCTGTTCCGATAAACGGTACGCAAGATAGGTAAATCAGTCAGCTCGATCTTACTGGAGCTGCTTGTGTTATCAAGAAGGTTGTTGTACTTTGCTTGCACTCCGAGAGGTCTATCACCTCAGCCTTCGTCATTGCAATATCGTGTTTTCTCGTTTCGTTTAATAATTAATAACGCCTGCGCGCACTCTATCACACAGACTGTCATGCTCCTAATTTGTTTCAGGCATTGTTATTGCAGTAATGCGAGCGAGCACAGATGTAGCCCTCTGGCTACATAAACAGGTTTAATAATCATTCGGCTAATTCACCTAGGTCGATCTGTAAGCGATAGTTGTCTAAGCATTCGCGGCATATTAAGGCCAGCAGAATTCCCAGCCCCAATTAGCGTTGTACCTCTCGATCCCAATGATTCGTGCAAGCTTTCACATCGAGAGAGTATCGACTGCGCTTACAATATTTTTGTACAATTATATTGCTTGATGCTTGGCTGTGCACTATCCAGCTGTATTAAGATGATCCTGTTACTAGTTGCTATCATAAGAACAATTTCTCAAACAAAAAGCTATCGTAGATATCACGTGCTGTATGGTCACTGATGAATGGGTTTTGCTTGGACACTTAGTATTCTAAATCATGTTACTAGTATTAGGTAAGTCATAAAGTTCGTCGGCTTTTTTACCCGATTTTAGAGAGCCTTATTTATGCAGACAACAGTATTTTTATTCAATGATATATTGACCGTTTTGTTTGATAACCTTCGCCCATCGCCTCGGATTGATTATTCCTGATTCTGATCATGATTCCTTTCTCCCAGAACGTCTTGTCCTTCTCGTCGAAATACTGAGTGAGGTGATTTTTTATAGCCTCCAAAGATTCAAATGTTGTGCCATCAAGGGAGTTCTTGAGAGACCTGAACAAGTGATAATCAGATGGTACGAGGTCGGGACTATAAGCTGGGTGTGGCAGCACATCCCAGTCAAACTCCGCCAATTTTTGCCGGGTGGCCAAACTTTGGTGTGGTGTCGCCTTATCATGTTGAAAAATGACGCCCCACCTGTTTGACAATTCCGGGCGCTTCGTTGCTACTGCAGCCTTCAAATCTTCGAGTTGTCTGCAGTAGACGACGGAGTTGATCGTCTGACCCATTGGAAGCAGCTCACAATACACGACGCCCTTACAGTCCCACCAGCAGCACAGCATAACCTTCTTCTGGTGAATTTCGGGTTTAGGGATAGCTGCGGCCTGAGAACCTCTGGGGACCCAACTTCTTTTCTGTGTTACGTTTCTGTAGAGTATCCATTCTTCATCGCCGGTTATCAATCTCCTCAGAAATGGCTCATTCGAGTTCTTCCGGAGGAGTGCGTGACAGGTATCGACTTGCCCTTCAAGCTGCCTATCATTGAGGTTGTGTGGTAGCCAGATATTCCGCTTGCACGAGAAACCTGCATCATGGAGGCGATTCCAAACGGTTCCGTGGGAGACTCCCGTTACATCTTCAATTTCTTTTATGGTCAGACCTGGGTTCGAAGTAACCAGGCTTATGACTTCGTCGGTCTCCACAACATTGGGTCGCCCTGACCTCGGTTCATCTTCGAGATTGAAGTTTCCAGCTTTGAAACGGGCGAATCGCTTTTCGACTGTGGATTTGTGTACTGCGTTTTCGCCGTAGACTGCACATATCCTCCGGGTTGTTTGCGCTGCACTTATGCCTTCACGGTAGGAGAACAACATAAGGTGTCGAAAATGCGTATTTTTGTCCTCCATTGCAAACAGCTGCCAATTCCGCAAACGAAACGGTAAAGTTGGAACCGGTATACCGTCGCGTCGCCACGGGTCTGCTCCTGAATGTAAACACCCAGCCGCACTCTCAGGCGGCCCTGCTGCAGAGCGCGGGAATTTCAAAAATGTAGTCCCAGAAAGCCGACGAACTTTTTGACTTACTTAATAGTAGGGTTTGGTGTTAAGCGCATGTTTCTCAGAATAGGTGTGCATAGCATGAGCACTCGCTCTTATCAGAAACGTTTCATATCATTGTTATCAACTTCGCTTTGTACCGATACGAAGGTTACATAAAGATGCCTATAGCGTCCGTCGTGTGGAAACGTATGATCAACACAGTGTTATACGGCACAGCTGTACAAACGCTGATATGGTATATGCCTAACAAGGTGTGTTTGACGACCCACATAAATAAGAATAATGACAATAACATAAATATTAATGACGGCAGCAGGAACAACAACAGCAACAGCCATGTAAACGATGTAGCGCGTAACGGATTGCGACGTAAACCACTTCTTTTCGTCTTCATGTGAAAAGCCCTATTTTCCCCCGTAGCCATATTCCTTTGTGCCATATGCTCCTGCTATGTCGCGTGCGAGCCATTCTACGCAAGGAATTCTACACTGATCTTGCAGTTCTCCATCTCTCTCTCTTTCTCTCTGGTGAAGAGCGCGCTCCAGAACTCACGCAGCTTTTACTTGACGTCGGTCCGCCCAGATAAGGACCGTCGAGACAGCCAGGCGGACAGACGGTGGAAGTTGATGCGTAAAACCGAGGGAACCAGAGAGAACAAGAGGAGAGAGGAAGGGATGCGGCCAAACGAGAAACAAAAGGACAGGATTTTTTTCATTTTTTACCCTGAAATCCCTTGAGAGCGGCTAGACGCGGCGGCTGTAGTTCGTTGCGATCGTCAGTCTTACTAGAGCGAGAATCTTACTGCCTGGTTCGGCCAACCTCGACGGCTTCTTCCTCGTACGCTCTCGTATCTCCGGTAGCAGCGCCTTTGGGCCGAACCTAAAGTACGAAGCAGCTCTGCAGCTCCTGTGGGCTCCGACCCTTCTTGCAGTGCCCGCCCGTTCGTTAGCAGGCGCTACGCCGTAGTGGTTGAGAGCCGCTACGATGGTGGTGGTGCTTCTGCTGCCGGTGGTAGTAGTGGTGGTGGGTGGAGGCGGTAGCGTTTTAGAGCCAGCCAGACAATCGCCTCTGTCTCTGTGTCTTGCCTCCATTGCCTTTACTTGGGTTCAGTTTATCAGCCTTCCTCAAGCAAGACGTACGCAGCAGGCCGGCCTGGTGATGCCCTTTCTATCTTCTTTCCCTATCTCTCTTCTTTGCCCACCTTTCTTCTTCCCCTTTTTAAACACACACACATAGACACCAACACTCACACACAGACACGTACAAAGTAGATAAGGAACGTCGTAAGCTCCCCAAGATTCAAATTTTCAACGAGGCTGATGCGTTTTGTATGACGTGTGTTCCGGTTTAGCACCGTCAGTGGCGGCCGGCGGCACTCCTCGGTCTCGACCTTCTTTGCGCCCTCACGACACCTTCTGATTCTACTCGCCATCTGGCCACAGGCTGGCTCATATGGCCGAGATGACAGGGCGAGAGATGAACTTGACATTAATCGTGCTACGACACAAAGATGGATCAGCGTATCGAGCGCAAAATCGTGCTCTGCTGGGCAGCCGTTCGAGTTCCTTCTAGAATATTGACCGCCTAGTGAGCGCAGAACGTGCATGCAGACACACAAACTTCACTGGTAGAAGGGCAGACGTTCGAATGAACAGAGAGGTGTTTCTAACGAAAATTCTAATGTTTTAACGATACCTTTGCTAGCCTCACATGTGGTGCTATCTATCTTTTTACTTATCGGCCTCAGGTGGTTTACAACAAATTATGTTTAATTACGTAGAAATCAGATATCGATTAGACAATATGGGAGTGTACAGTATTATATCATAGTAACATTAAAAACAGCATCAGCATTAGTAGTAGTGGTCGTTTCATAAATTACTCAGTAATCACCTCCCAACAGTTGCTTGTTTCTTAAACACAAATACGACTTAGCAATAATAACGAGCAGACTGCGCAGCCAGCAAATTAATAACGTCGACATCCAATCGTCCGTTGCCCGCCGCTGCAAAGCCTCGCCTTCGATTTCATTTTCTCGACGTTTCTGAGATGTATGTAGGCGGAACAGGAAGCGAGCGGGAATAGTGATGGTGACGCAACTGAAACGTACTCATGACAAGGGATACTTCAGTGGACGCTCGCTGAAGGCGCGTTCTTCTTCGTTTCCTCTTTCTTTCTCAATGTTTTTACTCCCTACCCTTACTCCCATTGCACACACACACACAGACGCATACCTGCCCGCCATTACCCCATCCCTTCCCCTCTATATATCTTATTGCTTTTCTTTGTGTAGCAAAGGCAGCAGCAGCAGCCAAAAAACAGCGCCTATAGAACAAACGGCCGTCAGAACGAAGTGACTACCAAACAGAAAGACTCGCTGTAAACGAGTCTCCATCCACCATTCATTCAGTCGCTGGCCTACCTCCGTCCGCGCTCCCGGCTCAGCTTCCCCGACGCCGTTGCAGCCATGTCGTCCGGCGGTTGCAAGTGGGTGCTGGCGGGTGCAAGGCACTTGTGCGACATCGGCGTGGCCGAGGAATCTCCCCCCCCCCCCGCCCCCCTAAAATACACAGACACAGGACAGCTGGGTACGGATGGCCCATCCAGAGCCTCTCTCTCTGCGTCGTGCTCACTACAAGTTCGTCGCCGTCGTCGTACTCATCGGGGAGGACATGTCGTGCAAGCTCGTCGCGCAAAGCCCTCAAGCCATTAACGCAGATGATCACGACCGACGGACACTCGCCGCTCGCTGTACGCAGCCACTACATCCGTCCGTTCGTCGAGTTGCAGCAGCCACAGCTAACGCCTGGTTCATTGCGTCTCCTACGACCATCGCTGCTGCTGCTGCTTTTACCCCTGCTCTCCGTCACCGTTTGTTCAAACTGACAACAAGAACACCAAGGACAACAGCGACAACAATAACAACAACAAAAACAGCGACAACAGCACAGCAACAACAACAACAATAGCAACGACAACGAGAACAGCAGTGCCGGCAACCGGCCCATCCGCCGCTCGATTGCCGTCAGTTCTTTCACGCGTCTGTCTGCGCGACCCTTCGACCCCCAATCCGCCTGGCTGATTGTGTCTCTTACCCCCTCCCCCGCTCCCCCCTCTCTCTCTTCTTCTCTCTCGCTTTCTCTCTTTTTCGCTCTATTTTATTTGCGTCTCCTTTCGCAGTGTCTGTCTGTGTCGGAGTTCTTTGTATTAGCATAAGTGGTTGAGGGAAGTTCATTTTGTGTCAGGATTAAGGAAGCTCACTTCGTCGCTGTTCGTCGCCGGCTCGCCTGCTCGCTTCGAGCCTCATCTCTTCTCCTTCGCTTTAGCTAGCTCTGCTGCCTTCAATGGCCTGCTGCCGCTTCCTCTTCCGCGCGGCTCCAATGTCCAACGTCCGGGGAGGACAGCTCCCTAGTTGCTCCTACTGCTTCTACTGCTGCTGCTGCTGTTGTTGTACAGCGGCTATAGTGGACGACGAACAGAGGCGACGAGGCGACAGCAGCGCATGTGGTCGTATGGACCTGATTTAATATTTGAGAAAATTAAATATGATTCAGCTTCGTCTTGTCGACCTACACTTTGGTGGTGGGCGGTAGTGCGGCGCGCGGGGGCGGGGCGGGGGGAGGAAGGCAGGAAATGGGAACGGTCGATTACTGGAGAAAGGTGGTTCGCTGTATCCGAACAGTTCTCTTCTGTTTTTGTATATGCATAGTCGGCTTTTTAAGAAATAGACTGCTCAATTGGGCCCCAACGCGAGCCCTTCGTTTGAAAGCACAAATCGAGGGGTACCATCGCCACCCAATCGACAATGAGCGCGCGTTGCCATATAGCGACATCCCTCTCGTACTCGAATCAAAGCCTGAAGCCTCCCGGCGCGGTAAGTTCTGGAGGAACTGTTGTAAAGAGTCATCAAGCACCGCTTGCATATATCTATATATATATATATATATATATATAGAAGGAAAAGGAAAGAAAGATTGCCCGTCCACGTTTGACTTCCAACGTCGTTCTTCCTCGCCTCCGGGTAGTACAGAACGAATTGAAAATTCTATTAACCTCATTTCCTCGACTTATTTTCGCTCGTGGCGGGTCTTTATATCTTTATGAGTGGCGACCAACTACTTACTAACCAACGGACGAGCGAACAACTGAACTCTCTGCTGCACCTTGCCGCCGCAGATGCGAGTGTCGCTGTCAGCGGTTCTGGATAGAGCCGGCGACAGAGGTTATGCTCATTTGGCTGCTGCACTCCAACGACGGCGTTCCGAGGCTACAAAGCTTCCCTAGACGCCACGCCCTGAATGACGCCGCAAGGTTTGCAACCACCTCACACCACGCGCACAGAAGGAGTGTGCGTCTTGTGTGCGTGGCAGCGATTGTGACGGCGTGTCTTGTGCCTAGCAGCGATTGTGACGGGCCGTAAATGGACGGCCTCCGGCTGACCAAAAGGATGGAGAATTGGCTGACATCAGCTCATCGTACGACAGATCCTTTAGGCAGGCGCCACAATACATACACGGGTACGTATGCCGGTGATCATATACGTATGGCCAGACCAATGGCCTTAATGGCGTACTTGGCTGCCCGCAAGATGAGAGAAATGCTTTGACAAAATAAAAATACATAAGAGGCAAACAGCGTCAGCATTCGCTTCCATCTGTTTGCCGTTGCTACTTGATGACTCGGCAGTCGCATTGATGCTACTCACGATTTTACTACACGGCACTTGCCGCCACGAGGCACACTTGAAGTCTTCTCTCTCCACCTCTCTCTATATATCTCTTGTCCTCTCCCTCTGTCTCGTTTTCTTTCTCTGACGCTTCGCGTTTGCTTTCCTTCTCCTCCGTATAGTTGTTGCGACTGCCGTCGTAAATGGCATTGACCACGTCTGGTTGTCGGCTTACTTGCGTCACTAACCCTTCGTCCCCTCTCGGAAATAATTCACTTTCCTAAATAACGTTCCCAGAAAGCATCGGTTTAAGAAATATATTATATATATATATATATATAAACAGAGGTAGGCCACTGCACCCATAACATTTACGCATCCACCAATCTTAGACATTTCGAAAGCTTAAGTATCACGTTGGCCGCGCGCGCAAAAGAGGAGGATATTAAATATTGTATATTTACGATGTGATTATAATACTTAATGATACTTATTTCTTTGCAATAATAATAGTAATAATAATAATAATAATAATAAATTACTCAAACGCAGATATTTAGGCTTGACAGATGTATGTGCCTTGTCCGAAGCTGCCGCAAATACGTTAATTTGGTCCTTTGTTTCCAATAAGAAGTTAACACGCATTACTACGCGGAAAGGAGCAATGATATTGTTGCTTACAGCGCCAAATAAATACGGCCCTGCATACACGTATATGTGTGTCAATAATTCGCATTGTATTCTATACTTATTCGGTCAGGACGCTTCACGGACCGCGTCCCGCGGCGGAACCGGCTCACGCCAAGCCTCCACATTCGACAGAAAGCGGCAGGTTCTTCCAATTAGAGCTAACTTAGCTAAACTTCGGATAAACATCAAAATAGACAGATGATGGCCCTAAACTGCCCCGCAATCTAGCAGAGAGGCGTCACGGACTCTTAACGACTCGCTCAACATTGCCTCCCCAACAATCGAGCAGTTTCTCACGCAAGCTCTAACCGCCGTGGGAGCCCGACCGACCGCACTCAAAATAGATTTCGAAACTGCTCGTTCATAGAGCAGAAGTCGGCTGCAGAGGCTTGGTCGCCACGTGGGGACCCTTACCCTATCGACGCGGCAATCCTGTCCGACCACTTAACGCGCATATTTGTACCAAATATTACGGTTCCGCAAGAAGTCCCATTACTTGCAATAGACTGGGATGAGGCAGCTACAAGATAGCAGGACCAACTACAGCGCGATTCCCTGCACGAGAGGTAGGAGAGCCGCTCGAGAGCCTAAAATCAAACAAGTCAGCCGGACCGAAGAAGGATTACGGTACGAACGGCTGAGAGCGCTCTTGGCTTAGCGCCTTGCTGGGTAGTTCTCTCCAACGAGCGTATCCGTTTCGGTTCCATCGCAGCGCAATGGAGTAACGCAGTCATCCTCCTCATCCCTACGAGACAGCCCAATGGAACCAATGGCATGGCGTGGTATTGCAAATAAATCTGTCGCCTATATCGCTCTCATCCCTGATGACCGAAGGATTAAGCTCTTTACTGAAGACCAATTGTGCGGAACGTTTTCCTAAGAAAACGATAGGGTTGAAAAGATAAAGACGAATTAATAAGTTCATGTATTTTTGGACTCAACCGCCACTAGCCAGTGCCCCGATGGAAAGTCCAGTAAAGCTTCGGCCCTAGAATGAAGGTACTTTCATCAATGTTTTATTCCGTATGACCATGTGCAGATATTTGACTTATCTGATATATATTATGACAAACAGCTCGAACGAAGACAATCCACGCGGGCAATGGGCACGGACTGAAAATGTCTTGGTCAACTTACCCTTTAATAGAGTTTTGGCTCGATTTGGCAGATGATGCCACTATTGTAACCGCTCAACTGTAATACTTTCCTTGATCACATCAATCAAGCTCCGTCCAAGCCGCGAGTATCTAAATGCTGTGTTTCTGGCCTTTAAGGCTGCCTTTTTTTTAATATAAGTGCGTTTTATTAATAACATGTGCGATGACCATAACTTCATTTGTTTTTCCGTTTTTCCGCTAATGCCCGTGTACGGTTTTGCACTGATACATCCAAGCATCATTGTCAAAGGAAGGAAATATTGTGTGTAGACACACGTATCTCGCATGTTTCTACCTAATTATACCTAAATATACCTAAGGAAGCCAAAATTGTGACACATAATTTAAATTATCAGAAGTCTCATATTATGCCTCCGATACACATACAGAATCATGAGCAATCTGGCGACAAGGGGAACTTTCACACGCAAGGTGAATTCCCGAAGCTGCAGTGTTGAAGGAATACCAGATAGCAGTCGACAACGCAGCCTCGAAAGTACTTTGAATCACGCAAACAACAGGCGTCGCACAGAAATACAGTTTCTATATTTTTTGGTCTACCCCTACCTAGGACCTCCCTGGACAGTTTCAAGATCCAGAGAACTCGTTAAAGTGATTTTGTAAGCAGATAGCCTAATGATTTAAGGGCCGAATTATTTTCAATTGCAACAAGCTTACACTCGACAAAATTGTCCCCGAACTCCGCGTCACCGTGAATCTAACAAAGACAAAGGCAGTGAAATTTAGGAAAGAAAGCCGAGTAGCTGCAAATTAAAGTCTTCGCCTGGACGGCATCACTCGCTCTGCCCGAACAGATTCGGTTTTCTGGATCTCCTTTTTCCCTCAACGGCTGCAGCTTTTCTATAAACCTGACTAAAAGACAAAACCCGCTTATTGCAGCAGGCATCATAAAATACCGCAACGACTGTTCCTAGCAACAGCAGCACACTTCTTCGACCTGAATGTGGTTCTAGTCGCGGCCTTTGGAGTTGATTTTGTCCAGCACCCGCTACTCAGCGAAGACCACCACCTGCGGTTTTGTCTGCCAGCGACCAGGTGGCTCTTCGCGAGCACCCGCGCATATGAGAGCTCAAGTTTGATAAAATCGGCGTTTTATTTTTTAGCGCGGCCTAGGCGATACTCTAAAGGAATTAGATCGCTCCAACAGACATGTTGTAACTCGCTTTGCGGTGCTCGGCTTACACCAATCTATCTGTACTAAATCCAGCTTCGACGAGCCCAGTGAAGATTGTATATATCAGTGATCCTAATTTCATTGTGGATACTATGCCGATCTCTACCCCTCGTGTCCTAACTGGGAAGCTTGTCCCGCGGAGGTTTATAATCGGGATCGATTTTTGTGATACGCATGACAGACGCAACATCTTAGAATCAGTAAGTATCACAAGAAATTACTTAAAGCGTATGTTCTTAATCATATCCCTAAACATAGTCCTAAAGTTTGGAGTCTTGGTTGTTGCATCTTATTTGCTCGTGTGTTTACACTTGAAGTTGTTTTTGTTGCCGAGGGTAAATAAACGCATATGCATGTAGACTCAGCAGGTGCGTATCTGTAAAATCCCATCGAAGTCGCCTGACAGCATGTTTTGACTATATATATATATATATATATATATATATATATATATATAGATATTTCGGAATCTGCACGTGAATGTTACTTAAGTTCATGAATAACTGGATCGTGTGCAACGAAGGGCCATCGCTTCTCCAAATGCCGAGTTTTTTCATAATACGAATGAGGCTCAGCAATAAGGTTCGCGGAAAGTGTATTGACAAAAAGTCTTGTCTGGCGTGGCCTCTGCTGCACTTTCGCAACAAGCAGCGAGAGATGATCCTCTTTCTGCTGACCCCGCTCCGCTCGCTATGCTTTGCTTTGTTTGTTATGCAGTAAACACGGGCACGACGCGAACAGATGGATACTTGTCGAACCGTTGCGATATTAAGCGCAAACGCCAGAAGAAACATCTTGTATGTATGCAAATGTTACTATCTGCACAATAAGAGGCTGTGGGCGAGCAATAATGACAACGAAATTATGGCCAATGAGACGGCGACGACCGATGATAATTATGAATATAATTAAATTCACAATTACATTGAAGACAGCTACGGTCACTTCAAGTATAACAAGAATCATAACACCAATAACGACTCCAGAATAACGAATAATTCAGACAGAACAGGAAGAAGAATGACTCCTGCGGAAGCGCTTTGACACACACACACACACACAAATTTCCTTCACTGTGAGCTTGGCCGATAGCCCTAAACGTCTAAGTTTCAGAAAAAGCATGGGAAGTTTCATCAGTCAGAGATCACCGCTAGCTAATCTGAAATTAGCGTTTCACGTCGCACGCGTTCGGCCGGCAACGCCGAAATCGTCATGAGCGGACGCCAAATCAGAATCAGCAGAGCTCTAGAGCACTCGGTGCATCTCACTAACCGACCAACAACCGCATACGATTCCGACCCGCGACTAAAATGGCCACAACAATGCTAGTAGGTTGGGGAGCATACTAAACTTTAGAGAGACGCAGTTGAAGCATTCTAACCTAGCTACACGTAGCAAACGCCGAAGAGGACAGTCGTCTCATGTGAGCAAAACGACATGGTTTACGTCGTTTTGTTTAAATTCGCATTAGCTGTTCTCTTCTCTAGTTGGACCGCGCGCGCGCACATACAAATGAGAACAGGCGCGAACTTTCGGAGTGGCGGCGTGGTCTAGGAGACTGCTAGTGCGCTAGTCATGGTTGTCATTTACCGGAGTGTCGCCGGTTCGATCCCTGCTGTTGTTGATCGAATTTTCTTTGAACGATGCCCATTGAGAATAGATGATAAACTATACCGCTGAGAGTCAGCGGCCATGCTGCTGCCACAACGACTGTTGGGGAAACCTTAGATATCTTGACATGTCCGGCCCTCGGTGCATTGAAGATATACCTCAGGTTAAGTTCCAAGCCCGTAGGGGACGGAGGATAGTTTAGTATTAAAAAACAACCTCCTTGCCAGCACACCAATCATCCTCACCATCGTCACCGTCGTCTTTGAAGCTCAGTGTGAAGTCAGTGAATTGTCATCTTTGAACGACGAAGAGTCTAACAAGCATTTGGGGTCTACGGCACCACTAACAGCTAGATAGATGCAACATCCCATAAACTGCGCCAAACGTTGACAATCCACATGAGCCGCTTTGTTACATTACCTCATAGGTCGAATTAACGAGAGCTCAATTATTGTTGTTGCGGTCTTGGCCAGCAAGCTGACAAACTGAGTAACGTGTATGGACACGGTTATAACTCAGTCAGTTGTTGATCGAGCGATTAACACAGCCGACACGTTTCCGTCTCATTCTATTGTTTTTCTTCTTCTTCTTCATATCGGCGTCTTTGTTTGGCACGGTTTAATGCGCGTACCCTTATTGCTCGTCCGCAAAGAGACAGAAAGCGCGAAAGACAGATAGAGAGAGAGATAGAAAGCAAAAAACCTCGCATTTCCTCGTTTTCTCGCATTGTCTCAATTGGCGGTGGCAGTAGTGCCAGGAGGCCTGACGGCTTAACAAACGTGCAGCAGTTGAGCAATTGATTATTATTATCGTTATTTATTCGTCTGCCTGCTACTTCGTTATTAACCGTTAGCCGATACCGCCTGCCAGTAGAGCGTGGTGATATTATTATTATTATGAATTATTATTATTCTTACTATTATCAAATACGATGATTGAGACGGTGTCGACACGCTCACGTTGCGGTCTGCAATCTGCTGTAGCGTAAGTCGATGCACGTTCGAAGCGCATTGAATCCACCAAAATGAAGGCCGCAGCCGGCCAACAAAGCTGTGCCGGCAACGTCAACGTCCTTTGGAGCTCGACGCGGCTGGGAAGGGTCGCGACGCGGCTGGGAAGGGTCGCGACACGGCGACTCGAACAACGACCCGTACCTCAACCTGCCCCACCTCAACGCTGTAAGCACGCAACAACAGCACGATCTGCGTTTTGTGTTCTCTTCTTTCGTGCGTTTATTGTGTGGAGACGGAAGGCCGTTGTGTTTTTCCTTTGTACCGGCTAATGCTAACGCCGCTAGACAGCCAGCCTGTGGGTTAGTGAGGAGGAGGGGAGGCAGCCACCGACGTATATCGAACCGTAGCGTGTTCCGGCTGCATATGCTGTAAAATACTCGGTCGGGCCTTACTCGGTCGACTATGCATCCGTAGTGAACGGAACAAAGAGGAAAGCCTTAGATCTTTATAATTTAAGGGGGTGGCGACGAGCTGTGTGGAGGCACCTTCAGGGGCAAACGGTAAAGTCTTATCTTGTCGGAGGGAACCTCCAGCCAATGCGGCCGTCTGCTGTCTAAGGTGCTTGCTGTTCGAAACAAAACTTGTAACGATTCAAGACCCAGCCACTGCCAAACCGGACATACCATAACGCAAACTCATTGAGAGCTCGTCTCTGCTGCACGGAATGATCATATTCACTCACAACGCATCGTCATTCACTTTGTGTCTGTTGTATCACCCGTGGCACCTTCACGTCTGTTAAAGAAAATTGATAAGAATCAAGGATCACCACCAGAGTCCAACGGTTCCTCTATTGTGCTCGCAGTGTAGTGACACCGCATGACGCTTGGGGTCTGGTGGATAAATTAATGGACGGATATGCGGACGGGACACGGGTATCACCGCTGGCTACAAGCAGCGACGACCTTGTACTCGGGCTGGTGATTTGTTAGGGTCGAATCACCATAGGGTCAACCGACATTGACATTGTGAACGACGGCGGTCTCTCCAACGGCAAAAACACCAACAAGAGCAAGATGGCTTAGTGGCAAAGTCTTTGCCTTGCATTCGGGAGGACTGGGTTTGAGACCCAGGCCGGCCACTCTTAAATTGGTGTGTATGGTTTCCAATTTAGACAAGGTAAATGCCGGAGTGGATTAAAATTAGCCATGACATGAAAAAACCGTACACGGGCAATAGCCTTACGGAAAATTCTAAAAAAAAGAGACAGCAGCAACAACAATAAAAAATAGCCAGCCGCAGCAACAGCAACAACGACAACACCAAAGGTGATCACAACCGAAATAATGGGCCATCAGAAAGTGAAGCTTAAGGGTGTGTTTAGTGGGTATGGGTCTCAGGGGCTAACATTCATCCGCTGGAGTCGAAGCCTACACTGTTCGAGATAGGAATTGGGACCTTCTCCTTTTCTACGCGCAGCAATAGTACGTAAAAATATTTAATATAAAAAAACACTGCCAACAACAACCAGAGGTGGGTTGCACTCAGTTTGACTTTCGAGTCAGGCAATTAAAACTTGCATTTACGTTTCTTGTATTTGCCGACCCCGTGAGCATTACTAGCGCTATAGTACAATTTGCGTTATATTCGTTTTTTTTTCTATACGTTTACTACGGAGATGGTCTGCGACTCACGAAATTCGAGCCTCACTATGTTTTTTTACCATATTGATAAATAGAGCAAGACCCGATAGCATATGCTAGAAAAAAACATTAATAGACATTTATATAAAGGACGGCACTCCCATGGGCGTGCAATAAATAATACATCGGTAAACATATTTGGACTTGATCACTTCAGCTACAAATGGAAGATGATCACGTTTTCCCATATATATATATATATATATATATATATATATATATATATATATATATATATATATATGAATTTGTGCTTTCTCTGTACGCGCAATATTGTAAACCAACCATCGGTTAATAAAGCTATTATGTATTTCAAATATTTAATAAATTTACCCCTCATTGTTGACTAGACGGTCAATGGCCCAGACGTAAGTTAATCAGACGTGATAATAAAAAGGTTTTTCACTATAAACTATGCTCTGTCTCCTATGGGCTTGGAATCGCCGCGAGGCACATCTTCAATGCACGGCGAGCCGGACGTTTAAGGTTGACATATGTGATTAGGCGTCAGCGGTAAGTGCTAATTCCTATCATTTCTCCCATGATAGGAAATCACTTCTGTCATCATTTAAATTGGCCCGGTGTATGCCGGATTCCCGCAAATATCAATCGACTTACCTCATACAATAAGCATGTGGTTATTTAGCGAACAGGAAGAGTCGCTCTAGCTTGCTGCCTATTGAGCCAGTTCCGCGCAGTAAAGCAGCTCACCGCCTCTCTGCAGCGGTACCTGCTTTTTCGTTCCGTCTCACACTTTACGGTCGTTGTCTCTTATCCTGGAGGTGCAAAATCTTCTCCGATATGGACCTGCAATAAAGCGGAAACACGTTAGTAAAGTTAACGACCCAGGTCAATACGAAACCTTTATATATACTCGTATATATATATATCGGTCAGAACAAGATTGGCCGTCTATAAAGGCGCGTCAACGCAATGAGGCGTCTTAACGCATTACTTACTAGATTAAATCTAATAATCCCTGACATGGCCATCAATTATTACGAGTGCGCTGAGTGTGGGAACGCGTCGCCATCTAGGGATATTTGCGTAGCGCCGGCGCGTCCACGTCTTGCGTTGCCAGTTGACTCTAAACAGATGTCCGCATAATTTAGTCCAATGGACGACCAAGCAAATCGTCATGACCCCACATAAATAAGGTTTAATTATTCTTAATGCATACTCGTGTTCACGTACCCCCTTTGCAAGCTCGGGCCGCGCAAGGCGAAGGTGGGACTGGGGGGAATATTTGTCATCCGTATTTGTACGCATATGTGTGTGTGTGTGTGTGTATGTTTGTATGGAGGCACCTGGGGGGGGGGAGGGTCCTGCCTGCTTTCTTGTGTGTATGAAGGGCGGTAAGAACAAACAAGTGTGCACATTCACAAAGTTGAATAGGAATCTTCTTAGCAATTGAAAAGGGTCCTAGCAGTAGCAGCAGCAGCAGTAGTTGTCGTTGTAACAGCAGCAACAGCTGCAGCGATACCTGGCTTAATAAGCGTTAAATATTTTACTATTAGCATTGCTCGCATGTGAGGGGCAATTAAGCGGCGGCCAATGGGAGACGATCCGCCGTAGAGAGCTAGCATAGTTGGTTCGATTGGTTGTTGTCATGGGCTGGTTTCGTCTCTGGTTCTGTCTCCTGCACCTCCTCCCCATCTTCCTCCACCTCCTCCCCATCTTCCTCCACCTCCTCCCCCTCTTCCTACACCTCCTCCCCCTCATCTTCCTACACCTCGTCTTTGTTCGCGTTTCTTCTTTGCAACTCATCTGCTTGCCTACGCCACCTGGGACGGGTCTGTGCTGCCATGCACACGTAGTGTAGCAGTCGCGTCGCGTCGTCATCCTGTATGCGGCTCGCCTACGGACGCCCATCGTCGTCGTCGCCGCCGCCTCCGCCTCCGTGACCGGTGCCACTACCCGCCTGTCGGCGTTTCTTATTCGCTACCACTACAACAACTTCTACTACCATTGCTACGACTACTACTACTACTACTGCCACGGAGTGGTTGGTGCTTCGGGGCGGCAGCCACTGCTCTCAGCGGTTGTCGTAAAAGAAGAGGCACACGAACATCGTTTAGCAAAGTTTGTTGCACTTTTTGCCTATGCCAGCCAAGCACGCCGCGTGGTGGCGGGAAGAAACCAGCAGCAGCAGCAGAGCAGCAGGCCCTTCGTTGCCAATGAGCGACGCCACCGGCGACAACGGAGAACGCCTGCGGTGGTGGTGGGCAGACGACCGCCGTCGCCGCTGCGACCACAAAAAGCCCCCCACTCCCCCGAGCCCGCGCCACCCATTACCCACCCTTATCCCCCCCCCCCGGGCATGCGGAAAAATGTCGGCCACTTTTTGGCTGACTCAACGAACGAGTAGTCCGCTCCTTTTGCGGGGCAAGCGAGGCCAGACCTCGTTCGGCTCGCCCGGCCCGGCCTGGCCTAGCCCTGCACCCATCCCACCGCTCCCGCGCGGCCCCGCTTGTCGCGTCGTCTCGTTGCATCCCATACAGATGGGGCCGTTTAGTTCCACCATCGCCTGACCGCCCGGTCCGGCCCGCCCGGCCTGGTCGGTCGCTCGTCGGCCTGGCGGTAGGCCAAACGAGCCTAAACGCGACGCACGCAGAGGTGCTGCCGCCGCCGCCGCCAGGGAGCGAACGTGCGCGTGGAATGGGCGGAACTGGCCTGGGGGTAGATAAGGGGGCAAATAGGCCAAGTCGATGGTATTCATTCAGCAGAAGCGACTTGCATCGGTTTCCGCTGCCGCTGCTGCTACTAATACTACTACTACCACTACTACTACTACTACCACTACTGCTGCCACAGCCATTGCAGATTGTAGTCTGCCTCGAGAGTGGCAACCGTCCGCAGTAGCAGTAGCAGTTTGCAGAACTTGCAGATTGTCCCGGAGGACGCTGGAAGGCACGAGGGATCGGCGACCGGCCGAGGGTAGAGGAAGCAGAGTAGTAGAGCGCAACGTGCTACGCATTGCGTGTGAATCTCGTCACTAAGGACCTGCACCCCCAACCTACTACAAGGACGACGAAAACTACTGCCAAAACTAGTACCATTACGACCACTACCCCGACGACGACGACGACAACAACAACAACAACCTACCGCCAACGACTACTAACTAATACAACTCTCAACACTGCCGCCACAGCCGCCCATAGATAGAATAGTCCACCCCAATGTAGTCACAAGGCTAGCCTTTTTCTACAGCTCCGTTGCGTTTTTCCCGTCCTTCCCGGGAAGAGCAGGACCTTACCGGCGACGGACACGCGGCGTCGTCGTTTATCTCTGCACATGGGTGTATGTTTGTTTATTTGCATTCGCACTTTTTGGATATGTGAATCCTACATATATATATATATATATATATATACATATATATTTATATATATATATATATATATATATATATATATATATATATATATATATATATATATATATATATAGGAGTATGAGTATTCTCGCTGAAGCGGCATAAATGCAGCACAGTCATTGAACCGGTACAGGTGGCATGGACAGCCACAGCGACGGCATTTGCAGTCCTCTCGGGCCTCACGAGGCCTAGCAGACTGAGACAGCAGATGATGAAATTCGTAAACGACACTGTAAAAAGTGGCGAGATGCCGACGTGAACGAACAGAGCCAACAAACCGGCTGCTTGCAGTAATTGTAGCGTTCCACGAGTTCATGCATAGATGACACTGAACCTGCGGGCGTGCATACTACTAGTCTGTCGTGCAAATTCAATGGAAGGTCAAGAACTCGCTTCACCTTCCCCAACTGTCATAAGTGAGGCGAAGTTTTAAAATGTTTTCACGTTTTTTGAGTAACCACGTTTAAACGGACGCCTGTGTGTGGTTTCTGATACCGGCTGCTGCGTTAAGCGCTTTGCTGTAACGGCCAGTTACTTGTTGTGAATACGTAACATACGAAGGTATAGGAAGATTAGATGAAACGGCAAAAGCGTTCTACGAACTACACTTGCTCACCGTGGAGTCGCATTTATCTGCGCAGGCCCGTTGCTCTCCACGATGAAACTGTTTAGCTTTGCTTTTTGACACATCAGTAGCTATGACGCCAGTGTGTGCGAAATTCTTCTTCTGTGAGAAGTATCCATCAAGTGTGGGAAGCGCAGCCTGTAGATCAGTACGAATTCTACTGAATTTTACTAGGTCATCTATGCAGAGCAGGTGGATGCGGCTCTTTAACGATGCGTGGCAAATCTAGAGCTGTATAAAAATTAAGTATATCAAAAGCTGTATAAGCAGCCCAGTCATACCGAAATGTACATACATTTTGTTGGGAGGTCTGGCAACCATATCTGAGTAAATATGCAGAAGCAATAGAGCACGTTCAATCAATTTTTTTTACGGCGTGCGGATATGTGCTATTGAATGATCAGCCTCACATCTACAACCTATTGTTAATTGAAACTGAAGCCGTATTTTCAAATATATATCGCATTCGAAATTCGTATAACACATCAAAATATGTTTGCCTTCTTCTTCACAACTTCAAAATTATACAGACAGAATCATCGTTGCATATTGCAAGACCTGATCTTGTAAGTAATGTATTTTTGTAGCGTGTAGCCCATGGCCGGAACAATTTATTGATCGACCGAAAAAAAAAACATTTTAACAGCTGCATAATTGCAGTTTAAACAATAAGTTATCTACAAATTTGCTAGGTGTTCCCGTTGTTGTGAATTGTGTTGTCGAAAGCAAAATGTAATATGTGGTGTATTTGTGTAGCACCGGCTTTGACTCACTAAAGGCAAATTTAAACAAAAAGTACTTTACAGGCTGATATAATGGAGCGCTCAGTCCTGATGCCATTTCCACTCGTGTAAAGGGACAGTCTGTGCTGTCAGAAACTCCGTAAGGTGCCTCGTGAGTATTCTTGAGAGTAGTTTGTAGACACAGCTCCTTTTTGATATAGGCGCCACGCGGAATGACCCGGTGGGTCTCTTCTTCTCTTTTGGGATTATCTTGAGAAGACACTCGTAGGACGCGGCCGGCGGAGTGCTCGCAGAGAGACATCCGTTGAAAAAGAACTGCCACATGGCCACGAGGAGATCTCCCTGTAGAAGGAGGTGTTTATCCCACGCAAGATCTGACTCCAATGCCCTGTTGTTTTGCAGATATGAACGGGAGGCTATATTGACTTCATTTAGCCCGGACGAAGGTTCTAGGGCGCTTCGCGTGAAGTAGGAGGCTCGACAGGGACCGTATCTACGTGGGTAAATGTTGTTTGAACGGTTGCTTGTTGCTTTTTAGATGGAATTAGACAACTTGTAAAGTTGTGCCTGTCGTGCGATGAGGTGAGGTTGTCGTTGCGCTTGGGGGATAAGGAGGCGCTCCTGTTGGTCGGCAAATTATTGCTTTCATCCCCATACGTATATTAGAAAAGATAGCGGTCGAGAGTTTATATAGAAACCCCTTGCACTCTAGTCTAGAATCTGTACGTGCTAGCCGTTATGAACAACACGCCGTAGCAGGACGACGAGGTCACGTACGCTCATCAACAGACTTACAGAGAGGTACGATCTATATAACGTAACGGTTTACCGCAGAAACGAAGCGATAACAGCAGCAACAACAACCACAACAATAACGGCAGCTATACGAGTAACTTGCTATCTAAACTCACCCTCATGTTTAGGCGCTTGGTTGCCCCGAGGAAGCGCCTCTTTCATGTGAAGTCTTTGGAACGACAAACCCATTCACTATCTGAGCACAAAATCTCGCATCGTAATTTAGCTGCGCACCCATAACGGCCACTGAAGAGCCAACTGGAGGAAGCGGTCTCAAAAAACATAGAAGTCGTTTTAGGATAACGCATACTAAATACCGGGAATGTGTAGCTTCTGTAGGACGTCGTTCAACTTAGGCATAGGCGACAACGATCAACAACAAACTAACGATATCACGTATCCACATTTCCTTTCGTCATAGACAGGCACTCTACAACATAAATGCACGATAAGTGAGCATGTTATGGTGAGTGCACTGTGCAGCAAATGTGTGTAAAATAAAAACAGAGTTTGATCAAATCCGGTAAACATCGACCTCAGACCGACCAGCAGACAGAGAGAAAGTTTCGCTAACCAAACAACCAGGTGTTTGGCTATCACTACATCCACAAAAGCTTAAGCGAAACGCCAATGTCACGCGCACGCGGTTAGGGGCCGAGGTCAACCCACCGGTGCATTCGTCTATAGATATTCACGCACTCACATCGCCGAGTACATGCATACACCCCACGTGAACCCACACAACACTAAACACATATACAGAAATGCACCGACCATAAATGTGCGCACGTGTCAACAATGCGCACACAGCAATATCAGTCTTCATAAAGATTGACATACATCGATGAACACTGATACAGCACATGATACGCGGCGAGAGCAGCAAAACGAAAGCGCCCTTTCTCCGTTTCTCGGCAAATAGGGTCATGAGAACTTGCCAGGCCTTAGCTGGGGCTAGAAGCAGTATACTGGTTACGTGTGGGGCTGCCGTCGCTGGCTGTCACTGCATCGCCTGAGGACCATATGGAAGGATCTCAAACCTCTCAGGGATTAGGCTCAGCCCAAGCCTGTTGCTAGGCCTGTTTTCAGTTCTTCGTATCTCTTTATCTTTCTCTGCTTTCTGTCGCCCTCCCAGTGTTTGTCGGTGATTTTTTTCCTCTGGTTGCCCCCCGGTGCCCCCGGTTGGCAACCTCTATCCCATGCGCTGCCATTCAAAGTCGCGAGTTCGTACTCACGCTTCCCCACGACACCATGCTGCCAACGCAGCCAAAACAGCGACCACCACTAGTATTACCAACCACCGCTACGATAACTACTGCTACTAGATACACTGCATAAAAGCACATAAAAGCCATAGCCCATGCGCATTGTTATAATATATGCATGTAGCAACTAGCTGCCAGGGTGCACACGAGTGACTGCCGCAGGGTTCTAACATCAACCGATATGCTGTATGTCTGAAGAGGCAGAGCAAAAGTATATATATGTATATATATATAGAGAGAGAGAGAGAGCAAATGACCAAGCGAGACGCGAACGTTATGGTTTTTGTTTTAGTACGGCAGCGCACTCTGTCGGGCTACTGTAGTGCAGGGTTTTCCGCCAAACGACCATGAAACAAAAAAGAGGCGAAGGAGAAGATGGATCAAACGGCGACAGAGGCGGAGCAGCCGGCCAGCTATCGGCTTTTCTACGGGAAAAAGAGAAAAACTCACAGAAGGAGACCACCAGGTCTTTCCAGGACGGTAGGCATAGACTAGGCCTGGCGTGAGTTCAGCCTCCGGGCAACACCGGACGCCGGGCTTTACGCCGTCAGGCCACGATAGTGGGGGCGTGATGACACGGGCGGCGGTGGCGGTGGGGGGAAGGCGGGTCGTCGACGCGTTGCGTCGAACCTTCGGTGGGGCATCAGCTTTGCCAAACCTTCGGTAGAGCCTCAGCTTTGCCAAAACCAATGGTCATGATGACGGTCAGGTTGATGATTACGACGACAACGACAACTACGACGACGACGACAACTACGACGACGACGATGATAATGACGACTATCATCATGGTGATGCCGATGATGATGATCGCCTTGCCCAAAGCGGTCGAACTGCGAACAACCAGATCCGCGACGTGCAATTCCTGCTATCGTCAGTCGATGTGGTGCACTTTTGTCATCTCACTAACTTCTTCTCACCGAAAGGCCCGTCTTGGCGAGGCAGACTACTGCTGCTTCTGCTGCTGCTAGCGCCACAACCTCCGCCATCATCCTATGGTGCACGAGGCTTCCGTTTGATGGCGAACAGGCGACAACGGCCCGCCGCCGTAGTGGTTGGTGCGGTACCGTGCTGCCACGTACCGGGTGTACCAGTATGGTAGGGAAGGTGGGCTTGGGTGAGTGGTCTGGAAATGTATGATTTTTGCCTGCGGCACAAATTTGTATCGATCGTTGGCCGGGCTTCCTTCCCTTTGGCCCATCCTTCCTCTCCTTCGTCCTGCCCTTCGCCTTCGCCGGAGCCTTAATATCATCGTCGCCCACCACGACGACGACGACGGCGACGATGACGACGACGACGATTGTGGTGCATGCGATAGATACGAAGTGCCGATCATCACCATAGGCACGACGAGGGCCGTCCATGACAGCAGTAGCAGCAGTACAAATCGCAGCGGCCACGACTGCGGTACCAACAACAACAACGATGCTATGAGCGGCCATGCTGCCACCACCAACGGCAAATCAGAGGGGGGAATGAGGTGCCAATACGAAGACGGCCGCCGGTTGGTTGGTCGGTTTGCCAGCCGCTCATCTTATCGTCGTCTATCGGCCGCTGTGCTGTGCCGCTGTGCGTTTGCTGGCAGCGGCACGTTTTTACTGCAGGGCAAATCAGCGCAAGCCCCCCCCCCTTCCCTTCTCTAGCTCCCTCCTCCGTCGTCCCCTTCTCTACCTCCTCCAATTTCTCCCCGTGCATGCTTCATGGGCCGTTCGTCCGGGTCGTCATCGTCACTGGCTGATACGATTAACTCCGATACACGATAGTTGTTTCTCTCCCTGCTTCGTTCCCTCCATCTGCCTTCAGACGAGACAGACCCGGCTTCGGGGGTCCCGTCTGTTGCTGCAACTCACACCGTCTGTATTGCAAGACTCTTGTACGGCTGTGCCCTGCTACTCCCGCCCCGCCGCAGCCGCCACTGTAGGCGCTTTCCGTGACAATGGTGGCGCTGACGATGACGACGACAACGACTGACGCGACACTAACGACGAGATGGGAAACGCGTTCAGGACAAGTAGTCTGCACCCGTCTATTCGGCGTTTGGGGGGTGTTGCACGGCGGTTGTGGTTGACTAGCAAAGGACATCCGCATGGCCATGAAGACCCGAGTCTTTGATGTCTATGTGTATATGTATATATATATATATATATATATATATATATATATATACGTGCATATGCCGCTCATACCATTCGGCCATGTAATATGCAGCCAATGACATACGCCCCCCGTATTTGCTTTCTCGCTCTCACTCGTTCGCTTTCGCCAGATGGCTCGCGGCAGCTCGTAAAGCTTCAGTCTGTTTGCCTTGGCTGTCGTTCGGCACAGCTACGTCGACAACGACGACAACATCTACTACTACTACTACTACTAAAACAACTGCAACCTGCAGCTGCTTACGTCGTTCTATTGGCGTTTATCCGGTTCGTCGTGCGTCGCACAGATGTGGTCGGGCAGGGGTTCGCGCCGTCAGCGCGGACGGACGCGAACGCAGGCGGCGGACGACAGGGGGCGCCATAGGCGCACGCAAGAGGTCCCCTGCTATGAATGGCCTCTAATGTTTGTTGCAACAAACGTAGGGCGAGGCAAGCACGATGTGATGCGATTCCCTTGTCTGCGTGCGTAAACTAGTGGGTGGTAGTGACAGTGTTGGAGGCCCCGCTGTTTGCCTGTGGAGCAGACGCCGGGGAGGAGTTGCCCCCGTTATATCTCCTTCCCCCCCTCCTAAGACGGGGAGGAGATATAACGGGGGCAACAACGAAGAGAGGTTGTAGAGGGCCCACTGTTGAAGGAGCTAGAGCGAAGGACATCAACGTCGGCAGCATGCTTGATAGGCTCTGCTCTAACGTGCGCGAACTTGTCTGTCGGCTGGTGTGCTTCTCCGTCCGCTCTCGTTGGTTTCTCTATCGGCCCTCGAGTCTGTTTGTCTACGGGCCTTTCTTGGTGAGCGCGCGGCGCCGCTGCGCCGTTGTGTGTGATATGTCTGGTGGGCGCCACTGTGTGTGGTATACATCTAGTAGGCGACGTCGTTCTACGGCCGCTATGAAGTGCTCTATGAGCAGAGTTCGTAGGATCGCCTCAACGGAGATTGCTTTCGCAATGCGTTCGTTCCAATGACACGTTCCCCTTGTTCCTCTTGGCACCCCTGCCGCCGACAGCACGACCGAGTGTGCGTGTTCGTGTGCGCATACAGTAGCGGCACAGCTACGTATTTACGACATTTACGATTCGCACGAACTTTTACAAGAACCTACACGCTACGAGGCGCTGTGTACGAGGCCGAGGCTCTATCTCTGGCGAAAGGGTTGGACGGACGGACGTTCGCTGCTCTGACCCCGCCCTGCCTGATTTCATCTTGCAATATCTTCGGCACATCTCGAACACAGACGGCTATAACGCTATAACACCGCGATCGAGTGGCGACACCCCCGTGGTCTCTTTCGGCGGGTCGTAACGAAATGCCGAGAAAATGCACAATGACAATGATGACAACACGAAGACTACTACTACAACAACAATGGCAACAAGAGCAACACGAATGCAACGACGTGCACTGCTTAGGAGCCTATTCGAAGACTATCTTACACGGGCCGCTCATGAGACGCAGCAGCAGCAGTGTCTTGCCTCAAAACAATACCACCACTAACAGCTTCGGCATTACTGTTATTGCCATGAACGTTATTGCTATATGTCTCGATTCTATTCATGATTCCGTCGACCTTTATAGGCACGGAATTGAGCTGTGTCGCAAAAGTGCACCGAAACAACGCACAAAATAAAACACATATATATATATATATATATATATATATATATATATATATATATATACATATATATATATATATATATATATATATATATATATATATATATATATATATATATATATATGCTACTAACTACTGACAACGACGATTTCTAAATTTTCTAGGGATGTGTAAACTGAAATGCTAACTAATTCATTAATCGCAAAGGCATTAAAAAAAATTACGACTGACGATTATGCAGTAGCTCTACTTTCTTCTTTAGGAACCCCGCTATGTAGCGTTTAGCGAGGAAACAAGTGGCCAGATCGATAGCAAAGTTTTACGTAGAATCGAAATTACTAGGAGGGCTATAATATGCCGTCTTTTTGTTGATTAAGAACATAAAACTACCTATTTTAAATCTCAGCATATATATATATATATATATATATAGCAGCGCACACACAGTAACGTTTTCCAATTTTCCCGCGTAGTAGGAAGTGGGGGGAATGGGATAGAATCCACTAGCGGATAAAAAGTTTTATGTTTAAAAAGAACATTCGAGTCTATTTTTCCGAGAAATTAAGAGAGCACAAGTGTATCCGTATTATAACGGTCGTACCTAAAGATCGGGTTGAGCACTGTTGTTTCATACGCTTCCAGTTAAAACAAAGTGCACAGGAGTCCTTTGAGGAGCTTCAGTCGGCTCTTCAAGATGGGAAGAGTTGGCCTTGGAGATGAGGCCCCTCTATTAGGGAGTTTGTATGGATGATACAAAAAATTCCGAATTAGACATGTATGTATAGATATTTATATATAAATAAATACGTAGCACAAAAACCACAATAAAGACTTCTCTCACTCATTCAGCCCAGAAGCATGCGACAGTCAAGCAATACGCTGAAAAAGCTGGACTTTGCGAATATCCTATACTACCCATCTACCCAGCAGGAAGAGGCTGGCATAGTGGCAACACCCGCATCGATAAGACCGTTTCGTGCATAATGCATTGAGGTGGCTTATGACACCTGAAACGACCAAATACATCGACTATCGGGCCCAAAGAGCCTGAAGTCTTTCCACATAGGCACATTCGTACGTACATAGATCTGCCTACCCCTTTGATTTCTCTATCTTTCGCCTTTGTCTCTGATCATCATCGTCGTTGTTTTCTACATCGTCAAGCCTGTTATCTATTCGAGCAATGATTGCAGGCGACAGGCGTCGGACCAACAGCAGATGGAGAAGAGTAAACGAATTACAACAATAACAACAACGTTAAATCATTTTCTTCATTCTTCAATAGTCGTCTAGTAAGGCAGCAACAACATCAACACCAACAACACCAACAACACAGCCGCCGCAAGTGGAAACGACACTGCAAGAGGAGGCTCGAGTAATTTGAGACTAGGCAACTCTATCGTCGTCGGGAGGTTGTCGCTATTGCTGAATCTGCTAAAGCCGACAATTTCGACGATTCTTCACACAATTGATAGATAGGTAGATAGATAGGTAGGGCGATAAACCCGCACACCTGCACACAAGCCGACACATACACACGCCAGCCGCGAGCGAGGCTTCTAGTAGTGGTGAGGCGATACAGGTATATCAGATAAGCCTTCTTCTCCGGTTGCAGCTTTTCCTTTTCCTCCTCCTCATCCTCTCTGTCCTCCTCATCATCATCAACATCCTCGTTATGCTTTTACTTCTCTCGCCGCTGTCACTGAGTGACGTGTCTTCAAATCAATGCTCGTAGCGACGCGACAAGTACTCAAACTATCTGTATGCAGAGGAGTGACGGCGGGCGGACCAGTACTTTCCGCCTCCAACGGAAGCTCGTCCCACAATGAACGGGCACAGTATTCGGGTTGTTGTTGTTGCTGCTGCTGCTGCTGCAGCTGCTGTTGTTACTGCTCAAGCTAACGGTACTTTCATTTGGAGCTCCCCGCTAAATGAAACCGGCGACCGTTGAGCGATGGAACCCAACCATGACGACACGCCATTCGTACTACGCTGCTGCTGCTGCAGCCACCGCCGCCTTCGGCCTGGGTTTACCACCACCACCACTCCACCACCCTCTCAACGTCTAGTGCCTATCTACAATAGATATTCATCTGTCTAAATCTCGTATGCAGCAGCAGCACGAGAAACCTACCTTCGGCCGCGGGAAGGCAGTCTCTGTTCTGCTGGGCTATTCTGCTTCATAGATATAGATAGATGGGTTTTATTATTTGCATGGTTGGTTTACATTTACACACTGAGGTTTGTACCTTCTCAAAGCCATTACACAGGCTAGTATGGAGCATATGCGTGATCTGTTTATGGTCTCGCTCAGGCACAGAGTAGATAATGCGTCGTAATAGTCATAGTGGCAGTAGTAGTGGTAGTAGTAGTGTCGCATCGAGCCCGGTGGCGTGGTGGCTTAAGTCTGCGCCTCGCAACCGGGGGAAACACATAAGTGCACGGGTTCGAGCCCTACCGTTGCACATTTGTATTTATGGGGGTAGTCCGTCTATGAAGCAATGTGAAAAACAGTTCCGTGGACGTTAAATCATGGCTGAGGGTCAGCCCGAAAGGTTTAGTAGTAGTAGTAGTAGTGGTGGTGGTCGTAGGTTGGTCTTCCTGCTCTGGTCGCAAGAATGACAACTTCACAGGGTGATTGGTGCACAACCGCGACCGCCATCAGGTGTGTTTTAACCGAGAAAGAGCGGGTTAACCGCATGTCGACGCCCTCTCTGGCTACGGAGGGCCGGCGCGATCAGTAAACCGGGCTATTACACCCCCCCCCCCCCAGTAGTTTGTAGTAATGCGAACAGGACTTCCCTGCTGGGGGGGGGGGATCAGGGGGAACATGGCTGGTTTTTAGTGGGTTGGAGCCCCACACTACCGGCCCATACTTGCAATTGCAATCCTGCAGTGGTGACCGTGTGTGCGTCCTGCAATTCCCAATTAGTCCTTCAAAAAAAAAAGGTGGTCGTACACCCGTATGAATGAGTTGATTCATTTGTTTATTGAATTGGAGTTGGTAGTGAATGGGTCGATCGATAGGTGGATGGATGGATAAACATATGCACGCTTGCTTCCGTCGTTCCTTTGTTAACCTGCTACCTGCCGTGGTCAGCGAACCAACGCCACCTCAATACTGTGCGCGCGCGCACTTTCAACATACTACTGGTCGTCCGCCTTTGTCTTTCGCCTACTACTACGTCCATTACGACCCACAGGCGAGTACAGCGAGCTGGTCGGACTGCTGTTGGAGGGGCCGGCAGCGACCTATGGTGGTGTCGTATCGAGCCGCTGCTTAGGCGGACAAATCGGTCGTCGTCGTCGTTGTCGTCGTCGTCGCCGCCAGTCCCAATGGCAAAAGCAGGATGACCGAGCGCGCAAGAAAGAGCAGGCGGTATCTCCAACCGCGTTGTCCTCGGTGTGCCGATATGAGAGTGGTGGAAACCAACAAGAACGCGGAGCGAACGAGCCACCGCCAGCGCAGCCGCCGACGACGAAGCACACGGTGGTCGAGATGGGAGAGTAGGGATATAAACGGGAAGATACCGCGGCCTGCCTGCTCGCCTGCCTGCCCTATAGTGGTCCAGGACAATAGATGATGGCCAATCATACAGACGGAAGAGCTGACAAGCTGAATGAGACGAGGCAAGCCGACGCGCCCAGGCGAAGCTACAGCCGAGTACAATAAAGCTTGCTTGGACAGGGGGAACGCGAGCACAAAGGGTGCAGAAGGAAAAGAAAAACACAAACGTATATATATATACACAAAGTGTATGTAGGGTGCGAGACTGTGTGTTTTCGAGAGAGAGAGGGGCGGGGGGAGAGAGAGAGAGATTCTCCTCAGATTCCCTTTTCTAGGTGACATTTTTCTGCAGTTTTCTGCAAAGAAGCATTAAATCTCATAATCCTCCGCACAGAACTGTCATAAAAAAATTAGCAACTCATGTTTTTTGTAATAATTTCGGCTTGGTTTATTTGAATGGCTTGAAATGCTGAAAAAATGCTTAAGCGCATGATGTACATGGCGCGAACACGAGTATTGTGTTAATTTCGTTCCAATCTCACAATCGGTTCATACAAAAAATAAAAAAGTGTGAAAAAACAAAACAACACAGCTCTTGTTTATAGAGGATAGTCGATACTAAAGCTGATATTCGACCCCGGGGATCAAATGTCAGGAATATTGTCTAGCTAAATCAATCGTTCTATAACTGCAAAATATTCTTCAGCTTAGTCGTTGTCTCAAACTAACGGCGAAGCGTATGTTTAAACCGTGGGTCGTACAAAGATTCTCTCGGATAACGAAAAGACAAGAATTGAGGCATATGCTGAGCTCGGTCATACAGTAACTGCTATAGCAACCAGATTAGGACGGCATAAGAGCACCATCAGCAGGTTCTTACTCCCTGGAGTGAACCAAAGGTGCAGATCTAACAGTGGGCGTAAGCTAGTTGTGACTATTCGAGATCGGCGAAGGATCATACAGTTGGCTACTCATGACCAAATGTCTTCTTCCAGGATCAGGACTACTTTAGGAGTGCCAGTGCACCGATCCTGTGGCGGCGTGGTCTAGGGGACTAGTGCGCTAGTCATGGTTGTCATCTACCGTGGTGTCGCCGGTTCGATCCCTGTTGTTTATCAAATTTTCTTTGAGCGATGCTCATTGAGAATAGATGATAAACCATACCGCTGAGAGTCAGCGGCCATGCTGCCACAAGGGCTGTTGGGGAAACCCTAGATATCTTAACATGTCCGGCCCTCGGTGCATTGAAGATATACCTCAGGTTAAGTTCCAAGCCCGTAAGGGACGGACGATAGTCTAGAATTAAAAACAACCTCCTTAAAAAATGTTTTTATTCTAGTGCACCGATCCACAGTGTACCGAGTGTTAAGTTCTGACAAAAGCGTGCGATACGCGAAAAGGAAGCTTATGCCGCGACTGCAACCGAAGCACAATGTCGCACGGCGTGAATTTTCGCATAGATACCAAACTTGGGATAACGAGTGGAAAAACATCGTCTTCTCGGATGAAAAGAAATTTAATCTCGATGGCCCTGACGGCTGTCAGTACTATTGGCACGACTTAGGAAGGAACCTAAATGGTTCTCGAAACGTGTGGCCGGTGGTGGTTCTGTGAAATATTAGGGCGCGTTTAGATATAACGGGAAGTCCGATCTAGTCGCGATTGTGGGCCGAAACAATTCCGACAAGTACCAGCGTATCGTCGGTTCCCAGTTAGAAGCCCATTTCAGAAGAATTGGGGGACCTGACGCAGTTTTTCAACAAGACAGCGCCACGTTTCATACCTCGGCTAGCACAATAGCATTTTTTCAAGAACAAGGAGTGCCACTTTTTGACTGGCCGGCATTGAGTCCAGACCTGAATCCCATCGAAAATCTTTGGGGACATTTGATGAAGCAGATTTACGCAAATGGTCGACAATATGATAACTTGTCGAACCTCAAAGAAGCTGTCCAGCAAGCATGGACTAATATTCCACTTTCGTACTTACAACAGCTCATTAACTCCATGAAAGACCAAATTTGCAACACTGTTTTTCAAACTTTTTTATTTTTTGTATGAACCGATTGTGAGATTGCAACGAAAGCAACATCATACTCGTGTTTCAAGGCATTCAAATAAACCAAGCCGAAATTATCACCAAAAAACAGTAGTTGCTAGTTTTTTGCAACACACTTTATATATATATAAGTCTTTAGTCAAAAGTAATCGCCAACGGCGTGAGCACAACTATCCCACTGTTGCACGAGCCAAAGGATTCCCTGTACCCACAATTTCTCCGACTGCAGCAAAAACCAGTCCTCCATTGTGTCCTTCAGCTCTTCGTCCGAGTTGAAGCGCCTCCCTTTGAGATGCTTTTTTAGCGGCCCAACCTTATGGAAGTGGCACGGCGATATGCCCGGCTGTGGGGCGGATGCTCAAGCTGAACTACCCACTTGAACTTGGCCAGTACACTTTGTGTGACCCTGGATAGGTGTGGACGCGCGCGTTGTCGTGGAGCAGAGCTACTCCCTTCGTGGCCAGCCCCAGCGTTTGCTACTGATGAAGTTGCGTATGCTACGAAGTGTCTCTCAGCACACGGCCCTGTTAATGCGTTTTCCGTGCTCGAGGGCTTTGATGAGCATCATACCTCGGATGTCACAAAACACGGTGAACGCACCGCCTTTCTTGCTGAGGGCTACAGCTTTGAATCGTTAGGGAGAGCGAGGTGACGAAGCATGCTTCCATTGCACGCTATCCCGCGCGTTGTCTCTGACTCGAACCCACTGCGCGCACACACTTCCGGTAACCCAACAGGTCGTGCACAATTGTCCACACTGTTCGAACGCTGGTCTCCACTATCACGACCAAAATTCGCATTGTGCCACGGCGGTCACCTCTTACCGGGTCATTTACTTTGTCGATGAGTTCGACCGTGATTACCGTGTTTGCTCGGCCTGGTCTCGAGTCGTCACTCAAATACGGCCTCCCGGCCGGCTTCACAGGCACTCCACTTTCCCACTGACTGATTTGTCGAGCACACAGTCTCCCCCGTACACGGCCACCATCCGGCGATGAATATCGGGCCGTTCCAAACGCGTTCCGCAATCAGAAATCTGATAACACCTCGCTGCCCCGCAATCGTTGAATTTTGCAATGGGACCGAACGCCATGATGTCCTCATACGCACCGCCACGTTAATTAGACGGAACACACAACTGGCTGCCGCTCGCCTCTGTTATGAGCAGACTCCTGCGTATAACCACGCCCGACACTCAATTTGCCCTTGATGTCTCTCACTACGTTATCTCAAAGCGGCACATTCAAATTTCAACTGGCTTGGTTGTTACGACGTTTCATAACTTTTCATTTAAACTCTCCTTTGGATATAATATATATATATATATATATAAATCTTAAACGTTTGTGTTGATTTTATTTTACTTCAAAAAATCTCAGATTGTTTCTCTAACATCATATATATATATATATATATATATATATATACTGCGCGCTAACGCAAAACGTTGCTGCTTCTGTCTCAGCAGCGAAACCTGTGACCATCACGCTGAGGCACCGTCGCTGGAGAACTGTTAACTAGTTTTTGCATAGAGTGGGCCTGGGGAGCACTACTTCCACCAGCGCCATCACTGCGACCGGAGCCACCGAACGTGTGTACGAAAGATCAGTCATTTGACCGCTTTGCGCTTTTCTGACAGATTTTGTAGGCCCGAAAAAAAATTGTCACTGTTTCTGCCATCGCAGAAACCAAGCAAGTCGTATCCATCGACCCGGCTACAGTTGGCTAAGTATAAACAGGACACTGAAATCATATACGGGCCGTTGTATTACTAACTCTGCGCAGCCACACTTTCTTCGGCTCTGCACTGAAAGTTACACTAAGAATCAAAAATACAACACTATAGGAATTGCTGTTGCTTTAAGAAAGGGTCGCCGATTACTAGCTTCCTGGGCACATTTGTGGATGAAAGAATAGTCAAGATCATGGCGGCTTTGAGAGTATTTGTGACAGCATCTTTTGCCGAGTTAATGATTGCAACACTCCAGTGTTTCTGAACAACAAAAATAAACAATAACAACAAAAGTAAATCGTTACAAACAATGAGACCACCCTTAAGAAGGCCGTCTCCAGCATCATCGCTACTATCGAAAGTCGTTCATGCCGCACACAGCATGGTCTTGCTGTCGTACAGGCTAAATACCACCTCGATGTCAGATCACCCCTCGGAAAGCTATATATTAGCATTAATATACAAGTATTGTAGATGGTATGGGTCTGTACCACCAATTACATCCGTTAATTTCGTTAATCCGATAAATTAAATAAATAGCTAATAAATATGCCACATGCCAGCCAATAGCAGCATATTAGAAGGTAGCATGGCCGCGCATTCTACCAAGAAGAGAACGACCGAATGGCGACGATGATGAAGGAAATGGAACGACTAATCATGATAATCATAATATTGGTGGATATGGCGCTGGTATTTTATGGTTATATTACACACCGATTACAATCAACTAGACAAAATGACCGGGCCAGTATGTGAATCGGACACTGCGTAGTTGGTGACCATAATCATCTATACTGCTGCTGCTACTGCTGCTGCAGGAAGACGGGCCTCTTTCAACTATAGCAAAAATGACACTTTCCCTGCTAATCAGTCAATGCTCATAAGTTGTGCTAAAACATTTAATTTCCACACTCACCCTCTTCTTCCCTGCCCGCCAACGGGCTACCTCGTTCTCGATACCTATTCTCTCTTTTTGCGTCACAGTGCTGAGCCGGGCTTTGTTGAGAGTACGGGGAGGCGTTCACGTGGCTCCGTCACCTATTCAGTGGGGATCCACCGTTTCGCGTCGCGTAGCTGCCGTAAGTGGATTTCGATGTAGACCTCGGTTTTCGCCCCCCCCCCCCCACCGCCCTTCACCTCCCCCGCCGGGTGCGTGAGGTGTTCGGCGGCGGCTGCCGCCGAATACGTGTCATCGTCTTCTGCCACGTTTACTACCAGCTGAGGCCGAGAGGTGCCATAAAACGAGTGTGCGTGCCAGGCACGCCATAGCGTAGTGCATTCTGTCGAATGCCATGGTCGTAATTGCCGTTGTTGTTGTTGTTCCGTTGTTGTTGTTATAGTTATAGTTGTTGTTGTTGTTGTCGCTGGCTCTGTCGTCGTCGTCGGCAGCGGCGGTAACAGCGGGAAACGACTCGAAGGGACACAGACGACATTATGAGGCCTTCTCCGCTGCATCCTACGAGCAGCACGCATGTCTGAATGCATGGCCGTCGACCCACCACGACGGCGCATTTCTCCCTTTCTTCTCTCTCTCCCTCTCTCTCTCTCGCTAACTTTGTATTTCTGCCTATTCGTCTCTCTTTCTCTCTCTCTCTCTCTCGGTGTCCCCTCTAGCCTCCGCAATAGCCACGTTGAACGTTCTCTACTAAAGTCGAGCAGCCGTCGAGAGCCAACCCCTCGTTCTCCGACTAATCACTGGCAGCATTCACATGCAGGCGGTAGTCTCGGTAGTAGCAGCAGCAGCAGCAGTCGTACTCGGGATGTGGCAGCTACGAAACAGCCCCGATCGCAATGATATATACACACACACATATATGCATGTATATGTATACATATATATATATATATATCTGTGAGTCGTCAACTAAAACTCGGTTAGAAGCACGAGTCATTTGCGAAACACACACCCTCGTCTCCGACCTCGTCCTCCTTCGAACACGCTCCACCAGGAGATTCGTGTCGTCCGATGTGCGTGTCGGTGGTGACGATGCCCTTGGCTTTGGTGGTGTTCGGGCTGTGTCTACCGTTTGGAACCGTCCTTCACCAGTCAGCGACCGACCGACCGGCCTCCAGTCGGTGTCTAACGACTGACGCCTCAGGCTCGGCATGCTGGTATTTGGCAACGGCGGTGTTGCTGCTGCTGCTGCACAGCTGTGGCAGCGGGAGCTTCAGCGACAGCAGCAGCGGGGGTGGTGGTCCTTGTCGTCGTGGTTCATGGACGTTGCGGCGACCCGCCTCCTATCCCCCCCCCCCCCCCCGCCTCACACACAAACGAACCACCGAACAAACGACGCACGACGATATGTGAATTGCTTACCGTTTTGCCAGTTTGTCAATATGCCGCGCCGACGTACTACATGTATAGGGGCGGCTTCATATCGCCCCTTCTCCTCGACCTCTCTCTCTCCCTCTCTCTCGTCACTCGGTTGCTCTTTAGTATCGCTCGTTCCAGCAAGATGCTATCCTTGCTCCAGAGGCTATCCTCGCTCGAGAGGCTATCCTCGCTCGAGAGGCTATCCTCGCTGCTGCCATCATCGTCATCGTCGCCATGTAGACTTGGCAGAAGTTTGGCAGTTGGCCGGCAACGCATAGCTCGTTCCATTGGTTTGAGGCCCGCTATTAGCCCCGTTCGTCTCCGCACCCCCCCCCCCCCCCCCCCGTACGTCTCCATACCCCCCGTTCGTCCATCCCTTGGGCCCCCTTGGGCTGACTGGCGGACCGACCGGCCAGCCTCTGTCTGTTAAAGCGTCGCTGCTTGTTGTGGTGTCACGTCGTCGTCCGTCGGCAGGCGGACAGACACGCCGCTGGTGCAGCGATGCACAGCAGTGCATGCAGCGACTGTGCTGCAGGCGCGCTACACCGCGCCCCTATACTACAGAGCAAGCGACAACCAAACCAAGAGATGCACAGTATAAAGACATATTTCACTCCCTCACCGCCGTGTGTACAATTGTAATGCAATGGCAGTACGATTCGGCAATTGTTGCTGTCGTTGTTGTTAATGTTGTTGGCTTTGGATGATATTCTGTTGTTGCTACTGATACTGCTACTGTTTGTGTCGTCTTACTGTTTTTAAAGTTGTTGCTATCGGTGGTGTTGTTGTTGTTGCTGTTGCTGCTGTTGTTGTTGTTGCTGTTATTGCCATGTCTGCTGATGTGAGTGTTAGTGCACTATAACTCAGTGAAGTCATGCAGCGACTTGCATACAATGTGGGGTTAGTCAATACAAAATCATTAGCTTATGCTTCTTAGCCTCCTAGGTGCTATACGACGATGACGATCATAATGATGATGATGATTATTATTAGTATTATTATTATGACGACGACGAGGAAAGTTTCAAGGCGGCCTATTCTTCTCATCCACCATCTTCTCGCCTCCCCCAGCATCTTCGCCTTTTTGGTCGTCAGTCCCCTGAGTCGGATTAAGAAGCGAGAGACCTGACCGGGTTGATTCGCCTACACCCCCATATGTGCTCCCTGGCAGAGCAGCAGACGCTCGCCTACTACACGTAACACGACGGACGGCTGATGTATGACTAGCCAGTATAGCCAAGGTAGGCAGGCCCGGCCCACAGCCTGAGCAGCAGGAGGAGCAGTGCTAAGTTTAGTCCAATTATCGGGTTCAGTCTCCCATGTGCCAGCGTTCATCAACCTCAACAGTGTCGTTACAGTTCAGCTGTATCAGCTTTTCTCTCACTTGCTTTCTTTCTCTATCTCTGTGTGTGTTCCCATCTCTCTCTCTCTCTGCTTCCTCAGTCCCTCTTTCTGGGGGCTATCGCTGCCGCTTGTATTGACATTCGTCGTAGCCCTCTAAGGCGATCTTCCTCCATCCTCTCGAGAGGAGGTTATGGGGTGGTTCTGAGCACCTTGTTGCTTGCTGGCTAGTTAGTGCATTCGTTGGTTATATCATACTCATCATCTGCATCTGTCTAGTAAGACGGAAGAAGAAACCGTGTGTTTGTGTGTGTGAGGCTAATGTTAGTTGATGATGTCGCAATCGTTGTGCCTGTTGTTGTAGCTGCTGTGTTGCTACTGTCGTTATTGTTGTTGCTGCTGTTGTTGTTGTTGCTATTGTTGTTGTTGTTGTTGTTGTTGCTACTGTTATTGTCATTGTCCCTCGAGTTATCGCAGTTGCCGTCAGTGTTGCTTGAGGGTGACTGCCCGAAACGACTGTTGCAGCGGAGCGCGAGCAGATGACTCATCCGTGTATCTCCGTCGCTGGAGGTAGTGGACGAGATCGCTGTCCCGTTAGGAATTCAACCCAAACATGTCGTATATGGCGTTCGCTTCGAGGTGGCCGCACACTGAGTCTAGCTGCAGCCGGCTCAGTATGGCAGCGGGGGTACTGGTGGTGAGAAGGAGGGAGTGTATGAAGTTCTCTTTCCTCGCGCGCTGGTCGTTTGGGAATGTGGGACTGAGCCTCTCCACAGGAGACCTACTGGATCTCCTTAAGCGTAACAAAGCGGAAGCCGCCGCCGCCTCTACAGCAGCAGCAGCAACAACAACAATAACAGTAAAAGCAACCAACGTGAAATGCAGAATGAACGATGCAGCATTTGAGCATCATAAACCTCACCCTATGCTGCGTACCGCGGCTTGCCCAAAAGATTCCTACTGTTGCGATGTGATCATTCCAGATTCGGAGACCGGTCAGTTTTGTAAGGGCAAACAGCCACGCATACGAGACAAACAGCGACCAAGTTTCATTTTCAACTCTTTCAGGGAGTGCAACTGTTGTTGACGCACCCGTTCGTCGACACTACGATTTAGGTGTGTTCTGTTCGGTCCTCTGCACATCGCTGATAGTGGCGACGAGCGATTTAGCCAAATCTGAGAGTTGACGAAGCTTTTGCGAGTTATACATAGATTTTCGTCTCTTAACCAGAAGACAAGTAGAACGTCTCATCCTCAAAGCAAGAAGAACAAGGCAATAGGAGAAAATGTGATTTTAGGATAGAACGGGACAGAATAATAATAATAATAAAATTCTTCGGTAAATGCTGAATGGCACATCCGCAGGAATCTATGTAACACACAATCTGTGCAAAAAAGACGCACTCTAATATATAATAATTAAAAGATCTGCGACTTGTAAATTTACCCCACTCCATGAACGAATAGAAAACATTGAAGTGAAGACAAAACAAAGTTTGAAAAACCAAGCCAGCATTCGATTTACGCAAATCGTACGCCATATGCTCAGAAATGCAAACTAAGCAGAATTCAATGTTAAATTTATATACACCTACATGGCAAAGTGAGAATCATCAAAGCCTCATTATTCAGGTGATCAAACAGAGCTTCCGCCCAAAGATTAGGTCCCGTTCGCCCGGCCGAGATCTCGCTTCTCTCCTTCTGAAGATCATTCCAAGGTGACCTGAGGAGGTGGCGTCGAACGCTGGCTACGCCAGCGCGTTCGCTCGGGCATATCTCTATCTGTGCAACGGATCTCAGCCGAGCAGAGTAGAGCCGTCGGTGGATACGGAAGTTTGTACATCGGGATGAAGCTAGCTGCATGATCGGCTATACGGTGCGGAATATGTGGCCAGGTACCACTCGGCAAGGGCCGAGATACGATAGGGGAGCCAGCCGAAGGGAAGAGAAGGGGCATCGTTAATGCGTCCCTCTTGGCCGGCCAAGAACTTTGATGCTGCTGCTGCCGCCGCCGATGGACCAACCAACCAGCTGGCTGTTTGGTTGCGTAGTTTGCGGTTGGTATATCGAGGGCTTAAGTGCGCATATGCACGTGTACGGCCCAGCGTATGTGCGTGAGTTCCAGGTTAGGTGCAGAAGTTAATCTATATATATACATATATTTATATATATTTATATATATATATATACTCATGTGTATGCAGGTATACGTGACATCTCGACGATGGACGCACGCTATCTGTGTAGCTGGTCCGGGCGCGCGCCCGCTACGCGTGGGAAAGCGTACAGCGGGGGTGGAGTAGAGCCTAGAACTAGATAGCGCCGGTATCAAAAGCAATATATCGGGCAGGTCCTTGAGAGGAGAGGCCATATTAAAATTCAGCCAGGCAGGCCTCGGACGACTCGGCCCGCATACTCAACAACTCGGCTTCGGCGGGCCGATTTCTACACTGGTCTCCTTCACCTGGATAGCCTGGCGTCGAAGGCGGCGGCGGCAAACCAAGCGACCGTTCCTCGTCGCGGCATGGCATAGCATAGACTTTCTTACCAGAGTGTCTGCTGCTGCTGATGCTGCTAGTTCTCCACTTCCTGCTTGGACCTTGTGGCTGAAAGGCTGGCGTCTGGTAAAGTAGGCCTCGACACATTTCTCGATGCCTCGGACGGACGACACACGTCTCCGCACTCCACTGCTGTAGCTCGCAACTACAAGACTCCAACCGGTTGTATAGCCGGTGTAAAATCCGCCAGCTGTCCTACAGTGTGTAGACGCACGTGCGCTGCATACAGGGCCTCGAGCGGAATGTGGCCTCATCAGACGGCCCCCCTTTAGGTTGCACGAAAAATAAATGCGTCATGCACATACGGCGCATACGCTGCTGCTATTGCTGTCGTGCGTCGTCAAGCGAACGCTTCGTCTGGCGTCATCTTTGCTTGTTGTTCAGCTGTTAGAACGGCGGCTCTTATGAAGTATGTTGAGCACAAAGGAGCCCCCCGCGTTCTCTCCGACACATCAGACACAGATAGACAGACAGACAGGCAGACATACGAACCACGAAAGACGGCCAGAGCGGCATTGGGAGCGGTATTGCAACCGATATACAGACTACCAGTGCTATATGGCTTGCCGCGCCTTGACAGGCCAGAGAGCAAAGCTATTAAAGCAGGCTTAGTGGTTGGTCGAAGGTTACTGGCAACTGTGAGCGCTGTAGGAGCGCTGACTGTTCGGCGAGCCGTCAGCCGTCCACGAATTGGGGATTACTGCGCGTCATGGTAATCCTGGATCGTCAAGGAGCTCGCTTGCCAATTGCAAGCTCCTGGTTGGTTGCTGAAACGGGTGAGCACGCGACCTGCCGCCGACATAGAACCCAGACAGCAGCAGCAATAGGGCTTTCCAACTCCGCCTGTTAATGTGCGAAGGCGTTGCGCACTACAGTACCATACGCTTCCATATTTAGTGGATTACGTAGCAAGCTTACGGTCAGCTCAGGGTGGGGGGGGGTACAATGACGAGGGGGTGCACTAATCGACAGTGAACGCAGACGCTTCTTCATGCGCCCACCAAGATGAACTCTTGTCACTTTCCTCCCGTTCTGCCTTCCTTGGTTTCGTCGCTGCGTGAAGTCTGGTTGTCGTCTGTTTTTTTTTGGTTCGTTTAGAAAGCTCGAAATGTCAGCCGTTCAAGTTAAACCCGTAAATGAGTTCACCCACCACCCATAAGTTTAGCAGTGACGAAGCACCACGCGCTGCTGGCGCATGACGGCCATCGTCCTGCCTCCTCGACAGCGCCCTCGAAGCGGCTGATGATGAACCCGTATAGCACTTAGCAATATGTCGCTTTGCCACTAGTACCCACACCTTTATTTGCGCGCTCTTTTTGCCCGGCGCCACCGGCGCCGTCTGTGCGACCCAGACGACGGCGACGACGACGACGACGCTTCCGAGTGGCTTCCGCTCAATGTCCTGAAAGCACAGTTATGACAGAAAGCAGGAGGGCCAGGCCAGCCAGTGGGTGCTCAAGCGGAGTCCGGTAGGTGAGCGGGCAGACAGACGGACCGGGCCGCGCGGCTGGGAGTTTGTACGGCGGCCGTTCTCACCGCCCATCATGGTATCACACCGCATTGAAGCGTGACTTGCCCGTTAGCCAGCTAGCTTTCGTATGCGTACTATGTGTAACCGGCCGCCCGCGTCGGCTGCTACTTGTACGGTACAGCGGTACGTGCGTGCCTGCCTGCGTGCGTACAGAGAAGACCGGAACCGACCGCTCGACGCGCGCACGAACCTGTACGGGGTAGATGGGAGGGGGGGGGATAAACAAAAAGAGGATATGCAGTGAAACAAGAGACGACGCGAAAAAGAGACGCTATAAAGTGAACGGATGTCGTCCAGGATGTCGAATCAGCAACAACAACAACAACAACAACAACGCCAACAACAACAAACAGCGCCAACAACAATAACAAGCAGCGCCAACAACAACAACAACAACAACAACAATAATAATGGCGTTTTTTCGCTTGAACCCGACGCAGTCGCGACGTAAGGACAGTAAGCGACGCCGACCGGTTGACTGGCCCAAGTCCCTCGACAGACGGAGGTGACACCCTAAAGGTGTCGCTTTGCCGTGCGCCGCAAAAATGCAGCCCTGTGATATGACTTGCTTAGTAGAGTGCGTCATGCTATAATAAGCTCTTTTTTTCGAACGAGGTGGCAGCTAACTGTAGGGACACGACCCGCTGCTGTTCCGCCGTCAGACGGCAACTTGTCTGCTTGTGTTGAGTGATGCAGTCACAGCTGGCTAGCTTCGCTAAACAAATACCAGTTAGAATGTACGCTCTGTTCTATGTATGCTTTTTCTTCGCTACGATATCGACACGCAGTGCCTTTTTTTCTCTTTAGTAGGCATTGCCGAGAGCCCGACTTCTCCTGCACACCGGGCAGCGCATCCGGCCATCCATCGAGTGCTCTATGTGACTGGCGAATCGTGAAAGTTTGCGGCTGACTCTTTTGCATAGTACATTGATATCGAGCATTGGGAACTACATATGTATGTACAAGCGTAAGCGCTTTCTTTCCACCCTTGGTTCCTTCTGCACAGCATAGCTAGAGCGGAGGCTGCAATCCCCCGTTACCGACTACTAGATTCGAATAGTAACAACAAATACTACAGTGGCACCGCCTAAAGCTTGTGTTGGCGACCTCGGTTCGCTGATCCTCGCTGCGGCTGTGGTGGTGACGGTGGTGGTGGTGGTAGTTGTAGTCGTCGTGCGGTGCTGTTGCTGCTGTCAAAGTATCAATCAATAAATGAAGCGGCGTGCCGATTCAAAATTAGACATTGTTGACGGGCAATTTCAGCTAGAACAGTTGCAATTGTAGTAGTAGAAGAAGAAGAGTAAGAGCAATGAGGCGAACCCCACAATGCACCTATCAACCGACCTACCGCCTACCTATGTAGACGGGCGGGAGGGAGGGGGAGGAGAGGCCGACAAGTAAAAACGAGTCAGACAGAGGGAAAGCTTAAGTTAGACATACATAGGGAGGAATAAATAGCTAGAGAGAGGGACAGCAAGCAAGGCCGCCAGGTGGAGGAAAGTGATTAGCGCAGAACGCGAGGACCACGCGCATGCACACTCGCGACTGCGCATATACACTAGGGCGAGTTCTGGCGGAGCCGGGTAATATATGTGCAATATAAAAATCAATATATATATATATATATAAATATAGTTACCGATGTGCCACCTTTTGCATTCTCCCCCCCCCCCCCCCCCCCCGCTACCCAGTTGCTAGGGACTCCTCGTAGGATGTTGAGATGTTGTGGATGCTGGGAGGAGCAGGTAGGTGCAGTTCTACAGCACCGACGCTACGCCGAACAACCACTACTCCCAGCAGAATCAGCACGACGACCACCACGAGATCGAGAACGAGATAAATTACTATCAAGTCTGCTCTCTGTTCTCCAGTCCCTTTTTTCACTTCTTACACCTCCTGGCCCAATTCCCCCCTCTCTCTCTCTCGTGCTTTCAGAACCCTTGGTCGTGGCTCTGGCATCCACCCCTCACATCGGGTGCACATGGGGTGAGGCTTCGGCTGCGGCACGGCAAGCAGTAGCCAGTGGGAAGCACATAAATGGCCCTCTGCACCCCCCGCTCTCTCTCTATCTCTCTCTTTCTCTCTCTCTCTCTCTCGCGGGGTTCGGTGGGGTGTACCTGGGAACATCTGTTGTCGCTTCGGTGGATGCGAACGGCCACGCTAGCCGCCGCACTAACCTCCGTCACCCGCAGCATGAGTTGTTTCATAGGCCTCTAGAATATATCGCTAGGCACGCCACGCGGTCTAGTAGTGGTGACGCGGTTCCTGCACAGCCGCTGTTTAATCATTAGGCGCTTCGTACATACCTCCCTCTATGGCGGGCAAGGAAGAAAGGGAGGGAGGAAGGAAGGGGGATTTTTTCGTTATTCCGTCCATTTTTTGTTGAATTCTACACTCATCAACTTAACCTCTTCTGGAGCTGCTAGGCTGCTTCGACTTAACGGTCGTTGCTCACACGATGTCGACGTCGTTGTTACCGTAGTCGCCGGTATTGTTGGGCTAGGCTAGCTCATCATAAGCTAATACCTTTGTACAAACATACCTACGTACATGATACTCGCTTTCATATATATATATATATATATATATATATATATATATATATATATATTCACACGCATAAATACTCATCATCAAACTTTTCTCCCATTGTGCTTGATGGGGCCGGTGGTGATCCCTTCCCGTGTCTTTCGTTCATTTGTTTTTCTTTCTTTATTCGGTGAAGCACCGATGCTTCCTCTCTACGACTCCAGAGTGCTTCTCTGCCCTCCTGCACGTCGGCTATGATGGTGAGGTTGTTCTTTAAAGAGAGAGATAACGAGGCAAAGCAAGAACTAGAGATACAGTCAGAGAATTGCGGGCTTGGGAGAGCCGACAGTGCGAGGGTAGCAACAAGATTTGTTAAATGGTGACTCTCGTCGGTCTGTCTGTCGGTTCGTCTATGAATCTCGTCGTTGTCTACGTTGCACAAGCGAGGACGAGGAAACTATTCCAATGAATGAGGAGGCCGCAGTCGGAGAGCCACAATGGCCCGCTTTGTCTTTTCAGTCGCATTTCGATATGCTAGTGCTTGTTATTGTTACTGTTGTTGCTGTTACTGTTGTCCGCACTGCTGTACGACGCGAGCATTGAAAACGGTTTAAGCTAGCTAGCTGCTGCTGGCAGCAGCAGCAGCGGAAGATCGTCTGAAAAGCAAAGTTTAACTATTCCGATCGGATACAAAAACGAAGAACGGCAGCAATAAATAGAAAGCAAAAGGTAGTGAGAAAGCGAACAGACGAGCTTTACCGCCACCAGGCCAGGAATGCTTGGAACGCTGGCGATAAACGGCGAGTTTCTTGCCGAGACAGACGGCGCGGGACAACACAACGAAACACAACTCGTCGGTTGTTAGCCTTCTCTACATCCAATACGCTAATTACGCTAATTCCACTTCACGATGTGCTGTTCAGTATAAGGAATCGGCCTCGATCCTTTTTCCTGCGGCGCTAATTGGCTAGCCATTAGAAGGACGGCCGTTTTACTTGCGCCAGCAACAGTAGTCAACTTTGCCAAACGCATTGTTAACTGCTAATTGCTCATGTACGCACCGCACCCACTTGTAAGGTTAAACATGAATACATTTTTTGCAAACAGCCTCACACGCACACCGAGCAGTTCATGTTGTGTCCCTATTTTGTGGATTTTACTCTACAATCGAGTATATTCTGCATTAAACGCTTAAACGAAACCTAGGTTGTTTTATTCGTAGAATATCGTTCATTATATATATATATATATATATATATATATATATATATAAGAAAAACTTCCTGAATTTTTTATCGGAGTTAACAAAGCCTGCCTATGTAGTAAGTTTCCAGTATCGGCTTTTGCGTTAGTGTTATATGATAAGAACTAATTAATAGTTTAAACACTATAATTTTTTAGTAACACCTGCCGGATAATAAGACGTGGCCAACTAGTAATAATAATAAAAGTAGTTTTTTCCGCCGAAATTACTCCCGATCGAAGCGAATTGTTAGCGTCATATTGATGGGTCTTGCTAACAAGCACTAACTAATATCTGTAGCATTTGATCTTTTCTAGCACGCTGCTACTATTGTACGTCTACACTATACATTTCATCTGCGGATGGAGGAGTTGTTCTCCACGTCATATTGTGCCGGCTTCGACCACTACCCCCGGGGCGGGGGCGGAGGTTCGTCGACCTGCGGAAAGTTCTATGGTACGCCGAAACCTGCCAGCGAGAAGGAGTAGGAAGAGGGTTACGCTTATCGTTGTTGCCCCGCCAAAGCGTCTTCACGACCACAACCAACCCACCACGACGCCGACAACCCCCACCACCACCTTTACAATCGGCAAAAGCAGTGAGCAGTTTGGCTTGTAGATGTGTAGATGCAACAACGTCAGAACCTGTGTTTTAGCGGCGTTAGGTCTCCCCTTCAGCTCTGACTGAACTGCGGGGCGAAAGCACGGAGGGCAGAGAGAAAGAACGAGTAAGCTGATGGAGCGCCGGTGGCAGCGGGTTGTTCCTCTTCTAGTATCCACAATAGAGCAAAGCTCAAACACACGTACAGACGTAGGTACGTGTGTTTGAGCTTTGTTACGAATCCTACGTAGGTACGAATCTCGCTTACCTTTCAATCCACGTTCATCTCGTTCGCTCCGAATTCCGATTCCGCGATACTTTCAGCTAACCCGAACGACTACACCCTATTCGGTCTCTCGTTTGCTTGCTTAGTTTTTTTCGCTTCTCCTCTTTGATCTCGTTTTATTTCTGACTTATTCTCTGTCCCTATGTCGCTCTCTCTCTCCCTCGCTCTCTCTTTCACTTCACGTATCCTTCTTTTTTGCAGGCGAACATTCGATCCAAGGCGTTACGCTGTGTCAGACTTCTTCACCATCACAACTTGCAGGCGGGTTAGACAGCTGACTGTGGATCGGTCTCGGCACTTTGAAAGAAGCAGCAACAACAACAACAACAGCAGCAGCAGCAAAGGTCAAAGCAGCAATCGTCAGCGCCAGCAGCAGCTTCTGCACTGGGGTACGTTATTAAAGCTTGTTCGAAGAGAGAGCCACTCTCGATTACAAACTCGAGAGTGGAGCAGAGTCGAATAGAGCAAATGCCCGATTCCCCGAGGCGCCCGGGGCCGCAAAGCCACCCGTAAGGGCAGAAGGAAGGGAGCACCACTGGTTGACTATTGAAGAATCCGTTTTCAATTCGCATTGCTTCGTTACGATTTCTGCGTAGATAGGTAGATTCGAGTAGGTATTTTCTGCTTTCTTCTGCTCACACCTATTTGTTTCTGACCATGATGTTCACCACTCACCCTTGCGTTACGATGCCTAGTTATGCTTTTGTTTCGCAACATGCCCTTTTCCGCTGTTTGATCTTGTTTTTGTTTTAACTATTTTTATCTTTTTATTTTTGGCTTTTTAGATCGAGCATGTGTTTTGTTGCACGTTTCACGCGCAAAAGATGATAGATATACAAAAATAAATATGACATCAACAAGCGTGGTCCCACATGGTCACGCTAACAAAGCAAAGGGTTAGGCTTATGTACGGCCTGTATCTGATCCTCAATTATCTAATATGAATTCTTTGTTCTATTATTGTTCACTGGTCTCATTGTTTCGGCTGCAGATCATCCCCATGGTCTACAATGATTGATGTTGTTGTTTGAAGGAACCCTGCACTGCTCCCTTCACTACATTGCCCGAATGAAAACTTTTCCTTGCAAACTTTCCTCAAGTGGTCCAAAAATCTGATGATAAAATGGCGACAAATCCAGTCGGTACGCTGGGTGTTCCTGAATTTTTGCTTAGTAATATATTTCTCGGGTTGTCTGGATTTCACGGGCGAACTTGTTGTCGCCCATGATCATGAAAATTGATCACTTTCTGTGAGAGAAGGCTAGAGCGTTTGCTTTTGATTACTTTGCGATGTTTCATGAGAGTACGGCAGCACTGTACTGCAGAACTGGCAGTGCAGGTTTGTGAGAGGAAATCAATCAAACGTGGTCCACGGCTATCGAAGGAAGACACTAACATTACTTTGTTTGCGGCCAGCATTGCTTCTGGCCCTTTCGGTGGAGAAGATGAAGAGTGTTGCGACTGCATACTCGTTATTTTTGATTCGGCTGTATGGTGGTAAAACTGCGCACATATTTTACTGTGCTGCAGATGTTGGTGGATGATTGATTGCACCGTTCCCTTACCCTGACTAACTACAGTGCAGATTTCGCAAGTTGTATCGAAAACTTGTTCCCCCTTTTTGTTCGTTGCAGCTGTTCGTCGTCCTAAACAGTGCTGATCATAAACAGGCACCGATAAATTGACGATAAATGTCAGCATTATGATCGTTTTCTGCCACTAAATCTCAGTCGTACTTCTGCTCGCTGTTCCGTTCTGGACGCATTCATCTTTACCACGCGTTAAATACAATCGAACGCTGGGCTTCGACGTCTCCCCTAAAAGTGTGCGGATCTAGCAGCGCTTGGACGAGGTGTAGGTGAAGCTCCGTGTTGTGACAAAGGCTGAATAGCCCCTGTGCCGCTGTCATTGCAGCTGCTCCGCCAACGAGCCTCAAGTGTCAGATGATCGTCGGGATCTGAGATCGAGTGGATATCGATGAAGTGGACACCATTCAAAGCAACACCCCTCAGCTTCCTGATTGAGGCATCAGCCCTTTTTGCTGTTACTGTTGTTGTTGTTGTTGTTACTGTTGCTGCTGCTGCTCTTGGTAAGCTTCCGTACCTATCTTAAAGCTACGCTGCAGCGTCTGCCGTTCTCGAGCAAAATAGGGCTGAGAAGGGGTGAGAGAGAGACGAGGAAGTGCTCGGCAAATGACCACCTCGTCCACGTAATTGGACCTGACGACCTAACGATATATTGGCGTTGGTTCTTTTAGCTAGATGAGCGGCAAGTGGTCGGCCACTTCGCCAGTATCGATAGGCTAACAGCAAAGAGTCAAAAAAAGAGAAGGTCTAGTGGCCCAGTAGCAAGACGGCTCGATAAAGCAGCGCGCTAAAAGTTGCTTGCTATTATTATTATTATTATTATTATTATTATTATTATTATTATTATTATTATTATTATTATTATTATTATTATTATTATTATTATTATTATTATTATTATTATTATTATTATTATTATTATCTTCGTACATTTCTAAACACCTTTTCTTCAACCGTGAACAAGTTCAGATCAAGTGTGGAAAGTTAGGAAGTAGCGCACTCTACCTAGCAATTATTAGTCATGTTAAAGACGAGCTGCTGGCGGTGCTAATAATCTATTTGTCTCTCCATGGTGCGATAGAAAATGCCCGAAATTATCGCGGAGATTAGGGACTCGCGCCTATCGCGAATAATTTGTGGCTTACTCTGAAAATGCATAATGAAATGCATCTACTTAGGTTTGGCTGGAAAGAGATAGAGAGGCTGCTTCCGACGATGTGGTGTGCTTAAACTCGTTGGCTAAAAGGGGAGAGGAAAAACTAACGCGTGCAATATTTCTCTTACAGTAAACCTTTGCTGACAACTAAATCGAAAATAACCGCTGCCGCATGCTTCAAATGCTTCACGTAAATGAAAAATAATAATACATATATATTTATTTATATAAGTTCGTTATGTTAGCACTTTGGACTGGACAATTGTCTCCGTGTGGACGTGTGATTACGGGTTCTCTAAACCAGGGTTAGCCCAGTTCAGCAATGTGCCCCGAACAGACGCTGCATTTCCTCGTTGGATGTCAAGCGACAGCCTCTGACGCAAGAATGCGGATGCTCTCGAGTCTCCTGTCGAAAGATTAAGGCTTCTGCCTACGCGTTGAATCAGTTTGAGCGTAAGGGGGCCTGCAGTTCCCATAGTCTCGAACGCCAACGGGCAAAATTCGTGCGGATAATCCACACTGGAATATTTCCTGCATTTGTTAGCCTCAGCTAACCTGGAAGCATGACCTGCTCGGTCCGCACCTGCACCGACCATCGAAATAAAATCGAAAAATAATATATTAGTATATTTTTTGCATATGTCGACAGGGACATGCCTAATAGACGTGTGTATATTTAATGTAATCGCAACTTGCGTTCATCACCGCGTTAATTCGAGGCCTAAACCGCTTACAGGCATAATAATAATAATAATAATAATAATAATAATAATAATAATAATAATAATAATAATAATAATAATAATAATAATAATAATAATAATAATAATAATAATAATAATAATAATAATAATAATGCTTGCTGAATCCGGGCAGTAAGCGAGTCTGTGTGGCCGAGTTCTGTTAGACGCTCGTTCAGTAACGCCGCCCCACTAATAGTAATCCACAAGAAGATTTCAATCTTGACGGCTAGGAGGCTGAAGTGCTCATTCCATGAGTCCTGCTCATATGCTCCGCCAGTCACGGGTGCGCCGTCCTTCTGAAGCACGCAAATCATTCAACATAATTTGTCCACGGTTCCTCAACAACGGTTTGCTGAACATTGCTGAAATACGTTTCCTGTGTTACTGCTTGTGGCACAATACGCGTATTTGAATGAAAACAAATGGTATGCTGCCATCATGCCACGTTTACTCGTCACCATTTTCAAGACGTGCACATGCTGCTGGAAAGTTGCTTTGCTGGACCATAAGGACACCCTCTGGATCGTGAGCAAGGCAACAGTCATTTTACCGAGTCATTTTTACGTCGACGGTGAAAACCTCCCCGCCAGAGTAAGAAATGGGATACGGCGTGCTGATTTGTGTTTGAGCGAACCTAGAGGGAGCCTTTTGTGCTGCATCACTTAGTTCTGAAATTCTCAGACAGCGCACTCTATTATGATCTCTTTTGCTCTGCTGGTGTAAGAACCCGGTTCTGCTTCCACGCTTTCATCAGACGCTGGGTCAGGGAGAAAAAATGGGTGGTAAATATGAGACCTCAGATGAAACCCTAATAAACCGGTGGTGTAAAGACCCAGTCGGGAAAATTGGGCCAGCTTTTTTTTTAGATACGTCATCTGTTTAGGATTGCCACTGTTTCGGAGTGAGACGCGGCCCATTGACAAGAACGTAGCTAAAGGAGGCACAGAACACGACCAAGAAAAAAAGAAGAAGAAGCAAAGCTGACGGGCTTGCGACCGCATCGGGCGCCAGATGAATTGATTGCATTGAACAGTGAAGTTTGCAGCGGAATCGCGGTTGCAGAAGCAGCGCGCAATGCGTCCTGCACCATCAACGGCTCGTTTCTGTCTATAGAGAGAGAGACAGGATCGAGAAGGATGAGGACAAGAAGCATCTCGGCGACTACGTCAACAAACCAAAACTAAGTTCTACAGGGGTGACATGATAGAGGAGGCGCGAGCCGCTAACGATGACGGAACCAACTACAACAGCAACAACAATGACATCCAGTGAGTCCCCCCAGTGAGCACCCCTACATACTATACGGTACACCCCTGGTGCCTGGTAAAAACCCTGTCTAGCGCCCTGGTATGGGTTCTGCTTGTGGATCGTGTCAACATGCGGCGCGCCGTCAACGTGTCGTCCACCCTCTAGGTACGTGGCTAGATATGGTAAGCCAAACATTGAGATTTATAGCCAAGCGAGCCAAATGATAACGCACTGGCCGCGTGAAGACAACAACAACAATAACAAGCTCGACAGAGCCAACAATGGCGTTCTCAGGTGAGTAAAAAATAGCAGTTGTTGTTACTACTATTGTTGTTGTTGTTGCTGCCTGCTGTTGTTGTAGTTGTTGTTGTTAAGCAGCGGAAATAACAGTAATGTCAGTAGTCCGTAGATGAAGCTCAAGGCCAAAAACCACCGATGCCAGCCGAGGTAAACCACAATCACTGTCGCACGCGGAGGAAGGTAATATGCAGGCGATATATAGCTACGTGAATAAGTAGCCAGGAATATATAGAACGAGGAGATTGATAAATGAACTGCACGGCGAGTATAACAGGTGGCGATGTATCGCAAATGAGAGTAACGAAGCTTACACTTGCCCTTGCTGGTTGCCTGCGACGCTGTTGCCTACCATCCGGTGTCAGAGGACAGGTACTAATGAAATGATTCTGATCCTACTAGACGGAAGGTGCAATAAGTTACCACTAAGATGAGTGTTGAGCGCTGCCCCATAGAATAAGAACAAACGTGGTAAGATGGGAATTGAACGTGCCAGCGTATGGCTCTCTGTCCAGTCAGCGCTCGCGAATCGAGGGACAGTAGAAATTGGAGAAAGAGCTGAGGCGTCTAATGGAATAATGGAAAATGCAAAGAAAACGGCAGATGCGGACGTTGGCAGAAAACGGCATGGCGGTCCTTTGAAAAGAAATTGTACTAGTGGTAAGCGGTTGCCCATGATCGAACTCCACAGTAACTTCGCACTTCACCCCCTCCCCCCCGCCCGCCGCCTGCCCCCGCAGAGGCCGCATAGGTGCCTCCTCCGACCCACCAGAACCGACCGACAAAAAACACGATCTTACCCTGTGCGGACACAGCCTCCCCCGTACCAGGTGGTGGTAGCTTGACGGTACTTTTCGCCGACGGACTGTTAATGTCAGTCGTCGCTCTTTGCAGCTCACCATTCGTAAGCGCAACAATGTCAATCATACATTAAGTAGCCGAAAAGCTAGCAAGATCCACACACACACACACACACACGCAGGTGGTGGTGGTCGTTGTCCACGAAATGGGCTCGGTCCTGAAGTAAAGCACACAGGGACATGATGATATGCACCTGGCCGAGAGAGCCGCAACAGTCGGGAGGATCAACCTGACTGTCTGACCGCTCCGTCGTTCCTAAATCTACGACACGGATGAATCGGTCCAGCACCTATCCACAAACCCACATCTTCTTCATCTGCGTTTGAGATCATAATTTGGTTGTGATATTTGGGAGGCCGCAGCAGCAAAAGCAACAGCACTGTTTTCATCGTACAGGCTTCAGCGGGTCGCCGCATCCGCTCGCCGAGTACACCGAGCGCGATTCGAGGGAAGCGTCGCTCGCCGCTCGATATGAGTTTGTCGACTCAGCGAACAAGCAACGGCCGAGACAAGCAAAGGCATCATAACGCCAACAAAGGTACCCGTGGAGTTAGTAAAGCTTCCACTACAGCCGCCGCCGCCGCCGACAGCTGATGTGGTCGGTCGCTGTGTGTTATTCTAGGCCAGCCGGCTAGGCTATTCTACTAGTGGTGGTGGTGGTGGAGGAGTTTCGTAGGGAAGCAAATGGCAGACAGAGCGAGTCGCTGTGGAGGAGGTCGCTGAAATCGTGTCACCGTTTGTAGACGCCTGAGGCGGCGGCGGCAGCGGGAATGGTGAAACATTGCTAATCCGATATTGATAGGAGTAGGCGTACTTCGTCTAACAGTTGTAGTCGTTGTAGCTGCAGTAGTAAAAATAGTAGTAGTAGTAATAGTAGTAGTAGTAGTATTGTATTATAGTAGTAGTAATGGTAGTTGTAGGCAAAGTGCAACCCCACCCCGCCATCCCCTCCCAGTCGTGTGCTGCTCGTGCCCGCCTTGTTTTCGTTACGACGGCTGCTTCTCCTTTTTCGTCTGGTACGCCTACCTTGTGTGTTTCCATTGGCGCCAGACCTATATTTGGTGGGGATGTTTGGTGTCCCTATCTCACCTCACGCATGGCTCATAGTCATGGGGCTCGTCAAGAGCCAAGGCTGAGCCGGTTATCGGTTAGCCAGCCTACAAACCACCCTCGAAGAGTGTCCTCCCTGTGGTAGTCGTTTGTTGTTGTTGTTGTTGTTGTTGTTGTTGTTGTTGTTGTTGGTATTGTTGCTGTTGTTGTTGCTGTTGTTGGTGTTGCTGTTGCTGGTGTCTTTGTTGCTGGTGTTGTTGTTGGTGGTGTTGTTGTTATTCTTGGTGTTGTTGTTGCTGTTGTTGTGACTGTCGGCATTGTCATCATCGCCGCCGTCTTCTTCCTTTTCGTTGGTCCACCCCACCAGTTCAAGAAAGACTGCAGCACGGAGCCTGCCTTTCCTGTTAGCGGCTCTCATTTATTTTTCCACCCGCCACTGGTAGCCGGTACGTATACACGTACATACATACATACATCTATCTATCTAACTGACTAAATAGACGCACACAGTTACAAACCCATACAAGCAGGCCGCACACAGTTACACACTCATACAAGGCGCAGGCTGTGCACAAATTCTTTGTCGTTCGATCCACATCAGGCTTCTACTGAGTGAGGCAGTCGTAGTCAGACACCCAGGCGGCCTGTAGCCAGCGACGGTGTACATACTACGGCTGGATATAACCGTATTTCATGCCGCTGGTCTGAGTGGACAACCGACCAATGATGCCGGGGCTGGAGCTACGAAGATGAAGAAGAAAAGAAAAAGAAAAAGAAGAGGACGAGATCTGACGACGCATGAAGACCTCGTTCAGGCTTCACCTCGCCTCGCCTCGCCTGGTGGTAGCCAACCACTCGTCAATGTAGAGCAACATTGCCACCACCGACGACGACGACAACGACGCTGCTCCTGCCGCTTATTGGGGGCGAAGATGGTTGGTTTTGGTGTGATGGCGGCCGTGGTCACCGCACCACCCGGTAATGGTGATAGAAGCTGTCTCTCGGACTGCTCGATGATGCAACAGTTTGCTGCGTCTGCTGCGGCTGCTGCGGCTACAGCCCTACAGCCCAATAGGACGAAGAAGCAAGAAGAACGAATTCGTCGGGCTGTCGGGAGTCCACGGGAGTAGGACAGCGGCAGACAGGGAGGTACAGAGTAGAAGTAGCGCACTTCGTCGCGTTGCTGAGTGAGTCCCCGCCGCCACCGACGCAACCGCCGCCGCCGCCACCCACAGATCGTTCGTGAAGGCACCGGGTATAGGAGGGAGGCGTTGGGTTGGAGGGACGGAGAGAGAAAGAGGACCAACGAAAGAGAGAGAGAGAGACAAAGTGAGAAGCACCGAGGAAGACCACTAACATCGGATCATCAAGTTAGCTGCCAGGAACAGCCGCCACAGCGGCCCGTCCGTCCGTCTGTTTGTCCGCCTGCCTGTCCCATCGAGAGAGCACAGTTGGTTGCTAGACCATACATCAACGACAGCACCAACTAGAATGACCACCGCAACAACAATAACAATAACAACAACGACAACCGCAACAACAACGACAATGATAACAACAACAAAAACTACAATGACCCACACAATAAGAACAATAACAATGGCGACCACAACCGCATGGACGACAATAACAAGCCGTCGTGTCGTTGGCGATGATGACAAACGACAAAAACGACGACTGACAACGGTGACGATGAGAAAATACAGCAGCTGAGTTTTAGCGACAATCGACGCAGGGTTGATGCAGGCAACAACATATTGCTAAGAGTGTTTTCGTTGAAGTGTCTTCGGGCAGATCGCCGCTAAGCTGTGTGAGGGACACCGAACGCATAGGAAGAATCGAAAAAAGGGCCGAAAATTGGCCTGGCTGCGAAAACGATGTGGCAGCTCTTCATAAAGCGAAACCTGCATAGGGTTAACCGCATGGGGTGTTGTTTCGTTGTTACGTTGCCGCCCCTGGCGCGATCTCCGAAACGCGGTATGATGCCCCCGTAAGCTAGTGCGATAGTGTGCCATTCTGGCGCACAACGATCGCAATGACGACAACAACTGTAGCAACAACAACAACAACAACAACAACAACAACACCAACAGCAGCAGCTACAGCGATGTCGTCCTAATAATAAGTCTAAGCATGTACAGTAGGTTGTCGTCTTTGCAGTCAGATAACAGCGCTTCTGTTTCTTTGTTGTTGGCTGCCAAGTTAACTGCCGCTAAGCACCGTCGTTAATTTTGTTTATTTTAATTATCTTGAGTTTGCCTAATTATCTTTCTCCTGTATCTTTCAAACAGAGAGAGAGAGAGAGACACATTTATAGTAAGGCAAATACTAGTACGGTCATTGAAGTACGGGCCTATCTTCTGTTTCGGTTACGATTGTTACGGTTGAGCGCATTCAATTCATGCAAGCCTATTATCTTAGACTAGTTGTTCTTGTTGAATTTTACCAGTCAGGTATCGTTGAGCGAACTAGTGGCTCGTGCGTTTTATTTTTCTTTTTTCTTATCCTCTTTTTGCAAATGTTCCATTTATTTTGTCTTATTCTCTTTTTCTGCAAATTTAATGAAATGGCACTCTTCTACCCGACACCCTAAGGGCTCATTACCAAGGACATGCACCCACCCAAGATCCGCCGGCTTGCCATATTTGTCACAGCTCTGGATAGCCTAATGTCGGTTAACCCTTTGGCCGTATGTCGCTTGCTTCTTCGTTTCGTCCACGTCCACGACACTCCATTTGAGATCCTGTTGCTGCTGGCCAGGGAAGAACTGGACCGTGATGTGGGTCCGGTCCTTCCGTTATCGCCACCACCACCACTACCAGTCAGGTTAAGTCAGAGAACTCCTCCTGTCGCTGTGCGTATGCATTTCTATGTGCCGTTAAAGCGTCGTCCCTCGCTCATTGAGCTGCCGCTGCTTCCGCTAATCTGACGAAGCTGCGCACGCCCCCCCCCCCATCGGCGGCCACCATTATTCCTACATTAACCGGCTGGATAAGCAGGCAGATTATCGGCTAGTGGGGAAGCAGTGGGTCAGTCACCACCGCAGCCAGTGTACCGCTAGCAGCAGTTTGGTAGCGGAAGCTTCAGGAGAGCCGATAGCAGCAGCGGTAGCAGCCCATTCTACCCTAACTGAAGAAAAAGACGAAGAAAGAAGAAGAATAAGAACAAACCCCGAACAGGTGGGTTCTTCTTCATCGTCCGATAGTCGTCGTCGTCGTTTCCTTCTCTCTACTCCTTTCCTTCGGTAGAAAAGGGTCTCTCGATTGTCACCGTATTTTCCAAGACTATTTCCTTTAGTCCCGCAGGCACGGCTTCTGCTGCTGAAGTTGTGGTACTGCAGCTTTTACTCGCACGGCCGCTGTGCACGCTCACCATCGCGCTCACATGCCATCTATCCACCGTTCAATGTCACTGCCACCCTGCCTCTGCCATTGCTGCTGCTACTGCTACTGCTGAATGGAACAATCAACCCGGAAGCACTCAACTGAAACGGCGGCCGACGGTAATACATTGGCCCGACTCTTAGCCGTAGCCCGATCTTTGCCACTACCGCACTGCATTCGATGCACCGGCCACCAGCAGGACCACCAGGGGCGTCTTGCTATCAAACGCGGTCCACTGATCTTCGGCCAGCGCCTGGCCAAGGCACCGTTGTTTGCCCCCGTCTCCAGCCCCGTACCCCTCGGTGCAAACGGGGCAGGCCCCGTAATGGCATGCATCATAATCATAGCGGAGACCACTAGCAACAGCAGAGGCAGACAGCCAGGCAGGACGCTAGCAAGTGAGTGAATAACGAGTCGGTGAGTAGCTCTACGTACATACACGTAAGAGTCGAACCACACAGAAGCTGCAGTAGCAGTGGCATTCATCGTAAACGTTACGGCTATGTTTTCTAAGGCACTAAATGTTGTTGTTGTTGTTGTTGTTGTTGTCGTTGGACTCTCTAAAGACGCTAGTTTGCGTGCACGTAATGGTGTCCTCTACTGGTTCACTCGCTTCCCTATTGAGGTGGATGAATTTCATATATTCGCTTAGAACTATGTAAATTCCCGCTACGCACCTATCCAAAACGGGAATTTCATGTCGTACTTAGATAGGCAGAAATCCACTACAATGAACAGACTTTCGTGTGGTAACAAGCGTAATGATGATTATCTCCAGCCTAGACTTGTTTGAGTCGTAGGATCACCACAAACTCTGCCTATCTGAACGGCAGCGCGCTTGTCATTAGCGAAACAAGCATACACCAACCACTATAGGACAGCGTTCAAATGAAAATGCTTGAACTTTGCAAATGTTTCGACTTTCGGTCGGCCGGTTTGCCCGTTGGTCGTCTCCCAACCCGGCGTGCGTGTTTAGCGAAGAGGAAAACAAAGAGAACGATCCCAAGGGCCACCAACCGAGACCTCATTGGATCGGTGATTGCTGTGGTGGCGACTGGCTGAAGAGGAAGAAGAACAAGAAGAAGAAAAAGAAAAAAGTAAATAGCAATAGCATCTCCATGGTGGTAGTGGCAGCGCGACCAGCGGCAGTCGTCGTGCTACAACGAGTGGCTCGCTGGATGCCCATAAACTGGAATAATGTCATCCTCCAGTTACAGGGACATAGGCGTGGGATGGCGGTGGGAAGGCGGGGAGCGGGGGAGCTCGGCCGGCTGTAGCGTTTTCATAGTCACGAGACGACGAGGTTACGCTGCGAAAAGACCGTGCCGGGTAGACGGCAGCAAGCCGGCCAACATGCAGCAAGCGGCGATATACTGCCTAGACATGGTGGTGTTGGTGGTGGTGGCGGTGGTAGTAGTAGTAATAGTGCCACCATTGCCGCTGTTGCTACTACTGTTATTACAGTAACCGTCATCGACACCAGCAGACGTCGAACAGTAGCCGGGTTGCTCTCTATCTCTCTCGCTCTCTCTCTAGGCAAAAGGCTGAGCCTGAGGCTGAAACTGGCCGTCTGGGTCATGCGGCGGCCACCCAGAGCAGCAGAGCGGTGCAACTCCTTACGCTCGAGACGCTCGCAAGACCGCCATGTATAGGAAAATTGGGTAGGCACTGCTGGGGGGGCGGGGGGAAGGGTACGGCTGCAGCTGCGGCAGCGGGAATGCTAAGGATAAGAGTGAGACGAGAGCGAATGAACACGATGACGATTATCAGAAGGAAGAGAATGAGAGGCAGCAGGAAGGAGGAACTTGAGGGCAGCCCGGGCAGCCCTAGGCACAATTATATGGCCGAGTGCGGCCGACTGAAAAGCACGGATCATTTTACCATCGGATCATCGTTGTCGTTGTTGCTGTTGTTGTTGTTGTTATTGTTATTCTCATTGTCGTCGTCGTTGCTTACTCGGGCAGACGACAGCGGGCGGCCCCGCTGGTGCCAGCGTGGCCCCTGCCACCAGGCATACCCCTCGACGACCCCGCTGCCGATGCCTCGATCGTTATCGTTGTCCTTCTCCCCTTTCCTTATTTTTGCCTTGTTTTCTTTCCTCATCCATCTCCCCACTGTTTTCTTCTTTTTCTTTTCCTCTTCCTCTACCACCATCTCCCCCCCCCCCCCCCCCCACTCGTTGTTGCCTTCTTGTTCTCATCTTCCTCCTCCTCCTCCACCTCCAGCTTCTCCGCGCCCCTGTCGCCACGCCACCCACATAGGGTGGGCGTCCACACAGCTGTGCGCCCATCCTATGGGGACTCGGTGCACCGGCGGTGCGGGCCGGGCCGGGTCGGATGGGGTAACCACTGCTTCTACAACTGCAACGCCACCACCATCCGGCAGACCATGGGCAACATAAAGTAGCGACGGTGGCGCTGGCGGGGGCAAAGAAGGCTGTCGAACCTGCATGCGCGAGCTATTTATTGCTGCTACTCGGTCGAACCGTCTGTCTGTTTGTCTGTATGGCTGGCTTGCAGGCGGGCGGGCATACTCAAAACCCTTTACCACGGCGGTGATGATGATGATGATCATCGTGGTAATGGCCCACATCATTATCATCATCATCATCATCATCATATGTGATCCTGCCGCTGGTTATAGCGATGATGATGATGATTGTGATGATGTGGTCGGCGGTAAGACGATGCGGGACGTTGAGACCGCGAAACAATACAGTTGCTAGAGTGTGTTCGTGTGTGTGTGTTTGTGCTGTAAGACTGACAGAGAGAGAGAGAGAGATAAATAAAAATACCAGGAGCAAAGAAAGAAAAAGAACCGTGACATTAAGAGCATCAAGTACTTAGGAGCATATGATTTTTGCACAGTCGGCTCTGCTATGAACAATCATCGACATATTAAAACTATTATAAACATATATATATATATATATATATATATAATCGGTTTAATATGCTGTGTGCTGTATGAGTAAAATTGCAGAGAATGCTGTATCCGTGACTACTTCCAAATAAAATACTCTATGATGTCAATACAAAACGTTTTAAAAATCGTTTTTAACATAAACTTCTTCGCTCGCCATACGCTCAACGACTTCGAAGGAAGATCGTTTGGTGGGATGTTGTCGAGACAAGTCATGAGCATGGCCTTCACTTTGAATTTTGAGACCCGCACTTTTGTGCAGCAGCGCAAGATGACGCCACTTATCTCTTACACACATATGAGGTCCCAAAACCAGGTATATATCTGAAACTATTTATATATATATATATATATATTTTTTTTTTTTGCTTTTTTTGTAAGGCTATTGCCCGTGTACGGTTTTTTCATGTCATGGCTAATTTTTTAATCCACTCCGGCATTTACCTTGTCTAAATTGGAAACCATGCAAACCAATATAAGAGTGGCCGGTCTGGGTCTCGAACCCAGTCCTCCCAAATGCAAGGCGAAGGCTTTGCCACTAAGCCATCTTGCTCGATATTTATACATATATTTATATATATATATATATATATATATATATATATATATATATATATATATATATATATATATATATATTTATATATATACGCAGTGAAAAACACTCGTAGCTGGCATAAACCTGCTAGGTCATCAGTAACCGGTTAGCCGAAGCGGAAGTCGCAACGCAATGCGCGTGCGGTTCGAAGCCCTCCGACGTCAGCTGATGCTTTTACAGCCTCTGTCGTTGTAGCAGAGTTCGGCCTGTTCGTTCTGCGTTGCTCAGACACATCGGTCCCCCCCCCCCCCCCCCCCCTATCGATGGAGTCGCCGTGCTTTGAGTCGCCACTTCGCTTGAGCCGCTCACCCGTAGCACTCGGGTGGGTGCCACTGTTCTCGCTGTTCTCTTGACTGCTCTGCTTCTCTCTCTCTCTCTCTCTCTCATTTTTCTCCCCCCTTCTTTCTTACTCTCCGCCGATCTCCCCCACCCTCTCTCTGTCTCTCTGAACCAGAGTACATGAGTACTTTCCCTAACAGCCATCCCGTTCTGCCTATCTGTGCGATCGAACGCATAAGGTCGTATGAGTAGTAGTTGTAGTAGTAGTCGTCGCAGCAGTACTACACAGTACTACAAGCATCGTCGTAGTGCCAACAGTTGTATTGGGCGTACATTGATTGCACTTGCTTGGCGTGCGTTTTCTCTCCCCTTGCCCCTTACGATATAGTATATAAGTTTCGTTGCTCTCGTGCTTGCATTCGCATACGAGTAGAGAGAGGGTCGAACGAGTGGACGGACTGAAACAGACAGACAGAACAAACAACAGCAGCAGCAGCAACAGCACGCCACAACGACGGACGACATAGAAACACGCATAGACAGACGCACGCGATGTGAGCAAACGTGTCTATCGCCGGCGGCAAGCACAAACGACTCGCCACAGTCGCCCTGCTGCCGCTCGCTTGCGTTCTGTGTTGTCCTTTGTTATGAGATGTTTCCGAGGAAGTGGGGATGAAGAGGGAATAAGAGAGAGAGAGAGAGAGAGTAAAAGACTCCAGGTTGATACTAATCGCGTATTTTCATACAGTCGTACATTTGCATGTATATATATATATATATATATATATACATATAGACAAGACAGAATGTAACTGGAATTTGTATATCTTTTTAAATGCCCGTCACGCCGCTAAGAAGTCTGCTATGTGTTCTAAAAAAAATACCTAAACATCGTAGAATATTCGACAGCTTTGTGAAGTAATCTCATTCGTTGTTTCTTGCTTAATTAATTCTGTCGAAATGGATAGCGAAAAACATCAGTTATGGGCGGCAATTTCGCATGAGTTCAAACAGTTCAGCCTTACTGCTGCAAAAGCTGTCTCGGAAGCCGCAAAAAAACATTTTGGAGCGTATTCGGCATCTCAACAGAAGGCATATTACGCTCGACATAGACCGCTTGAGCGACGCTATGAATCAGAATATCCGAGTGACTACGCGTGAATAAGCAATGGAATTTGGGTGTGTCACACAAACATCGGATGATCAACCACAATCACTCTCTTTCACGCCCACGGTTTCGTATCAAAGCTGAACCAATGAGTAACTCATGATTTGAGCGTCTAGCAAAATGCCCTTTATGGCTTGCCCGATGCACTCCGTGTGTCCGTCCTCGGATCGAATTGTTACCTGTGACTAACCATGGATCGTTTACAACAATGCAAACGACTTCAAATGTCGTTGTGCGTCCCAGGCCAGCCTCTCCAGAAGACGACAAATAGACGAGCCCATTTGCGCAAGATTTTGGGTGTGATAGGTGTCGTTCACCTCGAATTTCTTCCTGGTAGCCAAACACTAAACACAGGTGTCTACTGTGATCAACTTGAGTTTTTGCCACCCTGCAATGGAAGAGACACAGTGCCGTGAATAGAAACGGCTCCATCTTTCACCAAGACAGCGCGAGGCTGCATTTGTAATTACCCAGCCTTCGCAATATAGCAAGAAGCTATATTGCGCAATATACCAAAATAAGTTGCCATGAGAATCGAAGTCTGGCCCAGAGATAAGAGTGACAAATTGTGACTAACAATGGAGAGTACTTTTTAACTGAAAAATATAATCAATTTAGAAAGTGAACAGGCTACTCCAATTTTGAATGCGCAGAACATGTGCTATTATAAACTGAACCGTAGCTATAAGAGTAATTCATTCTTGTTGTAGAGGCAACAGTCTCCATCATTGTAGTAGCAGTAGTAATATTAGTAGTAGCAGCAGTAGCAGTAGAATTTGTTAAATATTGGCTGAGGGTCAGCCCGAAAACTTAAGCAGTAGAATTTGTAGTAATGCTGGACTATAAGTCGCAGGTAATGGTACTTGCTGGCTCTGGCCCCGACTTCTTATGATCTAGTCAGCCGCCGAAGAAAAAGGAACAAAAAGAAGAAGCGCAAGAACAAAGCGGGTAGGCGGTGGAGATCGGAAGGAGTAGGATAAAAAGCAACGGCTGTCCTCGAGCTAAGTGGACGGAAAATCGTCCCGTCACTGGAGATCCCATCTGCCGGCTTTGGCCGGTTACGATACGAGACGCACGAAAATGCCTGCAGACGTCGCCTTGGTCAACGGAGGCCAGACGCCATATATATATATATATTTATATCTGTCTCGTTCTCTCTCAGTATTCTCTCTCTCTCTCTCTGTCTCTCTCTCTCTATATATATATATATATATATATAAAGAAGTATGGTGAAAGGAATAGAAAAGGATAGATACATAACAAGAAGCACAGCCACAAGAAACAGGACCATGTCGGCTCTTGTGGCACCGCTCCGCACCGGCTCCAGTGCCCTCGACAGTCACCATCTCTCGCGGCGTGTCTTCTCGCACGATCTGTCAGCGTCAATGTCACACGCCATTCCAATCGACTGGTTCGTTCGCCCACCTACTTGCTACCCGCTCTCGTCCGCGTGGTGGATGAGCGGGTACTTAGCTGGCCGGTTGATTGCCTGCGGGCTGTCTGTCTGTCGGCCTCTCTGTTTGTCGGTATGTCTGAGCTGAGTGACCCATCGACCTTCGTGTGCCCTTCTTTCACTCACCCCACGTGAAGACACGAAAAGACAGATTCTCTCATGGAGTGTAGGCGGTGCATAGGCGGCGCCCCAACCTTTCTCTTGCAAAGTTTCCCCAAGGAAAAGTTTTTTCTTGGTAAGTTCAAGTTCATCAAGCCCCAAACTGCTTGATGCTGCTGCTGCTGCTGCCGTAAAGCAGCGTAGTTTAAAGCTGATCTTTGCTCTTTCTTTCATCTGTCCCTCTCCGTACATAAGTACGGTACGACCTAAATTCGCTATGCCTACTAATAATCGTGTCTCTATGTCTTCGCTATGCTTACTAGTAATCATGTCTACATGTATATTACCATGTCAAGACATACTTGTATATTTACTTATATATTGCTTTGCCTTATGTTCTTATATGTCTTTTTCTTTGTCTTCTTCTCATGTCCCTTTCTTTCGTTGCCTCCAACCCAATTGCCACGTTTCCGTTGCTTGCTGTCATTAACTCACGATATTTCAACTCAATCGTAACGATTTATGTCTCGCCTTGAATGATCTCTTTCTTCTTCTATTTTCTCGCGCTCTCTCTTTCTCCCCCACTCTCGTTTTCAATGATTGGGTTTACTCCCCCCCCCCCCCCAAACAATCGTTACCATATAGAATCATCCAAATCCGTCGTTGATGCGATCAACATTGATGTTAACACCGTGATGCTGATTTGTCTGACGACTTTGTGTCGAACTAGTGTGTTAGTTCGAGTCAGTTCTGTCAGCGAACCCCCTTCCACCTACAGATAATGTGCAAGTAGCCGTGCAACAACAATACAGGTAGTTCTACAAGTTCTTAAAATGAGCTTTTCAAAATTCGAATTTTTTCGCGCTTTCGCCGCTATTGGAAACGGCAACTTTTCGAATGATAGCAGTCAAAATATTATGGTGATTGGCCGTTGCGATTTCGTTTGATCGCTTTTCCCGTGCAACGTATCGGCGTGATTTTGAAAAATTGAGAAAAAAGAGTTTCGAGTGGTTATCAAGCGTTTTTATTTCAAAAGTTGTAATGCGACCCAAGTGAAAACTGAGTTAGACGAGGTGTACGGTGACTCTGCGCCATATTTTGCCACTGTTTCCAATTGGATTAATGAGTTAAAAAGAGGTCGCAGGAGCACCGAGGATGAACTACGTTCAGGACGCCCAAAAACGGCAACTGATGAGGAAAACGTGGAAAAAGTGCGGAAAATCGTTGCCGCAGATAAGCGAGTGAACATTAAGGAGATATCGGAGGCCTTGGGGATCAGTTTGGGTAGTGTGCATTTCATCCTGCACGAGATCTTGAAGATGAAAAAACTCAGAGCAAAATGAGTGCCGCATTTGCTCAACCAAGGCCAAACAGGCGCGCGTGTTTCCGCTTTACAGCGAAATTTGGCCAAGATGTCGAAAAAATCCGTCGGATTTTTGGCGCAGATTCGTGACCGTCGATGAAAGCTGGGTCCATCACTACACTTCCGAGACCCAAGAAGCATCTCGCCAATCGTGTGCACCTGGTGAAGGACCTCCGAAGAGGGTGCGGACAACGGCATCGGCCGGAAAGATGATGGCTACGGTTTTTTGAGACCAACGTGGAATGATTCTGGTCGACTACCTTGAGAGCGGTAAAACGATCACGGGAGAATATTATGCAAGACTGTTGGACTGCCTGAAGCAAGAACTCATCGTGAAACGGCCCGCTTTGCAGAAGAAGGTTGTCCTGTTTCACCAGGACAATGCTCCCGCACACAAGTCGCGGCAAGCAACGGCAAAACTGGCCCAACTGAGGTTCGAACTTATTGAACAACCTTCCTATTCTCCAGACCTGGCCCCCTCTGATTATTTCCTCATCAGACATTTGAAGAATCGTCTCGGTGGAAAGCGTTTTTCCAGCAATGAAGAGGTTACAACTGCTGTCAATGCCTATTTTCAGTCTAAAGACGCAGAATTTTACTCAAGAGGTATAAATGCTCTGAAATCTCGGTGGGGAAAGTGTATTGAGCTTTTCGAGGAGTATATCAAATAAGAAAAAATTAAAAACAAGATTTGAAAAATTCTTGGTTTTCATTTTAAAAACTTGTGGAACTACCTGTAATAACAAAAACAACTAGCCTCGTCAAATCCCACGCGTTCCAAATGCGCCAAAATGCCGCTCGACCTCAAGTCGTCACCTTCATCGGAGTTTTAAAAAATAATGGCATTGACAAGATCACCCTTCGTTCATCTTCGGGCGGCGCTAACAGCACGGCCAAGCGGTGATAGCAGACCAGATCTATATATACATATAGGTGTAAGTGCTTATGTATGTGTGAACTTCACACATACATAAGCACTTACACCTATATATATATATGTATATCAGCCTTACACCTCAGTCAACGGGCCGACTTCAGATGAGCAGACAGGAAGTCACAGTGCCCGGACATGTTAGCATACCCGAAGAAGAAGAAGAAAAATCAATCAATGCAACGTTATAGATTCGTGTCGAGTGCCTCGTCATGCTCTTCGGCTGTGCTACACCTTGTGCAGCCGTTGGGGTTGCGTTGCTACAACACCGGTGATTGCATCTAGCCAGCGTTATAACGCTTGAAACTAATCCTCTCAAGGTGCTGCCATCACCTCGAGCCCATTCATGACGGCACACGAGTTGAGTCTCGACCCGCCAGCTGCAACAGCAGCCACCGACGGCGACAAAGACAATATTGCAGATATTGCAAAAGGTAAGCTGCAATAACAAGAGCAACAACAACAACAACAACAACAACGATCATTACAACGGCAACAATAACTACAACAGCAACAACGCCATTGACTACAACAAGGCTACAACGCACAGATTACGTCTGTTGTTCCTTCAGCTTCTTCAGCGGCTCCCTCTTGAATCGTACCGCTCCAAGAAGATCGACAATCAGCAGCGGCAGCGACGGCCGGACCACTGCCGACCAAAGCACGCACCTTTGTCATCCTGCACAGGATCAGAGAGAGAGAGAGCGAGAGAGAGCTTTGTCTTCCAAGACACTTACAAAAGTACTCACATCTATACTTGCTCTCTTTCATCCGTACACAGACGCACGAGCACATATATATATATATATATATATATATATAAAAGTGCGAGGGAAAAACTGAGCAGATACGCATATAAAGGGGTTCATCTGTTGCGGATTCCAATTCACCGTTTCCCTTTTTCTCGCTCTCTCTCTCTCGCTCTGTATGCGAGCGCGATCAGACCGAAAAGTGCAATAAACCCCTTCCCATTCATTCTGTGTGTATGCCGAGGGGAGGTAGCTCCTGGCAACGTTCGTGCAAGGGCACGCTACAGCTGGCGAGCGCAACCTTCTACAGATATGCTTACAATTTATTTATATGTATATATATATATATATATATATATATATATAACAAGTCGCTTCTTATGCAGCTGTTTTCCCTTAGGTATGCTTACGGTTGCCCTATATGGTGGTCACGGCTACTTTTGCTGCTGCTGCTGCTTCTGCAACTACGGCAGTTACGCTGCAGCAGGCTATGGGTGGCTTTTTCGTGCGGAGGCATCACTAGGCTAGCGGCATCCAAATACTCCAAAATGCGTTCGAGCTCAGAAACAGACGCATAGAGGACGCACCTATCGTATCGTATCTCCTGATGTTTCGCTCTCTCTCTCTCTCTTTCCTCTCTTCCCTCTCTCCCTGTGTCTAGCAAACGTACGTTTCCTCCCACTTTTTCTTTACACTCTCAAGGTAACTAGGCCGCTCTTCGAAGCGAATTTAACTACCAGCTAGAGAGCCGGGACGGCTCCTCACGGCCCGTCGCTAAACTGAGAACACGTCAATGGTGGAGGCGTCGGACGAACTTCTGTACGCTTTAAACGTTGCCTTGCTCTTCTGCTGACGCTGACGCTCCTGTCCTCTGGGGAGCTTTCAGTGCAGACCGACACAGAGAAGAGAGAGAGCGAGCGAAAGAGGGAACGTGCACTGTGCGCTCGAGGAAAAAGGTAAGGAGCTAGAGAGAGTGACTAAAGCCGAGGCAACGTATAGTCGACACCACTGAGAGAAGTACATCTATGCATCTCCGTTGTTCAACTCCGAACGTCATATCAACGCGCGCTCACTGTTCCTCTTTTCCCGTGTTCGTCGCTTGTCGGTCCGATATATATGTATACACCAAAAAACAATGTGTAAAAACAATATGTAAATACACCAAAAAAACAATGCGCCCAGTTATGAATGAGCTGTGCAACGTCGGCACGTAACCGCGCTTCGGCGTCGTATAAACTACGATTCCCGTTTGGGTTAGTTCAGTCAACAACAACAACAAAAGAAAACAATAACAAGCACAACAAGAACACCTACAACGGCAATCGCAAACACATTCATTGTATAATAATAATAATAATAATAATAATAATAATAATAATAATAAAATAATAATAATAATAAAAAAAAAACAACAATGCTATGTGTAAGTGGTTGTACTCACTGCAGCAGCAGCATCAGCCTTACGGACACAATGATGGACATGCTTGTGTCGAACAGCAACAGCAACGCAGAGCTGAGTATCTCTTTCTCTCGTTGCGCCCCCGCTCGCGTTCGTGTTTATTTAGTTGTGCGCCGCCGCCGCCTCCGTTTCGGCGTCCGCGTGAGTCTACTTTAATAGTTGTCGTCGTTGTTGTAGCTAGCTGCTTGAGCTGTAAACTATCATTATAGCGCTTCTGCCGCTGCCGCGCTACTAACGGTGTGGGGTAGACGGCGAGAGGGACGCAGAGGGGTTTGGGGGCTGGGGATGCGGCGCACGCCACCCACTCTCCACTCGCGGCTGTCAAATCAAGGCCGTGATAGAAAGACAGAACGTGCCGATGTGCGGAGAACACACGCTACGCGAGAAGCCGCACAAACAACAGGAACACCACCACTATGGGCAGCCCTGCAACCCCATTACAAACTTCCCTCTTTCTCATCGTTTCTTGTTGTGGTTGCTGTTGCTGAGGTTGATATTGTTGTTGTTGTTGTTGCTGAGGTTAATATTGTTGTTGTTGTTGCTGAGGTTAATATTGTTGTTGTTGTTACTCAGATCATGATTTGTTCTGCAGCTGTTGACTATGACGAGTATCATCATCATAATTATGAACATGTTGATAATAACAACGGAATGAGGCGTAACGCAGCCGGCTGATGATAAAATTGTGCAAACGCAAATAAATAATAATATTAATAATAATACACTGGTACGACCACAAACAAAACAGAAGGTCCTAAATGTCTTAAATATGCCGCCTTTTGACCAGTCTTGGAAAGTATGACTTTTGAGGGCTTGGGCAAATCAATCGGTATAATTCTACTGGAGCTGGCGAAAATAATGTCAAGCCAGAATAGCAACATTTCGACGTTGCAGGCCTTAATAGATGTCTAACGAACGATTATGACCTAATGGAAGTAGGAACAAATGGAAGAAGTATATATATATATATATATATATATATAGCAGAGCTCTTCTTGTAAAGTAAACTGTCTGATTGCTTTAAATTGACATTTTGGACTAGATCTCTCCTCCCTCTCTATGGCGAACAAAGACGCTAGCTGTGACAGATGAGTAGAAACTTATCGTCGTCGGTAGAAGTCCTCTTCGTTTTCTGACTCAACCCCCGAGCTAGAAGCTGGCGTCGTGAGCACACGAATGGCAGCTGTTGTAACCGTTCGATTTCAAATAGACGCGTTAGCTGATAAACGCTAGCATTGTTCCCGCGACCATCGATATATGATAATAGCGGTCTCCGAACAAAAGTCGAAATATTTTGAAAAATAATACTAATAAAAATAATACTATTACAACGTCGAAAGTATAATAATGATATGGGTGTACGGATGCAAGCGAGCACCAGTGGTCGCCGTGTAGCTAGCTACACGGCGACAATTTTGATTTTGCTAGCAATCGCCAGGGGAAATACCGCTTTTAAAATCGGCTGGGCCCGTCAAAGATTAGAGGCAATGTACGTTCGCACGTATTTTAAATAAGAATAATAATAATCCGCAGGTGGAATATGCAAACGTATCCGCATTTCTGTGCTGATTCATGTGGCTCGGCCTGAACTAACTGAGCGGGTGGGATATATGTATTTAGGTCGAAGTGCGCTAATCATAGAACTTGTTTATCTGAACCGGTGATCAGTGCACCGCGGTCACAAGCTGGAGTTTCAGTAAACTGCTGGACAGATTTAGACAGTAGACAAGCTGTTTCGTATGCATGCGAACGCTTGTTTGGGCAATCGGGTTGATTGTGTCTGCTCGACATTGTTAGAATATACGTAGACCGCTTTGTGGTTTGACCTACAGAGTGCTTCTGGTGTGCGTCAACCGCGTCACTAAACTAATTGAAATCGGTATGCATCAAGGTAGTAGAGACGCGCTGACTGACGCGCAATATATTAGCTAGTTATACAAATTAAGCTAATAATAGCAAACAACAGATATCGCTCCCTTTCCTCCCCCCCCCCCCCCAATTATACCCTTGTCAAGATCAATCGACCGGAACAGAACCCCGCTGCCGTTCCGCCGAGTGTCGAGTGCCGAGAGGCGTGCTTCGACTCTCTGTTCTGGGACTGGGGGTGTTTGTTTCCGCAGAGGACTCTGCCCTGCAAGCCATTAATTTGCACTACCAGCTCTTATTATGTGGCATATACCTCATCGCTTCAAAAGTACCATCCATCCATCTATCAATGCTCGCTTCTCCCACGACCGTGTATCATGTTATGTGCGGGTGGTTCCGTAGAGTGTTTGCAACAAAATGTTTGTCCCAACGTGTCTGAAATGCAGCTGATCGTCAAATAGTTCGTCACCTGCAGAAAGTTACTGTGGTACTAAGCATTGGGATAATTCCCAATGCTTGTCATGAATTAACCGAGAATTAGCTGAACCGAATAGACACAGTCAACACGACTAAGACGTGTTGGATTAGACGATGGCTAGATTATAGACTAACGACAAAAGAAGTGTTTTTTTCATCGACTTCGACGGTCCCAAGAAGGCGCGGAGCCAGCTTACGGCATCGTACGACACTGTTATGACTCCGTGGACCAAGTACATTTTTGCAGCAATCCAATTTCCAGTAACGATGCCACATCTAAGTTATCAATGCTTTCCTTACACTAGATCCTCGAGACTAAGAATATAGCCCCCATGCTTTCTCTTCGACGGTACATTACCTTGGACTGTCTTCCTTGACTATTTACCCTCTATAAAACCATCTCTCTACTTGTCTTAGCCTAAAGTGTTTTAGTTCCTTTGTGTACGTTTTCCTAGTTTACATGTAAATTCTCCTAGGCATCATTGTCCCCATGAAGACTTTTGAACAAAGTCAATTGACGGAGACATTCAGCGTATCATCCGTTGTCGTAATTTCACCCCAGTGGACAATGATGTAACTATAGAGCAAAATGCAACTACACATAATAATGCAACGAAAGAGATTACTAAAAGAAAGCTGCACGCATCGGTGCGGTTTTCCGATTCCATGTCTGCACATATGTATATTTTATGGCGATTATTGGTTATTGGCAACCCGACTTTAATTAGAATATTAGATGGTGCTGCTGCAACTGGCAGTGCGGAAAACGCGGAGATTATTCAGGACGAGTTTGCCGACACCTATTCGAGTCATGCTGAACTCACTACAAAGACCTCATTCTGCCATATCGCTCCCATCATCAAAAGAAAATCATCCACATTTTGCAAGTGGTGTTGATACCTCGCCTGACAAATTAAAACGTCATATACGGAAACTGGCATGCAAACCTAGTAACAATCCCGACCTTCTGTGGTATCCTTGCCACCGTATATAATAAATAATAGGCCCAGCATGTGCTTTTTTGGGCAACGCGTTGTCAATCAATCAATAAGAATAGAACGCACCAGAAGTATTTCAGAATCGTAGCATGAGCACCAGAACAAGCTAATACATTGCGGTTGCACCAGTAATCGAAACAAGAAAACCCGTTTAATCAAATCTACCACACATAGTAAATCTAGCAGCAAATTCGCAAGTGCCAACAGTATAATATCATCTATTGTACAAATATAACGTTTTTCATCTTGAAAGTAAATAAATGACTGCCTTTTGGCACGTTCCAAGGTAACTGGTTTCATGCTCTTGGATTTGGTTGACCCTAGACAGAGAGACATGGTTAGGACCACTCATGTGCATCAATAGTACACTGACTGTTCAAAGTTTATAGCTCCGCCCAAAGTGCACGTTCGTCTATGCGGAAACCCTAAATGAGTTGATGAGCATGGTCTGAGTTCCTTCATTGAAACATATCTATTGATAAATGTGCGGTGCTACTATTTGATCATCACAGCCCTTCTCAATATGATTGTAGATTTGTAGACGATGAAAGACGTAAATTAATTCTTTTTTTGAGAAATCTAGGGGGCAAGGCTTACGAGTACAGTCCATGCGCAACAGAGACCGTGGCGGCCACGGCTTGTAGAAGTAATTGGATTAGGCGGTCCTGTGTCATCAGAAGCTTGGTGTACAGCTAGATATACGAGCAACATGTTAAATATGTCGTACCTCACACGTTATAGAACATAGGTCAAAAGTATGGACGTAATTTCTTGGACAAGCCGCGCAACGCTGCAAAGTTTAGGTCTGAAAGAGATTTTTTTACTCATCATTAAAGTACAAGGTTTCAAGTTTTTTTCGACAATAAAGTGCATTGGCATTAGAAAGTTTCTTAAGGAAACCATGGAAAATTGTTTGCCAAAGTATGTTCCAACAAAGGGAAAGCTGAGAGCATGTTTAATCATCTAGTCGGAGTGGCTGTAGGTTGTCTGCTTGGATCGCGGCTAACGCACCGTTCTAAAAATACTGGATCGTTGTCACGAATGGAACCAAATCCATCTTGAGTAAAATTAGTTTTCTACCTTGATTTTGAATTTCTAGTTGAGCATTGTCCTGCTGTTATATGTGAGAAGTGATGACATAAAGTAATCTTCTACCAGCTAACGCTAAAAATAAGTGGGTTTCATTATGCCTAGCACGCCTCTTGACCAACTTTGTAGAAGCGGACCCGGCCGCGCCGTGGGGCACTGGCTGAAAGGTCTCAGTCGGGTATAAAACCTTAATGAACTTGTCAGAACCGCGACTCGATCTGGATGGCGGCCAATGCAATCCTTAGGAAAGCTCTTGTGAGCAAAATGTTTGCTTAGAGTTTCCTAGAACTCAGATCTAATTAAAGCCATACTTTGCGCAATAGTGCTGAAATTTATTAAAATTGCATGCCTTTGTAACGCGCACACAGTCGCAAGTTCACTAAAGTACACATATTTCTATATACTATATCTCGCTGAAATAAATAAAAGTAATAATATGCGAAGGCACAATGTGTATTTTTGATCAATAAGGCATAACAGAGGCGAAAGCCGTTTATTAAACGCACTAGTGTGTTTGCGTGTAGTATATATATATGCATCGTTATATTCATTTATTAGTAGTTAAAGAATGAGTTTCACAATTAAATCCTACCGGACGTAACAGGTATTAGCGCATGTGGCGATTATACGGCAAGTCCTGGTGTCGACCATCTATGTGAAGTGCCCAAAATCGGAGCGGTGTTTCCACGTTGCACTTGAATTATACATATTGTTTATTTCGCAATAACTTTGCATTTCAAGATGGTACATTATTTCAATACAATTGTTCAATACAAAGTTGCACTTGAATTGACAGACGCTTACGGAATAATTCTCCGGACCAGTGGTCACCGGCGGCTGGTTTCAAGGGCTTGCAGAGTTTGCTAATAAGTGGGTAAAAATAACCCGTCATGGGTTCAGACCCTCAGAGTTTCAAATGCAAAAAGACAGACTCCAAGGGGTGAGTCCTTGATGTCCAAATATTTTCGACATTTGGTCGCCTCGGCATTGGAGACTGATCATAGAGGGTGCTAAAGAGTCACGGTAGCATCTCAGACGAGTGACCCCCCGTTCCCGAAAGCCGCGCGCAAGGTGGAGAATCAATATCTTAGAAAACTTAGGCTCCGAGGGGTTCTAAGCAACCCAAGTCGTGATGCAAATCTGAACTCCTCGCGCTAGAGGAAGACCAGATCTTCTTTATCTTCGGGCAGCATTGAGACACCAAGAAGTTTCAGGGAGACTCTGTCAACTATTAGGCGTCCCACCAAGAAAGCAGATCTAATATGTATATCCTACTTGGTTGGTACGAATGACCTCGCTACTTCTTGGGATTTTAAAATAAGTCACTCTTTTCGGCGAATAGAAGCACATTGTAAATGCCCCGCCGATTATTGCTAGCTCACTCTGCCATATCCCGTCGTTCAAATACCAGAAGTTCTGAGGACATGCTAGGCAGTCGATCAACGGTTTTCTTGACAAACAAAAGGGTGGTGGACCAAGGGAGTCTCCTTCTTGTAATCCGTAGTTGAAGTAATTGAGTGTTCAGCAAATAACAGCTGCGAGGGGAACTTGTGGGCCTGTTTTCTGTAGTTGTCTATATATATAGCTGTATCAAACCTTAGTGGTATCAAAGTGCACTTATTGCTGTCACGTATGGATGCCATTCTATAAACGAGATGTTGACCTTTTGCAGAGCGTGCAGGATAAGTTCGTGAAACGAGTTGCTCGCCGGTGTTGTCTACCACGCGAGCGTATCACATTGCCTAGTGTTAGTGAATACCAATCCCATGCCGATTATCGCATGTTTAAACAACTAGATCGTCAGAAACTTATTACTAGGTATTTTGTTCTAAGACCAAATAATCTCCGGAGCGGCGTTTCCATCTACCCCCACGAGATTGCTCGGGTGGACGTTGTGAACAACATATTTGCCTGGAGGATTGCACGTCGTTCACAGATTCAAAACGACTTTGCTTCTATTGTAATACCCCTTTTTCAATAAAGGTGATATGATATGATATATATATATATATATGAGAAAGAAAAGAAACGGTTAGTTCCTTGCCGCCCGTTATTATGCAGCTATTCTAAAGCAACGGCGTATGACATCCTGCTCTGAGCCAGGAGGACGATCTACCCGACGTTGCAACAACACGAAAGTGTCACGAGCTGTCGCGTTGTCAGCATTGTCTTCCCATGGGCGGGAAATCGCCGCAGCTTCCTTCTCACGGCGGGATCCCAGTCTCTGACCTCACCATTGACCGGCCTATGTATATGAACAACTTGAGGGTTGACCCGTGCCGTCACGAGTCAACTCACTTTTTAAGTAGATTCTAGCTGTCGCTCCCCCCCCAATTTCCCCAACCCCCCACCTCATCACCGGCGGATCGTATGCTCGCTTATGGTAAGCGTGCATTGCGAGCGTGCTTGTGTGTGTAAATGGTAAATATGTGCGAATATAGGCGCTCGTGTAGCAGACTAGCAGCCGACGCGATCGGCCATTGTGCCATCGCTCGCTCGATCGTGCGCCGCTTTAACTTGCCGATGCCTACGACACTACAGTCAGCAGGCTGCAGCCGGCACCACTTCAGATGGCCGCTCGCATTGCACACTTGGCTCGAACGAGTCGCACTGTGCCTTTCGAAACGAACTACTTCACTCAGCGTGACCGGGTGGGAGGGCCGTCGCCTCGTCCATCCGGCGGCGTCGCCTCGTGGTGGTACCATCGCCATCGTCGTCGGCGTCATCGTCGTCATCATCATCGTCGTCGTCATCATCGTCGATGGATGTTTGTCGCCCATAGCGCGAGCGCGGCGTTCTCCCCAACTTTGTCGCTCGCACACTCGGCCTTGTAGACTCGGTCTTGGCCGTTGGTTTCTGGCTGCTTCTCTGGCGGGACATGACGCATTGGACGCCCACCCGCCTGGCCGCCCGCGAGTGCTCACTATTTGTTTAGCGGCCTCGTGATGCTCCTCGTCTTCGTCCTTCTCCTTCTCCTCCTTCAGCGCCAGCAACTCAAGGGCCAATTCTTTCTGCTGTTCGTTTTATGATGATGGTGGTGGTGGTGGCGATGGTAATGATGATGATGATGGTCATGGTGGTGGTGGAGATGGCAATGATGATGATGATGGTGGTGATGCTAATGACGATGGTGATAAAAGTGGTGATGGTGATACACCCATTGTCGCCATCGCCCATCACCACCGACAGCCGGCCATCAATGGTGGGGGGCCAGCAACAACGCTGCTAGAGGTAATTTATTTGAGAAAAAAAAAGGGCAAATTAATCCAATTCGACTCGGCTTTCGTTCGACACTGCAGTCGTTGCCATTCGTCGTACCATCGTTGTTGTTGCTGCTGCTGTTGTTGTTTTTGTTGCTGATGTTGCTACGGTTGTTGTTGTTGTTGCTGCTGCTGTTGTTGTTGTCGTTGTTTTTTTCGTAGTCAGTATCGTTGTCGCTCTTTGATTGAACGTCATTGAATGTATATCTGTAGATGTGACGCTTATAATCGTATTGTCGTGTTCATGAAGCTATCTGTCATCTTTCATTCATAACGGTGGATATTTCTATACGGTGTCTTTGTTGTTACTGTTATTCTCGTTGTTGAGTGCAACAACAGCACGTGTGCAGGGTACAGTGGTACAGGTTGATGATGCCAGCGCCATGATGTATGTCTTATACTGCTGCATTACCAGATACACGTAATAACAGAGCAGATACTCTGTCTGTGTAGAAATTCGTCTTGGTTCACGTCATGATAGTTTCGTGAGTGGCGAGTTGGCCAAAAGTATGGGGTTTTCGCTTCGGTAAAGTAGGGTGCCGATATCCACTGCCGCACGTTCGTCATATTGTCAAAGGCGAGTAATCGATTCTGCTCAATCAACCAATAAATGCTTTTGATAAACAAACTTAGAGACGTATATATATATATATATATATATATATATATATGTATAGCGTATTCAAAACGGGAGCGACATTCGATCGGCACCTACTCGTCAAGCCAGAGCTATTGTTGTTTCATACAGTCGAGTACGAAACGAGTAATTTCAAATTGGGACGAGTTCGACCCAAGCCAGGAGTTGTGGATTTATCGCTTGACAGTTGTTAATGTTGTTGTTGTTGTTGTTGTTATTGTCGTTCTTTTTATTGTTGTTGCACTTTTTGCTACTGCTGTTATTGCTCTTGCTACTATTGTTGTTGTCATCGTTGGTGTCGGTATACGCATATATCGTGTCAGTGCTGCTGCTGCAGTGTCTTACCGACAATACCGACGAGGGTACACTTTAGATTATTGAACGACATTGCCTCTGGAAGCGATTGCCTTCAGAGTAACGTCGACGACGGTTGACGATTGCTCGCCTATGTCAAAGATGATCATGACTGTGACAACAACCGCCTTGCGAACAATAAGGCCAGCAGAAGCAACAACAATAACAACAACAACAACAACAACAACAAAAGCGTAAGGTACAAGGCCAACCGTTCTCAGACAACTGTTGACAGGGTAACGTCTACGCCTGAACTGACACAGCGACAACAATGCATTACCCTCACCCACACCCACCAACCACCACAGTCATCGCCGCACGTGGACGATTTTCCCCTATTTCCTATATTTAACCTACCAGGCTGAAAAGGGAACTCTATCCTCATCTCCTGTCTTGTCGCCCTCTCCGCCGCACCGGCGACTTGTCGAGCCTCCAGATAATCCTTAAGCTAGGTCGTCCACTTGTTTCGTCTAGTCTGTCTATCAGCCGAGGGCACGCTGGCAAATAGTTAACCAGACATACATAGATATCCATGGCGTGAACTGCATGTATGTTTACCGGTTAATAGTTTTGTTGTTGCTGTTTGTGTTGTTGTTGTTGTCGTCGTTGTTGTTGTTGCTATTATTGTTACGATTGAAGCTGTTGATCGACATATTCACATCGACCTATCGTGTCTAGTACAGCCATGATCGTCGGGGGGTCGCGGGCGTTTTCACGAGCATTATTCACTATTTGTTTCTCTCGTTTCCTTTATCGCCTCGCGGCCGATGCTACGGCGGCTGACTGGCGTCGCATTCCATATGCGCAGTACGCTCTGCGCCAGTTAGACAGTCAATTAAGCTTTTGGCGTTTTTCCTTCGTCCTTTCGTCCGTTCGTATTTGTAATTTCCTGCAACCGGTCACATCTTGTACTCGCATCTGACTACGTCGTCTTGTTTCCTACCTAAGTTCTCATTTCTTGTTTCTTCCTGTTCCACGTTCCTGTCTACATACAGCTGTATTGTGCGTGGATGGACACGACGGTGATAATGATGCTGATATTAGTTTTACAAACAAACATCGGAAAACTCGGATGAAGATTCGATTCAAGGCAGTGCAGTATACTGTCGATCGAATAGTACGATCTAAACAATTTGGAAAAAAGTACAAGAAGAAAACGTGGAAAAAGAAGCAGCAGCAGCAGAACAAGTTCAACTGTCGCTTGGCTTACGACTTGTCAATGCTCAAATTATGAACCTGGAGCGCAAAGGCTCTCCTTCTCCATCTGTATTTTTTTTCGATGCGCCTTGGAAAGAGCCAGTTAATCCAGTAATGTACGGAAGCTATGGGAGAGGCATCCTTTTTATTATTGCTGTTGTTGTTGTTGTTGTTGTTGTAGTAAACAACAGCATTATTGTCAGCAGGACACGAATATACTATATAGCAGAGTCGTTCGCAATTTTCTGTCTCTCTCTCGCAAGATGGCTTAGTGGCAAAAGTCTTTGCCTTGCATTCGGGAGACCTGGCTTCGAGACCCAGACCGGCCATAAAATAAATCCTAAATTGGTTTTCATGGGTCCCAATTTAAACAAGGTGAATGCCGGAGTGGATTAAAAATCGATCATAATCGACCAAAAAAACGGGGAGCACAGATGTCTCAATAAAAAGAGATGGTGCATTACCATCCACCCCCTCTCCCCATTAAGTTTTAATCACCGGACTTAGCCTATTGGTTTCAACACACACACATACATATATACGTATATAAAAATGCATATATATGTATATATATATATATATATATATATATATATATATATATATATATATATATATATATATATATATATTGTATATATATATATATATATATATATGCAAAAATGTACAAAGTCGTACATGTGTATATTGAGGCGTGTTTGCGTATGTGTCTAGATTTAATTAAGATAGCTATTTCGTGGCTGTACGACGTGCCATCAGCTGCCATCGGAGCATCACTGCGTGTCTTAAGTCAAAGCTCGGACCGACTGGCGCCGACCACCAGCGATCAGCCGGCGGTAGCCTGCGAACCTACCTGAACGGGCATGTATGCGAGGCACGTCGTCTCCCTCACAAGCCTCGATGGGTCACTCAGATGCAGCCACTCACGGCCGGCGGATACACGCACGGTGACGGTATTTCAAGCAGCAGCAGTCGCTCTAACAACGGTAGGTAATCCTTTTCGGTGTGGCGGTTTTCACAGTGCCGTAACGGCCGCGTGCCGGCGTGCTGTACTCGCCTATCGATCTACAGACTAGTGCTTTTCTCCACTGATTTCCTGCTGGCTACGCTGTCGGTATCATATATTCTCGTTACAATATAACAACGTACATTCCACGTTGGCTCCAGCTCTCTATCTTTATCTCTCTCTCTCGCTTTCTCTCTCTCAGTATTTTTCTTCCTTTGCGCCGTTTTCGCTTTCACTCACTGTTGTTCCCTATGCCCTCTATCCTCGCTGTGTCTGCTCACTCGCTCGCTGGCTCGCTCGCTTATCTTGTTTGGATGTGTTCCACGTCCATCATTACATCATTCCGGCATTCTGTAGCACGCGAACGTCTATCAACCAAGGCGCAGGCGGGGAGGAGGGTGACTAGGTACTCTATCTAGTTAGCTGTACCGGCTGCTTTAATACACGAAGTACCTGTATCGTGTGCAGGTAACGTTCACTATGCGCCTCGGCACACTCAAGCGACTTGGCCGACCAACCGGCTGACCAACCAACCGGTGGCCCACGGTGACGACTACGACAGACACTTGACAATGACGAACCACGCGGTCACGCGGACAACAGATGACAATCCTCGATTCGTGTGATCAGACGAATGAAGAGCGACAAGTTCGCTCGGGTCGCCCAGGAGGCCGGCATCTTTGCCAGAACGCTTAAGAACGAACGCTTCACGCGCGAACAGTGAGCAATGAACCAGCCCTTAGACCAACAACACTGCACACAACAGAATAGCACATCCAGAGCAATCCCGAAACGATACCGAGACGTCGTTCCAGGGCGTGGGTCGGAGGCTTTACAGGACGCGCGCGCGAGCGAGAAGAGATCGAGAGAAAAAGAGAGCGGTAAACATATCACACGTGGATCAACAACATCAACAACAACAGGTACACAACCTCACGCACTTCACTGTTGACGATAACGAAGGCAGCAGCAGCAGCAACAACAGCAGTAGTAGCAGCAGTAGCAACAACAAGATTAGGAATCGTTTCCAGAGATGACAACATTCAGCAGCACAACATACTCACAAACAAATACACAGACACAGATGATGATGATGATATGAAGCTGTTACACAGGCCGACACAAAATAAGCGGTCGACACACAAACAACCTCAACACACAGAGCTGCCTGCTGCACGGCCAACGGCGCAACAGCAGCTCAAATCAACGCGATGACGGCTTATGAGGGCTCGAATACTCGCCACTAGAACTCACTGAAACTTACGAGCGCTGATACGACGCGCTGAGACACTGATAGAACACAATCCGAAGCGCTCGTAGTGCTGCCGCTCCAGTCACAACGAAACTGCCAGCCCAACGACCTGGAGGTCGTCTTGTCCTGCTGTCAGGAGTGCAGAGCCCTTTCCCGTCCGGAGCGGGTTCCGCTGCGCCCTCACTCTTGTTGTGGCGAGGGTGGACTCGCTAGAGGGCTCGCAAATGGGTAGGCTGAGTAGTGAATTTTTCTTTCTCTCCTTCTTTCTCTCTCTCTCTCTCTCTCTCTGTATATATATATATATATATATATATATTTATTAATATTTGTCAGGCCACTTTAACTCGTTATTAAAGCTGCTCAATAATATATATATATATATATATATATATATATATATATATATATATATATATATATATATATATATATATATATTACCAATTAAGCTTTTCCCGACTATTGGCGCACTACTAATTAAATTATGCAATCGTAAAAGACAAGCTCGACTAAGCACAACATCTAAAAGAGGAACGAGCTTTAGCTACATTTTTGTCTAAGAAGTGCAGTCGGATAGATTTAGCAAGGGATGTGAACGGGCCAAGTTCATCCTCCGCTAGGAAGACACCGAGCGGTTAAAATGTGCTCGCTTCCGCATTCAGACGAAATGTGTATCGCATATGAGCACGAACATTGAGACGACCGCACTCCGTCTGAATGGGTGTGCGATATGGCGGTCGTTACAAGACAGCTTTTTGACATATTCAGTCATACTCATTTTGATCTACCGATAAATACAAAAAGACGACGTCGACATGCAACGATAGTAAATGAAATTAAATGCGGTGCCGCCCACATGTCACGAATGTAAATTAGACTAGAATAAATGTAGATTTCTCTTTTGAGTACGGCATTAAATAAAATCCGGGATTCCAACAGACACCAAGAGCGAAATAAGACAGAACGCACTTACATATATTAAAGCATGCACGCTACATATGGGTACACCTCCTTTGCTTTAACGGTTCGGTCGCATACTCGGGTTACAGGCGAATACGTATTAAGAATACCTGGTTAACCCTATCAAATACGATTTCTGCCGGACTGTTAGCTGAAAGTCCGTTCTGACTGCCATTGCTCGTTGTTCACTTCGATATCATTGGCGTAGGTTGAGTCTCAGCGCGACGACACATAATAAATGACCAAGGACGTGCTTGTTGCCTAGTCAAGCAATTTAATTATGTACTGTTATTCTTATTTTGATGTTATTATTATTATTAAATGCAATGTTATTGCGAAATAAACAATATGTATGTTACTGGCATATATAATCTAGCAATTTACACTCAGAGTATACCTTGACGTAAAACAACAGTACATTACCGCCATCACATGTCGAGCCCGGTGGCGTGGTGGCTTAAGTCTGCGCCTCGCAACCGGAGGAGACACATAGGTGCGCGGGTTCGAACCCCACCGTTGCACATTTGTATTTATGGGGGTCCGTCTATGAAGCAATGTGAAAAACAGTTCCGTGGACGTTAAATCTTGGCTGAGGGTCAGCCCGAAAACTTTACTTTACTTTACATGGCTACCCATCCTTTCAGGTGGTATACGCAATTGGAATGCTAAACAAGGAAGTGGCGTCATGATATTGCCAGCAAAACCTGAACCTAATTATGTAGGACCTCATCTGCCTATGCGTGCGTCTGACGACCAGCTGACAGCGCTGTGCTTACATCGTCTGAGATCGAAAGCTTTCCTATACCGACCGGCTACGCTATCATTGTATCCCTATTTAGGATCAAATTGAAAGCAGACGCGAAGTGGCATTGATTCTATCCTATTGGAGAAACGAGAGATTTTTCAAGCGCACCTTGTACGCTTATTTCATTAAATTAAGTGCGTAGACACATTTGTCGCTTATTAGTAATAGGTATATAGTAGTCGCCGCTGTTTAGCGAACCACCTTATCTCAGAGCGTAGGCGCCCTCCCGGTATCTAGTGAATCTTAGCGGATCTTGTGGTGCAAGTATATGAGCACAATGACGTGTGCTGGCGCACATACACTGAATAGAAGAAGAAAGTCTTGGGAAGAAGAATAAAAGGAAGATAATGGAGCATCTCAAGCTAATCGAAGGCGTCCCAGGGAGTATTTGACTCCCTGGCTCATATTAATTGGGATTCACCGCCTAGTTGAGGAATGAATTCACAGCGAGGCGGTGGTGCCGGGGGAGGGATCGGCTCGTGTCGCAAGTGAACTGAGGCGACGCACTTCACTGCAGTCTACGCACGATAAGTTGAAAGCTGATTTGCATGAAGGCAGGCCGCTGTAGCCGCTAGCCGCGTGGTGAGCTGCAAACGAAGGCGTCCTTCGTCCTCGATTAACGACTGCCTACGGGCGAGAGCGCTAAAGGCTTCACGAAGGCCGACACGGAGAGCACTAAAGTCACTGGCGTTGCTCCGGTGTTGTTTAAGCAAGAGTACGAATACATATATATATACATATAGCTTTGAAATGGTGATGAAAAATTAGAGTACACAAAGGAGACTGCTAGAGCACTAAACCTTAGCCACACAACGAATTTGCCTCGACAAGCCTAGCATCTATTAGAGAGCACATAGCCCATAATTAAACAAAAACACGCGTGGTGAATACGTCAGCTATCGATAGAAAATCGACCAAAGCGAAACGAAAGGCAAATTGAATGAGAGGGGAGTCGTTACGATATATAAAATCATCAATAAAACAGGTGAGACACGAAACATTGTGCAGACAGAAGGTTGCGCTGGCATTTATATATATATATATATATATATACATATATATATATATATATATATATATATATATATATATATATATATATATATATATATATATATATATATATATATATATATATACATATATATATATATATATATATATATACATATATATACATATATATATGGCATCACGTGACGGCAGCAACACCGCCGGAAGACTCAGCTGCCAGACTTGCGGGCGAGTATGCAAATCTGGCGCGGGCCTCGCGAGCCACATTAGATTGACTCACAATCAAAGAGAAGTTCGTGCCACCTCCCAAACTCCTAACCGATCACAGACTAATAATTTGATTTTAAGTTCCTCACAAAATGACACTGCTGCTTCTAATAATAATTTTAACCCCCCTAGTACTTCACGCGTCTCCCAGCCAAATTGTAAATGTCCATCTAGTACTTGCTTAAAGGTCTTTAATTCTAAATCAGGTCTTAATTTACACCGTCGTCGTGCCCATCCGGACGAATATAATGAGAACATTTTAGCCCCCCCCTCTAAGAAGGCCAGATGGAACCCACAAGACCGTGAACTTTTAGCAACATTAGAAGCAGATTTTATATTAGATAATAATAACGAAACTCCTAGAGAAATTGACCACCTTTTAGCTACTAATTTTAACTCACGCACACCTGGGGCGATTAGGGGCCAACGTAATTCTCAGGCGCATAAGGATCTGGTAGAGGACCTCCTTAAAAAGAGGTCTCTCCTGGATTCCAACCTTGACGGATCTGAGCTTCCTGAGCGTAGTCGGCCTCGATACTCTGAATCAGATGGCCCCTATAATCCATCCCAAAAAGATATTATTATATCTAAAATACAAGCCCTCACAAACACATTTCCCAAACGCAACATAATTTCAACAGACCTTACTCATCTGTCAAATATAATTTGCTCAGGTGAGGACCACACTATCGCCTTAAACGAATTTCTGAACAAACATTTTACACACACTGTCCGACGTCGTGCCTTTAGAGAAACACCTTCCACTGAAGCGCGAGTATCTAAAAGGCAACAGCGACGTCAAGACTACGCAACGACTCAAAAACTTTTTAGCCAAAACCGATCCAAATGCGCTCATGAGGTGCTGGACGGCAAACACACCATACACAACATGCAGGCCACCGAAGTTGTAGAACACTGGGCCAACACGATGACACAACCACCCCCTGAACCACTCCCTTGCCCCGTATACACTCCCAACTCTGATCTCTTTGAGGTTTCCCTCCCTATCTCCCTAAAGGAAACCCACGTAGCTCTCCGCGGACCTTCTAAAGCACTAGGCTTGGACGGGATTTGTCTTTCGTCCCTCCGTAAACTCCCGTTAGAAGTAGTCTGTTGTATTCTTAACATACTAATAATTAGCGATATTGCCTCAGCCCATGAAACTGCTCGCTTAGCGTTCATCCCTAAAATTAACAATGCCACATCCCCAAGCGATCTGCGACCCCTATCTATTAGTTCATACTTACAACGAACGCTTAACAAAATTCTCTCTAGACGCCTCCAGAACTCTATTAAGCTTCTCCCAATCCAGCGAGCGTTTCTCCCCTATAATGGTACCTTCGAGAATCTTGCGGTTCTGGATGGTATCCTTAACGATGCCAAGTCTGCAGGACGTGAGCTCAGACTTGCCTCAATCGACCTCCGTAAGGCGTTCGACATGGTGAGTCATGACTCCGTCCTGTGGTCACTCCGGACTCGCGGATACCCGGAGGTATTCATTAACTATATCGAACGCTTGTACCTCTCATCTAAAACTCTCATAGAATTTGGACAAGAATGTCGCACGTTTCGGCCAACTAGGGGTGTTAGGCAGGGAGATCATCTGTCCCCCCTCTTATTTAATCTAGTTCTCGACGACATTCTTTCAAAATTAGACGAAACTAATATCGGGTACCAACTTACTGATGACTTCCGCCTTATGGGCTTAGCCTTTGCGGATGATCTCATCCTCCTAGCCTCCACGAAATCCACTCTCCAACGGCTCCTTAATATTGCGGACCCACTTTTAAAATCCCGAGGCCTTGAAATTAATACTAATAAAAGCTTTACTATCTCCCACCTATTTAATAGGAAGGAAGGTAAAGGTTTTATCAATACCGTATCAGAATTTAACGTTGGAGATCGGCAATTGCCAGCTAAAGGTATGAGCGATCGATGGAGATATCTTGGAGTCGACTTTGACAGCAATGGCAGAGTTGACTCCACCAAGGATATACTCCTTAACTTACTCAACAGACTCACGATAGCTCCCCTTAAACCCCACCAAAGACTCATATTTTTGAAAGACTTTCTCATTCCCCGTCTCCTATATAAACTGGTCTCCGGTCCCAGACCATCTTACGCACTCCTTAGTGACCTAGATAAAGAGATCAGAAAGGTTGTTAAGTCGAAATGGCTTAAGCTCGAAAACTCGGTGCCGAACGCCTACCTGTACACGCACACAGCACACGGCGGTCTGGACATCCCCTGCCTCCAAACATTCATTCCCAGAATTCGCCTCTCCCGCCTGACAGCACTACAACACTCCACGCACCTTGGGGTTCAATGGATGCTAACCACCGAGCACTTTAAAAAAGATCTTGCGAAAACAAGACTTCTTTGCGAGCGCTTGGGAACCTCCATTGAGACCGCTACACAAGAGACCGATTACTGGTCACAACAACTACACAACACGTTCGATGGGGCACATTTTAAAAAAGCACACGAAACGCCCTTTGTACATTACTGGATTAAGGGTATGCCCTACCTATCTGGTAAGGAGTATTTAAACCTACTAAAGCTCAGGATCAACGCACTACCAACGCGTGCCAGATTGGCCAGGGGACGCCCGGGCTACAACAAACGTTGTAGGCACGGGTGTCATGCGCCTGAGACGTTGGCTCATGTCGCTCAGATGTGCGATATAACACACAAACAAACCATAAAGAGACATGACGACGTCTGTGATCGCGTGGCGCGTCTTCTCCGCGAAAGGGGTCATGAGGTGGTTCGTGAGCGAGTATTCCGTCGACCGGGCGCACCGGGTCTAAAGCCCGACCTCGTAATAACAACACCTACCGAGGTCTGGGTTTTAGATGCCGAGGTTTGCGGCCCGAACCGGGACCTGGCAAAAGCACGGCAAGACAAGATCGCCAATTATGACGTCGAGTTCCTAAGAGCGGCGCTCCCCTACCCGCAAAAACCTCGCAGATTCTGATCCATCACTATCTCTATGAGTGGTGTATGGGACTCCGAATCTGCGAGGACGCTCTTGGGGCTCGGCGTCACGAAGAGGAATCTTATGGATCTCACCGTTTTAACTTTGCAAGGAACCTTGAGGATATATCGCTCGCACCGGATCCATAAGAGCGGGGGCTACCATCAAGCAAGGACACGGACAACTGATTCTTAACTTCACGTGACACCTTTTTACCACCATTTTTATTAAGGCGAGCACTGCCGAGTGTGCAAACGTATTGTAAATGATTAATAAATCATCACAATATTTTCTATATATATATATATATATATATATATATATATATATATATATATATATATATATATATACATATATATATATATATATATATATATATATATATATATATATATACATACACGTTTATATTGTCTGACGTTGAGTTGCAAAACATATATGCCATACAAATAATTAATTTTAAAACATCTTTGTATTAAATGCCTAAAAGCAATGTTCAACGTAAACCATTATTACATCGTAGAACAACCCGCATCGGTAAACTTCTCCATACGTGCTTCATAGCTTTTAAAATGTACCTAGTAAAAAAAAACAAATAATAGTTTCAGTCGAATGATTATTCCTATCATTAGAGGAGTCATCGGGCATTTGATAGTAGTTAGATGGTTCGTGACATCGTCTCCACCAGCTACGGCCTTGATACGGAACAATATCCGAATACGACAGGTAGGGCCTATCCATAAGCAGTCGCTGCTATCAGCGATCTATGTGAGCGCCGCTTGAACCATCAGCTAACTCGACATCCCTCGAGCCACCACCAGCACAGACCAGCCGTTTAGAAGTCGAGAATGCCGGCTGATGACCGTGTGAGGCTCATGTCTCATCTACCTACATCACTATATGTGTCACCCTTTCTCTCCCTTGCCTACCCCCTCCCTACTCCACTCTCACCCCCTCAGGCTTCCTCCTTTGCCACCAACCGCCGTGCATCATCTTACCACAGCGTTCGCCATGCGTATCGGTTGGCCCACATCATATATGACTTAGTAAGCATCTGCATGTGTGTATACACCCATATGCATATTTATTGGAAATTCATAGATGATATATGCAGGGAATTATATATATATATATATATACTATAGCATGAAATGGGTAAACACTTTGCGGACTTCTCGATTTAGTTGCTTAGGCCGAATGTTGAGAGGGGGAGCACCCGATTTTGAAGGCGAGTGCGCGGTGTTCGTATCTGGCCCCTTGATGAGTATTTTTCTGGCGTTATTGTTCTCCACGAGGTGAATTGCGTAGCTCGTTTGCCGATACACTACCGCCGACCTCAGAAAGGGTCAACGACTCAATGACGGTTGTATCTCAAACAAACGTTTTACCCTGCTCAAAGGGTGTGCCCCGGGCCCGGACGGTTCTCACGCAGAGGCCGAATGGCTCAAAGACGCACGATAAGGTGCATGAATTGAGAGGGCTCTGCTGACAATCTTATTGATAGCGACATGTTTGTGGGCGTCGTGCTGCGCGGATTAGGCATAAGAGCCCTTGCTGCCTCAGGTTTTTCGCAAGCGCAGACGAGCTGCAATGCAAGTCATCTAGTTGTGAAGGAGTCTACCCGTGAAACGCTAAAGACGGCGTGTAACCATGCGCTCGAATCCGAGTCGAAAACGGCTTTCAGGCAAGCTCTATTAGTGTCGTTGAAAGATGCATCAATGCACAGACGTCGCGTTGTCCAAATAGACACTCCAGTAACGTTAGAACGGCACGCTGTTAGGCCCACCTCTGCATTGGGACTCAAAATGTTCTTGTATGCTAGCCAAATGGTCCCAGGACTGGCTGACGCCCGCTGCATCGAGGACACAAATCCCTTCCCTGTGTTCAACATTGAGGGGCCAATGTCAGTTGGTCTACGGACGATAGGTGAGAGATCCAAGTCAAGCCGTGGCGTGCGCTTTGCGAATAGAGGGAACACACAGGTGCACGGATTCCATCCCCGCCGTTGCACTCTCATATTTACTGGGTCCGTCCTTAAAAGCAATGCAAAAGCAATTCCGTGGATGCTAAATGTTGGCTGAGAGTCAGCCCGAAAAATTAAGATTAGGGATACCAGGAGTACCTGAGCAAGAATAGTCAGTCCCTCGATGGTGTAGGACAGCAGCATCCGTTAAGCAGCGCGAACAAAGACAGCGTCGGTCTGTGGCAATGGCGAAGCGAGCTAAAGACACGGCGCCAAATAGAGGATGCCGCCACCCCAGCAGCGAAGACGCAGGAACTCACTGGATGCGACTGGGGCAATCTGTGTTATATAAGGAGGCACGAGAATAAATGAGTCAGCAGTCTTTAGTGCGAAGCAAACAGAGCACGTGTGTTGCTTGAGCGACCGAATGGCGAACTCGCGACGGCCGCCGTCCGATCGTCGGGGTGGTGCACACTAGAACTGGCGCAGGCGACAGGAACAATAAGGAAGAACTAGTACCACAATGACGATAGGTCTGCCACCTCCACCTCCGTTTCTGTCATCCATGGATCCGCCAACGGAGCCGGAGACTGACGGCGAGGCGCCACTAACAGCATACGCCAGGATAGTGACGAAGTCAACGGAGATGTTCAGGGAACACAAGGGAGCAGCCCGCAACTAAGTCGGCGGGAAGCGCAAAGGCCGGCGGAAAGAAGCGGACCCCAGCTGGCACCAGGGCGAGAACACGCAGCGGTTAAATGCTAGGTGTGCGAATAGAAAAGCTACAAGTACGGGGCAGTCGAACAGGCCCTGGTGGCCGCGCTCCATGTGGAGGGGTTCGTTACGGAAACCAGGTTGTATTACAGGACGACACGAGTAGGTCAACGAGGTGCACGAAGACAGGCGGAACGAACGGGTCCAAGCCTGGCGGGAGGGCGAGAACACGGAGCAGGTGGGTGCCAGGTGTGCGGACGGACAAGCCATGAGAACGAGGCCTAAACGTGCCCGGCAAAACGAGTGAGAGACCGAAAGCGTGGCAAGTTTGGCCAGTTCGACCGGAAGCATACGAGCGTACAGGTAATAAGCGTAGACGAGCAGCAACGCTGGGATCGTTGGGCCAACGGTGAATGCCAGTAGATGGTGAAGGATGCACATCATGGGATAGTGAAGGCGAAGCATCAACTACGGAACACGTTCTGGCGGCTAATAAGGACAAAATTGGATGCAGTCCCCGGCGAGGAAACACCTAACAAAAAGATGAGGATGAGAGAGATCGAGAGCAAGTGGACGAAAAACAGAACAATTAGAAGGAGTACGCAGACGGAAGAAGAACGGCAGAAGTTTGCGCCCGGCGACTGGGTAAAAGTACGCACCGGGCCATTTACGGGAGTTCGTGGGTAAAGACGGGGTCGAATTCAAAACAAGCCTGCGAAGGAGGAGATGGACGGCGTTGGTTCGCGGCAATGGCGAATCAAGCTAAAGACGCCAAACATAAGATGCCGCCACTCCAGCAATGAGGATGTGGGAAGTACCTGGATGCGCGGGCAATCCGTGATATACAAGGAGGCATGAGAATAAATGAGTCAGTACTCTTTGGTGCGAAGCAAGCAAAGGACGTACGTTGCTTGAGCGAGAGAATGGCAAACTCGTAGCGGTTGCCGTCCGCTCCTGGGGGGTGGTAAACACTATAGATGAACTCCCAAAAGGGCAAGTCGACTGGCGGTAATTCCTAACTTCAATTTCCAGCGCCCTCGCTGTTATTAAAGCGGCCGCTATTAAGTCTCGGCTACACCCTAAAGCTTCCCATCGTCCCTCAGTCACCTCGTGGCCAGGCAGAAAGTCGCGACATTATTTTAAGCTACGAGAAGCCTTATGGGTGGGACCAAACAGGTTGCATTGACTGTGTATTGAATATACACGAATATCTCTCCAGAAAGGCACTCCACAAAAGAAAAATGCACACTGCTATTGTGTAGGATCTTCCATCGTTTTTAATTTTGGTAAACAGCCAATTGAACCATAGTTCTTGATGGCCGGTATCGGCATCAGATACAGCCGAGGTGAGAGCCCGGAGAGATAGATCATGACTGGCAACAACTACTGGAACTTGAACAAAATGCTACACGCAATGCATTCTTCACCAACAACGTCAACTATATATATATATATATATATATATAAATATATATTCGATCGGTTTCGAATCGGTGTGTTAGCTTGACCCATACTTTACGATGGAGACTTTGCATACGTTGAGCTGCAGGGAGTTGAGCTGTTACCCCAGACGAAAGCGCTAGCCTGCCGGGAACCATAAACGCAAAAGTCATCTAACACTGAACTTTAGATATAAACCTATATAAAAAAGCACGCACACACGAACCTATTCAGGGTCAAACACTTCATTTGCTGATCTCAATGGCGGCACAATACGATCCAAAGCAAAGACGTTTCAATGCACTGCTCTTTGTCGTCTCTAAATTATTGGCAACGCAAATCGCTTGCATTGGTACCAAGGAGAAACTGAGAACACACTATGTATGCGCCACGTGTTATGCTTTACTTCGAACTGGCAAAGGGCATTGCAAAAATTTATATATATATATATATATACATAGACACATATTTATATGCAGTAGTTTCTCTAACTTTTTTTACTAAAGTTCTGTGGACGCTTTGACCGCAATTATTCGTTACGTAGTCATGATAAGGCGTCACAGACGAGTTTTCTAAATGCGTGATATATTCTCTTCTTCTGAAAGCAGCGTACCTAACATTGTACCTGGCGTAGCATTGTATTTTAGCCGCAACGCGTTTAACAGATGCTCGAAGGGCTCAAAGTGATCACAGCTCAGAACAGCAAATCAGTTTAGGTACCACATAAATTTATGAAACCGTGTATGGAGAACTGGGTCACGCGTAATTAAAATACGGCTGAAACAATTGGAAATGCTTTATGCTGTCTCCAAGGTCTATCACCCAGACTTAATTCCGACTCAACTTTAGCATCCAGATTCTTGTAGCGGATAACTTGTATGGATTTGGAAATCCCGCTTTATATGTAATATGCGTGTACATCCATCGTCGCCGACTGCAGCTTTCTACGTGCTTGAATGCATGCGTGTTTGGATCTAACCGAGTTTCGTATCCTTTGGCCGCAACACACAACTCATTGGACATAAAAAGTATTATATATATATATATATATATATATATATATATATATATATATATATATATATATTTATTTATATATTTATATATAATAAACATTCACTAAACGTCGAGGGGACCCTTGAATATGCATCGATGGTTTAAACTGTGTACTTAAGACGGCAAGTGCGATGATTGTAAAGATTGTTCGCAGGAGGTACAGTCAAACATATGAACAAAAATACTACCTACCTAGTCCATAGAAGCTGGCACCCAGCATACCGGGCACTGTCGCACGTCCCTACGCGAACGAGCAGCCTCACGTCACGTCCGGCCAGTTTCATTGGACATCGACAACTACGCTGGCGGCACGCACAACACGATTAATAACGACAAGCAAGATGAGAGCGATAACGAACACCCATGTCGAAGTGCCACGGTCTGGCAGGATTTCTCTAGTCGTTTTCGGTGCATGTCAGCATGGCCAGCCACGTCAGCTGAACATTTTGCCGTCGTTTTTTCAGAGAGAGAGAGAGAGAGAGACAGTGCTGCAAACAAACACACGTCTCGATGGACGAATTGCAACTATGCGTATGTATAATGTGCGGCTGCGTGTAATATTGCGTGAATGCGTGTAGGTGTCTTCACCTCAGGGAAAAAAGTCTCAGTCTATGTAAGTATCCAATCATTCGGTAATGTTAGGCAGAAAAAGTACAATATGAAAGGCAAGAGAATATATATTTATATATATATATATATATATATATATATATATACTCTTGCTAGATATCACAAATGTATCCCTCTCTATATTTATTCGTATATAGCCAGAGTAATCGACACACACCTTATGTTGGGAAATATACGACGGCCGTTATGACCTTCGAAAACCTCGCATAAAGTTTTGGAATGTTTTATCTACAATCCGATTGTGGCTTTATCCACATTCCAGTTGTAGTTATCGACTCTTGTTTATTGTTTGCATAGGTTATGTAAATTATACGTGCATATTTGTACACACGAAATATAAAATAAAGAGATAATACCGCTAGCTTATATTGAATACGTCTGGTGTAAACATATTAGCGAAACGAATGCATGCACGGACTTAGCTTACAAAGTCGGGTCTTTTCATCCTCACGTAGCGAACTAACTGACCAAACGTTTTCTCTGCTGATTGAGAGATTCGACGACAACGCTGATGCAATCATTACCACTATAACCAATAACACCGCCATCATAACCAATACTAACTACAATTTAAGTATAAGAGAAGTATGAGTAACTATTACCGAATAAGACGACGCCAACAACAACAACAACAAAAAAAACAATATAACTCGATCCAAGTGTGAATGGCGCTGCCTGAACGCCACGGCTGCCCCCACCCCCTGCAATTGGGGTCGTCATGTTACAGCACTTGGTCCCCATTTGCGGCGGCAGAGGCTCTCGGATCCCTCCCATCCTCCCCCCGCCCCGCCCCCCGATTAGAGGAGGCAAGTTAATGCTGTTAATATAATTATTATCGCGGTGTGGTCACGTAGCACCGACCAGAGCAGTTTGGCAAGGCTCGGTCACGCCAGCGTGACTGCGAGCTCGTCCAGCTGTCCACCAAGAGGGATACACGGCCGCATGGACAAACGGCCGACAAATATACACATACACACAAAACCATCATATAGGCGACCACCCAGTGAGAAACGGCAGAACATATATATATATATATATATATATACAGAAGAGACGCTGCTTCGCCAGCTGCGGCCGCCCAACCTCGTTTCATGCATAACTACTATTACGCCGCGTCGAGACTAGAGCAGCCCTGCATGTACGCACCACCACTAGTACTACGTGTAATTAGTTAAATTAGAATTACTTTGCTTAGCTTACTGCATCACCTCACTACCACCTCACCTAAACTAACAGGCTATGCTGTTTTACTAAGAAGTGTTGGGCTCATCGTCATTGTTAGGTGAGGTGTCGTCCATCATCGTCATCTTTTAATCAAGCCCGAAATTAGACATTATTAGCTCGTTAAGTTCAGACTTCTTATTTTCATGTTTCTGTGTTCATGTGAGTCTTTTCAGAAAGAGAGAAGGAGCGAAAGGAAAACAACAGCGCTAGCGGTCACACAGATTTCTCAAGCTAGCCTAATATTTTTTTCTATATTCATGTATCATACTATTTGCTGCAACACATTTCTCTGCCCCACATTTGCTGCAACACATCCCTCTGCCCCACAATTGGGCACTTGATAAGCCACAATGTGTATATATCTTGATAATATCATTAGACAAACATTTCGCACTCGTCTACATACGGAATAATACTTCTCAACATCGCATCTGACTCGAGGCTTGGCGCGCCGCTCTGCGATTCAGTATAACAAATGTGCGCTTTTTACCAACTTTTGCTGCTTTTGTACTAAGTTGAAATTACGGTTGAACACACGGTGACAACGGCGGAGCAGCTCCCTGAGCGCGTGTTGTTACTAGAGGGCTCCAACCTACCTCCAACACAAACCGGTCGTGCCCCCCCCCCCCAGGGGAATCATCCACGTGTGCGCATCACATCAAACGGGGTCAGGGGGGCTTTGCACTCGTTTTCTCTTGTAGTGTAACTGTAAGGACTTCTGCTAGGGTGTTCCAGTACGAGAACGTTTCCGTCATTTGTTTGCAGAGGTTATGCGATTTAAAGCCGCTGTCTTCATTGAAAGCGGCAGAGTGCCCGCATGCTGCCCGCCTATGCTGGGCGCATCATGCTGGGCGTTCTGGGGTGTCCTCTCGTCCATCGTCGCAGTAATGCACCTAAGGCCTTCTCGATCCTCAACAAGTAGGACTGGAAGTCGCCATGACCTGTCAGGATCTAGGTCGTGTAGAAGATATAGAAGATAAGTTCACCCCACGGCCGGTTCAATCAGTCCTTGATGTTTAGGAGTAGATTCACCAATTCATATTACAGTCTTGTGTAAGAGAACGTGTTCATTTTATATACGCTGAGGGTACCCTATACGCAGCGGCGCTTAGGAGCGCTGCTTTCACGTCCCTGAGAATCATCCCAGCGAGAACGAGGGCCGCCGTTAACCGTTCGGTACTTCGCAATCTGTGGGTCAGACGCAGGCGGGTCCTGTTAGCGGCGAACTTTAGGGTGTCGGTGGGCGAGGCCAGAGCTATGTTCAGGGCAGCTGACTCGATCACGGCGTGGCAATTCTGTAGCACCTCTGCAATCATGTTAAAACTGGTTCCACGGGACAGTATCGTCCTGCCCTGTAGGTAGTTTGATATCATTCGGCGTAGGTAAGAGGGAGGATTCCTATGGGAGGGTCTCCAGAATGGTTCTCTACGGTAGGCTGTTAAAAGTGTTTTTGACGAACAAGCAGGATGGCGAGTTAAAGGTTGTGGAGAAGTTCGACCAGCGTCTGGATCCGCCTTATGGTGCCTATAGTTGAGTGGCCCTTACGAAACCCGTGCTGGGCGTCTGACAGCAGGCCATTCCCCCCCCCGCAGTGTCCCGGAGGTGTAGACCGATTGCTTTGGCCAGTGAGCCGGGTAAGCATATAAAGGGGTAGGAGCCAGGGCTTGTACCGGACAAGAGCATCCCCTTCCTCGATGTTGCTACTGCATCTGGATATTCCTTTGTCAATATCGTAATTACGGAGACAGGGATTCCATCTATGCTCAGCACCTTTCCCTTTTCGAGGTGTATCCTGACCTTTTGTAGAGTAACTTCTGTGGGTTTTCTTTATACTTCTCTAGGGTCTTTAGGTAGAAAGCGCGGTCCAAAGGTGAATGTTGGGTGAAGAGCGCTTTGGTTGCTTTCTGCGCCCTGTGTGCGCCATCTTCTATAGGTGGCCCCAGGGGTCGTCCCCAGTTCGTTAAAAAATATCCTACAGGAGCGTTCTTACTCATGGAGATTTCCTTTCGCAGGAGAGCGCGCAGTCTTTTGCACTCAGCTCCGTAGTGTTGCCAGCCTCTCCGTCGATGCAGATTGCCGGATGCGGGTGAGATACCGCCGCGTTTGTAGGCACTTCTGCCTTAATTGTCCAAGCTGCAGCTCATCACTGTTTTGGTGTGCCGCGGTGTCCCAAGCCTGTTTAGGTTGTCAAGTGCAGTAGCAGAAGTAAAAAAAAAGACCCTTCGCTACATCGATCCAGGTAAATTCATGGCCGCTGCCATGACAAATAATACAGAGCTGGCTCAGACGTTTCAGTACGGTGCCCACTGCCGCGTCGGTGTCCGTAAACCGGTCCGGAGAACGGTTTTCCGCCTACCGGTTATTGGGCTCGCTAAGCAGTAGCAGGTCGACTACCTTCTGCTGACCTTATGGAGCATAATTTGGGCATCTCTACTGCCGTTGTAGTTCAGCTGAAGTACTTTATAAACTGGCATCATGTGTGGCGTTAAGAGTTTCCTTTGTACTAGATAACTTTAAAGCCCGGCGGTTCATAGGGGGTAATGCCTGTACCCTCTTGCCGCTTTATTCGGCCGAGATTGGGCACAAGGACCATACCAGGTGAATGCTTTTAAGGTTCAGAACTCTGGTGGCGTCGGGGGAGGCCGCTTAAAGCAGAAACGTCCACCGCCCGGTGGCCCCCTTATGTGTGGGCCAACTACCTCGCCTCCATGACGTCCGCGGTCAGGACCCACCTTAAGGACACAAACGGTTCACTCTGGCGTCCGTCTCCCCGGATGATTTCAGAACCTCGAGAGAGAAGCTGGTCCCTCCCTCTGCCGTCACTGCCATCCCCAGCCGCACGTCACCGCTGGGCAGTTGCTGGACGCCATTTACTCTGACGCGGTAGGCGCTGAGCTCCACTTTTTTTATGTAGGAGGTTGGAAAATACTAATTCTCTATCGGTACTGGCATAAAAGTAGTTATTCTGCTTTTTTCTTCTATATAGTTGTGAGAAATCTACGTCCGCGAGAAAACCAATAGTAAATTTAATGCTCATCATGTTTGTACCAAAGTGATGGTGTTGCGTTACGCAGTTGCCGAATAACTAAGCAGCCATATCGAACGCGATGCCATGCCTACTTGCTAGCATTTTGGCCTGCTTCAACGAGAATGTATGAGAAAGTTACGGCCATATTTTGAGGTCTGTTAAAACTCGGCAAGATATTCTTCGCATTGGAGGGGGAAGGGCGGCAACTCCTTGGCATAATTGCACAGTTCTGAACGTGAAAGCTTCAACGTAAAACATATCAACTATGGTTGTCGGAAAAGCTTAGTTACTCGGCATCTACGTAACGCAGCATTATCACTTTGCTATTTGCTATTCCCTGATAATGGTCTTTTGGGCAAACATTTTTAGTTGAAATGACAGCAATTTACGAATCTGCACGCGAAAGCTTTACCGTAAGACATAGCAACATATTGACTTTTATTACTTTTCTCAATTCAGCTATCTATAGAATTTTCGCCGAACACGCCCGTATAATCGGTTCTTTCATGCGTTGACTGGTTCTCCCGCAAACGTATATTTTGCACAACTATGTAGAAGAAAAAAGGCAATTATAATTAACTACACTTATACATTTTATCCTCACTCCTAAACAAGATGTTTTGTCCCCTCCTTCTATTGGGACTTTTTTCTGTCTGAATAATATTTTAAGTTCTACTAAACCTTAAAATAAGTATATATGGTTATGATATACCCAATACATATATTTAATCAAAGCATTTATTTAATGCAATCAATCAATAAAAGTGAGAACATGACAATTGGGCACCTGCGAACATGTCCACCTTTACGGGGGTCCAGTGTAGGGACCAGCCATCTCTGAAGGGTTCTCCGGGCCGAGGCCGTATTGGCCCGTTGTACCGCCAGCAACAGGCGCTATCTGACAAAATCGCTTGTTCCCCTGTCCGCTGGCTAGAATTAGTCGCTTCTTGACATATATATATATATATATATATATATATTCACGCCATGACGAGAAAAGGTTCTATATATATATATATATATATATATATATCCAATTTCGTCTTTAAAATAAATCAGCAGCATTGGAAATATGGATCATTATAGTAATCGTGATCATAATAGCAGGCGCAGTATCGTCGGCAAACCAGCTCGGTCACTATAAATCTGCACAAAAGAACTTTAGGCTGTGCAGAAGACTACCTAAGTTATTCTTAGTTAGAAATCTGATATGGCATTCCCGACTACAACTACTTATCAATATATGATGGATTTACTAGTTTCGAGCCTAATTTGCTTATCGCCTATAAAGCTTAACACATGTTACTGCTCGCGCCTAAGTGCTGAGTTCATTCTTTAGTAAGTTACTGGTTTCAGAAAAAATGTAGTTGACGGCCAAGATATTTGTTTTGTAGGGCATAAGATGATGGGAAGTGTACGAACATAACATCAATAAACGCAAATTCTAGCCTATAAACACAATCAGCCCTTTATATATATATATATATTTTTTTTTTTAATTGGTGCAGATATATACTAATTTAAGTGGGTCACGCCCACTTAAAATACTATAAAAAACGTATATGTACCATATCTGAATGTTGCATTACTAATATTTTATAATTAAGATGATATGTGTATACCTATATATGGAGCACTCCGTGGCGGCTTGCCAACTGAAAGCGCGTCTATGATCGTGATACTAAAAATACTGGCACTGTTCCATTTTATACTAACGTGGAACAATTCCGTTAAATGTCAAAATATCAATCTAACAGAAAAGCAGAACTGTAACTGTATGCTGTATTCTTACAAATCCGGTTGCCGTAGATGAATGCACGAAAGAGAATGGCAAAGCCCCATGCGTCGCTTCAAAAAACCGGCCAAGTCAACAAGCGTTGTATCTCTGGGGACATATACGACAATCCGTTTGTCAGCCGAATGGTGCGCTGAACTCTGAGCAAAATAGGTTCACACATGTACATAGAGCAGAACAGGATTCAGTCGAAAATTCTTTCTTTATAGCATGCACGGTGCTTTAATGCTTTCTGAGCCACATATTTCGGCAATCCAGACAGCGGTGAGCTTCGAAAGACACACGACTGAATAATGCAGATCAGCAATTCTAATAAATGCTGCAGGGTGTACCCCGGATCGGGCACCCAGGCTATTTCAGGCTAATTCCTTAACTGGCAAACGAAATATTCATATTCAATAATATATACTGAAGAAAGGGTTAAAACAACACAAAACAATACAAACATACAGCACAACACATTTATTAAGGCAACTTCTACTAAGACCGATGTAGGCACGATGGGAATATGCTTAATTTATTTGTCATTTGATATTTATTTCCTAGTACATATATGATGCCACAATTGTCTCCTTGTGAACGTATACACAGGATTAAATTAATGAAAACGTCACACATCCTTCTCTGGTGTAATTTCTGGTGCAGGTTTTTGACAGCTCTGGGGTCTCCTGTCGAATGGTTGAGCGCCTTGCCAACTCGTTGAGTAAGTTAATGGGTCTTCGGGCCAGTTCCCTCTAGTGTCTCAAATGTCAGCAAGCGGAAGTCGTGGGGATACGGAATCTGGCAATCATACTTCTTGCACTTATTGGCCTACGCCAACATAGACGCTTGACTAGTGTTCCGCAGTCTATATATATAGTCGAGCCCGGTAGCGTGGTGGCTTAAGTCTGAACCTCGCAATCGGAGGAGATACACCGTTGCACATTTGTATTTATGGGGGTCCGTCTATGAAGCAATGTGAAAAACAGTTCCGTGGACGTTAAATCTTGGCTGAGAGTCAGCCCGAGGTTGTAAAACAAGGAGAGGAAGAACAAGTTTTCCACAGCTGCACGGCTGATAGTTCGATGGCTCTCTCGACTGATGTTTGTGATAGCCGATGAAACTCTGGAGCCTACGCCTGTTGATTACACGTCAAGTATTGCACAGTCAACGCTCGCGAAAGCTGCTGTCTTGCCGAGTGTTACTTCGATCGAAGAAGACGTTGCTTGCATAGTGACTAATAAATATAGCGTCAAGCGCATTGACAAGGTTAGAAGACAGACTCCGGCTATTCGCAACACGGTAACTAAACGCACTAAAGGCTCTTTTCGAGTTACAATCTATTGCCGCCTGGAGAACACTGATATAAGTATATAGTGAGCTTTTAGACTGTTTCCCTAGGCTCAACTTCAGGGTGCGTCAGTTAAATCCGAACTAAACGTCATCGCCCGTTTCGCAATTTATGTCTAAAGAAAAACAGATATTTCGGTTTTTTTTTACGTGCCGTTAGGTACACTCCTGAGAAACATTTTTATTCAATGCAGACACCACCAGCAGCAATTACACTTTCAATTCTGGCGCGAAAGCGCCTGCAGGCCTTCTTCAAAGTTAGCGGATTGAGATTCTTGAACGACTCGACAATGGCTCTGCGTAGCGCTTCTGTATTTGTATGTCGAGACCTGTTAGTCTCTTGCTCAACAACGCCCCATACATAGAAGTCCAGGTGATTCAAGTCTGGACTGCTAGGGGGCCATATCGTTTTGTCCCAGAACGCCGCCATGTTGCCCCGTAGCCAATCCTGGACGAGATTACTGGTGTGGGCGGGAGCGCCGTCTTGTTGAAAGACGTATTGTCTTTCATTGGACACTCTATCAATCCATGGTTTTACCGCGCTTTGCAGAACACGTAAATACACTTCCTTTGTTACGGTTTCGTGTCTGTCTAAAAAGTGTGGGGGCATTACGTCTCCTTCATTCGACACAACACTTAGGACGTGCACACTGGCAGGATGTTTGGTTCTATGCACGATTGGTACATCCTTAGGGTTCTTTGCGAGCCACCGGTCATTTTTCGAGTTATGTTTTTGGTCAATGGTGAAGATTTTTTTGTCGGAGAAGAATCGAAGATGTCCCGTCATTTCGTGTCCCAAAAAGGTGAGGATGAGATGGCAGCAAGTCATCCTCTTATTTTTCGCAGCCTGAGACAACATCTGTCTGACTTTAAACAAGTAAGACTTGTAGCGCAGTTCTTCGTTGATAATCCGACGCATAGAACAATCACTCATATTGAATTTGATCGCTAAACGCCGCATCGATAGACTTGGATCCTTAAAAACGCAGTTTTGCACCATTTTGATCACTTTTGTCGGCGGTTGTGAATCTTCCTTCCAGGTGTTGCACTACCTAGCCCTGTCCCTTCTGCATCTCTGTAGCGTCGGGCAATGTCGTAGACCGTTGCTCTTTTAAATCCAGTGATGTTGACGATTTCGGCTGGCCGATGTCCGGCACAAAGCAATTGGATAACGGTTGTTCTTCGGTCATAGTCTGGACCCAGGTTGCGGCGGCCGTCCATGATGACCATGCGTTTTGTTCTATTGTGAGTGGGCTGTCTGCTAACGCAAACCGATCTGAATTAACGCCTTCCGTCTATGCTGAGTAGCTCGCCAAAATGTTTCTGGATTTAGCTGACGCACCCTGTAGATGACAAGAGGCGGTATCATTCAAGTGTGGTTCAGCACATCCGAGGAAGCTGCAGAGGCGTTGAAGATCAACAGTGTCTTGAGTATCCCAGTCTTGGCCAAATGTCAAAACTTCGCCAGAAATTGGACTAATCTCAGAGAATCGACAGAGGATTTACCGATGAGAATATTTATCAGGCTCTAAAAAGCGTAGGTGTAGTCTAGGACAAAGGAGAGAGGTATAAACGGCGAGTGTCTGGTGAGCTGATATCCTTCCCTATTGACACGGTAATTCTTCAATTCAGCAAGATTCCGCCAGCGTTGAGATATCTCGGATTTCCCCAACAGCCCTAGTAGCAGCGTCTAGCCGAAGGCTGCAAAAACTCGGCCAGATCTGTTCTCTGCAAAGGTCCGCATACCTCTTTACCCGGGGTTTTTCCGATACGGGCCGTCGAGATTGACAAACATAAAGCGTTAATGAAGTGCAGGCTCCTTCAGCAAAGTAAATACGGCGTATCCAGCTGCCTCAACTGTGAGGGCGGTTGAAACTTCGCCAACCGCTTCTACTAACATCACAGCGGATCCTCACTCCCAGCCGAGTATCACGCCACCCAAGCGTTCATAGGCGAGTGCCGCAAGATCAATAGTCGTCGAGTCGATTGAAGGACAGAAGTTCGTCTTAATGTTCCCGGACTACAGCCGTTCTTATGCGCTAACCAGTCTCTCCTCGCGTGGTACAGACTACCGCACCGAAAGAAAAACCGTCTCGTTCTCTGTGACGTCCGGTAAAGTCCATTGCTAATATAAAAAACCGTGGACACAGCTGGCTGCTATTAAGGACGCTGAAGCCGCTCAAGGAAGTCCTGAATTCCTCTGTCCTAAAGTAGCGCAGTGCTTTCAGGACTTGACTGATCTCCTGGCGCCACAACTGTCGGTCCTTTAGAAAATATATTAGTAGTTTGCTTTGCCTACTTACGGTCCTGTCCGTCTGAAGAGAGAGTCATCCTGCGGGTGGAGTAGGGATTTTTGTCAAAACGGAGATACAAGAACTACGCAACGCTAGAGAGTAATATCCTCTCATGCGTTACGTAGTTCTGATGGATTTGTCCAGGAAATTCGCTTGCATATTAAAAACTCTCGGGGGTTGAGGGCAACCTGATAGCTTTTTACTTATGTCGAGTGGCACATAGCGATATTCTACTTAATATATTTGATGGGCTTTTACCGTAGAGTAGCAGCTTGCCCTGCATTTTAATGTGTGACTCAAATGTCAATGTTATAGCCGACCTTCCGCTTCTAAAATATTTATTCTTTTTTTGACGCGAAAGTATTTGTATCTCTAATTGGAGGCCAACCTTCTCCAGAGTTACAATTTCTTGCAACTACTTCAAGCTGTAGGAAGCATGACTACCTTGGCGTCGCTCGTAGCGGCGGTGGCTTAGGCGGCTAACGCACCGCTCAAAACGGGGAGTTGCCATGGCAGCCATGATTAGCAAAACAATGGCAAGTTCGAGCCCCGGCCTTACTGGTTGTATTTGCTGGACGTGGTTGTCATTGCCCTGCTGCTACAGACTCCTGCTGGAGAAAGCCTATATCAAATCTAGTTACAAGAACGCGATGACGATAGATGCATTTAGACGAAATCGTGCCACGGGCAACTTAGCCCATTACGAGCTATGGGCTCGTAGTGGGCTAAGTTGTATTTAGCCCACTACGAGCTAATGTGGCTAACAGTTGGTTAGCTAACTAAAATGTGGTTGTCAGAGCATTAAAAAACAAGTTGTCAGATCGGGTCATTAAAGCCTTGTGGCTGAATGTCGTTGATGCCCCTGATGCCGACTCTGCTTTTGAGGCGCTCTGGGTCACGCTCAAATCCATACATGACAAAACGTTTCCTACGCTGGAACCCAATCTTATCTCAGGAATACGGGACAGGTGTTGTTTCTGCAGGTTTTCGCAGATTAAGAAACAATGCTAACAAGCTTTCCCGTAGATATAATCGACTAAAAACACCAGAGACTAGGACGGCGTACTTATCTTCCAGAAAAAGATATATACAACCGCTGTCCGTGCGACAAGAAAACGTTCTAGGCGGCTCTGGAGATTCATAAATAAGACGTGTGGAAGGGGTCGCGAAGGAAAGCTTCGGCATTGTCTACAAGCTCCGGTGATTTGTTTACTGATGCCAAGCGTATTTCAAATGAACACGTCAATCTGCCACGGTTGGTCGTCGCACTGCAAATCACTTGATTCAGGGGAAGATAGTCAACCTGTTTTAGAAAAACTATGGAAACAATAGTGGATGAGTTTGCTTTCGTTTTCGTTTCCCGTCTCGAGGTAGTGGGGATCATGGAGTCTTTCCGAGCCGGCTCGACGTATTGCACCCTTGGCGTGTCTGCGAAACTTCAGAAGCTGGTGACTCTATTTGTATTATGGGACTCGGTTTATGGTATTGGCCTCTCGTTTCAAGCCAAATGTGTTTCCAGACTGTTTGGAAACGTCTCATGTCGTTGTCCCGCTATGAAAGAGGAAGGGTGACGGATATCTGCCATTAAATTACCGTCCCACATCTGTTGTTAACTGCGTCTCAAAAATATTCAAGAAAGTCTTATAGCGTCGACTAAATTGTCACTTCGAGCACATTGACTTCCTTTCGCTTGATTAGTTTGGCTTTTGCCATGCGTGGTCAACGGATGCGGCGCTTGTGGAATTGTGTGAACAATTGTTTTACGCAAGGTGTCATTTGCTTCAACCATCAATAATCACAAGTTGATGACATTCTTCTAACATAGTCGTTGTTTATACGAATTCATTGTGGCAGTATGCTTTTGACTCTGTAGAGGTTATGAAGATCTGTTCGGTTGTTGTTTACTCGATGTGACGGCTCCTTTAAATGGCCTCGATCATAATGTTTATACTCAACTTACTTGGCACACCTTGGCGGCGTGTTCTTCACGGTCGATTGGTTTAATTCCTACCTTACGGGTTAAACGCAGACCGTCAGGATCAGTACGGTGGAATCGTGTAGTAGTGAATCTCTCCTGCCTGGTCAAGTATCTGGGCGTAATTTTTCATGATAAACTAGGGTAGCAACCACACTTAGACTGTATAACTCCTAAATGCTATGCTGGCAATTCAGCTTTGCGACGCGTGAAATAGCTCGGGGTTTCCATGGAAGGTGTGTTGATTTCTGACAATTCATTCGGGATTTGGACTTTGCTACTCAGCACCCTAAGTGTATAGCTGATGAGTTCTCATACGTTCTTACTACTGCTGCTAGGTTAGTCGCTACCTGGTAGATTTGCAGGACGAAGCTTATCGTATTGCGAATTATAGAGACTCCTAACTAAAGCTGAGGTAGCCGTTGTCTAGTATAGGAACACGCCCTGCTACTTGTGATTACTTGTGATGTTACATACGACCGTTGAAGTATATAATTTTTATTATCTCACACTATTATTTTATGTCACTTTTGTACAATATCATTATTTTTGTAAGATTTCAAGCATTGTAAGAGGCAGTTCCAATAAAAAAACACGTTTATATATATATATATATATATATATATACACGGTGTTGCAGAAATTTTCATAATAGATACAGGGAATTGTAGAGCTCGTTAAAGCATGGTCTCTGAAAAGTCTTGTTTCGGAATAAGAGTGAAATTACGACAATTTGTGACACTAGTGTTTTTGCCCGACATAGGAGCATAAAATGTGCTGTTTCGAGACAACCAGTCCTCCTATACAGAAACTAACCTTACCGTCGTGCATACCGTCGTGTTTCTGAGAAAATTCTGCTCCATCTGAATATACAAGGCCGGTCAAAAGACGCGACATGGTCGCTTAGAAGAGATCTCGCCAAAAATGAAGTTCTCTATTAGCGTTCACGCCAAATACTTCAAAATCATAACCCTACAACCACTCACAGCGCTCAAAACATATTCAGCAAATGCGCATTTCATTACGATCATTTTGTTACCAAACTTATGGCAATGCTGTGGTTGTGGAGTGATGACGATTATTCGGCGAACATGTCGAGATTAAGTGCATGAAAAATGACGCGCCGCGGCTGTCGCGCGTCGGCGGTAGTGAACGTCGCCACACAGTCATTTTACATGCACTTAACCTGGATTGCCCTCCGAAAAATCGTAATTAGTCCGCAACCACAGCTCGCATTGACATAGATTTAGTACCAAAATGATCGTCATGCGCATTTGCTGAATATGTCCGTTTTGAGCGCTGTAAGTGGTTGTAGGGTTATGATTTTGAAGTATTTGGCGTGAACGCTAATAAACAACTTTATTTTTAGCGAATCCTCTTCTAAGCGACCATGTCGCGTCTTCTGACAACCTTGTATATTCTTCAGATGGAGCAGGAACACGACGGTGTGCTTAGTTTCTGTATAGGAGGACTGGTTGTCTCGGAACAGCACATGTTATGCTCCTATGTCGGGCAAAAACATCAGTGTCACAAATTTTAGTAATTTCTCTCTCACTCCAAAACAAGACTTCTCAGAGATCATGTTCCATTGAAAAAAAAAACATTTGATTTAACGGCTCTACAATTCCCTATATCTATTATGAAAAAGTTCTGCAACACCCTGTATATATATGCGAGGGCGATTTGACAAGTCCTAGTTTTTAGAATTGTGAAAATTAAACTAGATAATTGAACATACAGGCCAACTTTCGCGCCAATCAATAGTTTGGTTTTAAAAAAGTGATCAAGACAAAGTCAAACGATTTGTAAGGAGTCGAAGATAAAGAAGCAAGGAATCTGCATACACTTACGTGTTAAAATCAAATCATATATTTTACAGTGGTGGAAATGTTACCAAGTGTACATGATGTACAAGCAGTATCCCGACATACTGTGTATACGTGGTACAAAGAATTTCGCAACGCATCTGAACAGACCAGAAATGACCTTTGCTTGGGAAAGCCGTAAACGTCGGTAACAGAAAGAAACGTTGAAAATTATTATCTGCTAATTAAATGTATCTATAATAATAATAATAAATCTTACTCAGTAATCGCCGAATTACTATCAGGGGGATAGCTAAGGAGTTGGAGATATGTTATAAATCAGTTGTGGTCTTGACCCTTATTTTAGATGTTAGAAGACTGTCAGCGAAGTTCTTTCCAAAAATGTTGAACCTTCTAATAAATTAACGCCCGTCGGGAAATGTCCAAATTGAACCTTTAAGCGAGAGCAGAAGACCCTGGGTTCACCCAGAGAGTGAATACAGGAAGAAGACGAGTCATCAGCATAGGGTTACAACACTGAGAAAAAGCCCAATCGTTTCAGTGGTGCTTCCAAAGGTAGAGCCGATCCAAGAAATTCAGAAAAGGCAGATTCAAGTCCAAGGTTTTTTTACCGTTTTTTGCCACTAGTCACTCCATCTTTTTTTGTCACCTGGACCTACGGTCAAAGAGGAATACTGTCGCAAAATTTTAGGAATATTGCGCGAGTAGGTTCGACGCAAGACGCCTGAACTCTGGGCAAATAAGTTTTAGATCCTTCAACAAGACAACGCACCAACGCACTGACACATGCATCATCATTGAGTTCGGATTATTTAATGAAAAACTCGATGTCTATGTTTCCGCAACCTTCCTATTCATCAGACCTGGCTTCCTGCAACTGTTTTCTGTTTCAAACCATAGAGAGGTGGAATCTATGATGTGAATCTCTGGTCACAAGACGTCGGTTGGGTTGTAGTGATGCCTACCTGTTCTGCGCGACTATTGCTGGCGAGTCTAAGATATAAGAGAAGTGCTTGAACTTTATTAAGTTTTCCCTGAACTGAAGAAGAGCAGGGGTTTTCGTGAGTAACGCGTACTTTACCTTATCTAGTTTATGAGATCCTCTCATATTGTAACGTTGTTGTGTTACGCTAAGTCAGCTTGGGGATGTAGACTCATCCGGACGGGTACTGCAGCCAGAGGGACTCAGGAACGATGAATGACGACACGTAGCATTGGGTCTAATGCAAAGCACGGCCGAGCAACGGATGATTATTAAGCCATGCTGCTCGGTCTATTTATTGGTTCACGAGGCACCGCGGCGTGCTGACACCCCAAAGGGTGTCAGAACCCGCTCTCAAATCGGTCGAAATGTACAGCAGTTTGTGTTTGTTTCGTATAGGAATACAGGTTAAGTGACTGTTTGACTTGGACTGCCGATCATAGGTCGACCCTCTCCCGATGTCGGCCGATGATCGTTTGGACGGCGGAGGACGTTGGGGTTTCGGCGCGAAAGGCTGTGGCTGTTCTCGGCTGGCTGGTTGAGACATGCATCATTCGGTGAACGTTGTGTACGTTGAGATTCTGGCGCGGGCGCTGTAGCCGTTGGACGTGGTCGGTTAGAACTGAATTGCTAAAATGCGTACACAGTAACTTCGTTACACTGCCCCCCCCCTCTGAATTGGCTCGTCCCGAGCCAACAGTGGAGGTCTGGCTTGTGTTAGTTGACAGGTCGGTTTGTTGAGATTGAAGATTGGTCTGTAAAGGTCGGCAATTCATACATGTTGTTGATCGCCGGAAGGTCACTGTCGTCCGATGTGTCGCTCGGACAGTTTGGGTTGAATGCAGGCTTGCTGTCACTTGAGACATCTCTCGCCTGGGCGGAGTAGTGGTGTGGAGTCGGCACGGGCGTGCACTCCCGCGCGGTGGAACTCTCGCTTTCAGTCTTTACACTCCTCCAGGCGATGTCCCAAATAGTTTCACAAGCAAATGGCGCTGGGCGGACGGCAAATGGTTCAACTATGTCTATCTCTGCGCAACTTATCCGGGCGACTTGTACGCTTTTAAACCGGGCAAGAATGAACGCTGGTTATGGTCCTATTTCGGTCTTGTTTTGCGCAACTTACCAGGGCGAATTGTACGCTTTTAAACTGGGCAAGGGTGAACGCTGGTCATGGTCGTATTTCGGTCTTGTTCTGCGCAACTTACCCGGGCGGCTTGTACGCTTGTAAACCGGGGTAAGGACGAACGATGGCACTATGTCTTGAACTCTGTCGTTCGTGGTCGGGGTTGATCGCTTATCGGATCTCGTCGAGTATGGATGGTGTCGTGGTCGGCGTCGGTGGCCGTGGTCGGGGAGCGTCGTCGGCTTCGGTGGCCGTGGTCGGGGTGCGTCGTCGGCTTCGGTGGCCGTGATCGGGGAGCGTCGTCGGCTTCGGTGCCCGTGGTCGGGGAGCGTCGTCGGCTTCGGTAGCCGTGGTCGGGGAGCGTCGTCGGCTTCGGTGGCCGTGGTCGGGGAGCGTCGTCGTGGATGTGGCTGTAGTCGGCACTGCGGTCATGGTTGTTGTCGAAGTCGTGGTCAGCATTGTTGTCGTGGTCGTGGCTGTCGTTGGCGCTCTCGTCGTGGTCGTGGTCGGCATAGTTGTCGAAGTCGTGGTCGTGTTGGCGGAAGGGGGTGGACTGGCGTTCGCTGTTTGGTCGATGTTAGTGGTCGGTCGTGGTTCGGCCGTGCTCGGTCGTCGTTTGATGCGGTCCGTGCGCCGTGTCGTCATGTCCTGGCTGGGCAGATAGAACTGTCGTTCGTCCGGAAACCTTTGATTGCCCATGATGGCTGAAGTGGCGGTCGGCGGTAGAGATAGCTGGATGCGAGTCTGGGTCTGTTGAGCTGGCTCGATGGGAGCCTGGAACGGTAGACGTGGCTGGACGGGAGTCTGGAACGATTGGCGTGACTGGACGGGAGTCTGGAACGATTGGCGTGACTGGACGGGAGTCTGGAACGGCTGACGTGGCTTAACGTGGGTCTGGAGCGATTGACGTGGCTGAACGTGGGTCTGGAACGTTGACATGGCTGGACGTGAGTTTGGAACGATTGACGTGGCTGGACGGGGGTCTAGGTCTGTGGACTGGTATTGATTCTCTTCGTCGCGTCCTGTGTGCTGTTTCGTCGTCGTCCATTGTCGCTTCGGTTGGTTCGCCGTCCGTTGGTAGAGAGATCGAAGTATCTCCACCAAATGTAGCGTTGCTGACTGGCATCGTCCGTTGTCGCCTCGGTTGGTTCGCCGTCCGGTGGTAGAGAAAGATCGAGGCATCTCCACCAAATGTAACGTTGTTGTGTTACGCTAAGTCAGCTTGGGGATGTAGACTCATCCGGACGGGTACTGCAGCCCGAGGGACTCAGGAACGATGAATGACGACACGTAGCATTGGGTCTAATGCAAAGCACGGCCGAGCAACGGATGATTATTAAGCCATGCTGCTCGGTCTATTTATTGGTTCACGAGGCACCGCGGCGTGCTGACACCCCAAAGGGTGTCAGAACCCGCTCTCAAATCGGTCGAAATGTACAGCAGTTTGTGTTTGTTTCGTATAGGAATACAGGTTAAGTGACTGTTTGGTCGACCCTCTCCCGATGTCGGCCGATGATCGTTTGGACGGCGGAGGACGTTGGGGTTTCGGCGCGAAAGGCTGTGGCTGTTCTCGGCTGGCTGGTTGAGACATGTCTTGTTCGGTTGAGACATGCATCATTCGGTGAACGTTGTGTACGTTGAGATTCTGGCGCGGGCGCTGTAGCCGTTGGACGTGGTCGGTTAGAACTGAATTGCTATAATGCGTACACAGTAACTTCGTTACAATATAACCTGGGTGCCGTAGGCCGGCATCGGAGCAACATTCAGGTCAAGAGTGATTTTAGCGTGCTCAGAGTGTACTGTTGGGGCTTGCAATTGTCGACATCGAGAATATACATTTCCTCACCTGTTCAACTATGTGTTGTCTGAATGTTATGCCCTTTAACGTTAACCCCAATGTAGCAGAAGGTGGTAACGAACCCGACTGCACCAGAACTAAAACATTTAGAACGAGCAAGCGGTCAGGTACAATTTAAACTGGGAACTTAAACATTTTAATGTTTAGAACCTTGCTAATAGCCGAATGTGTGGAGTGTCGGGCGAATATATACATATATATATATATATATATATATATATATATATATATATATATATATGGAAGAGGATTAAGAATAAACTAACTAAACAGACAGTGCAGGGTTGGGTTTCTAATTTTACAGTTCCAGGTGACATTTATACTAGTCAGACAAGCTGATGCCATGACAGAGCATTTGAAATATAACTAAAATTAGAAATGTCCTACAGTTAATCGTGAGCAAATGCAGCAACCTTGTATAGTTGACTTACTGTGTTTTGTTGGGTATGCCACAGCACACAAACCAGGGACGTTCGCCCATTTTTTAATCCCATAAGTACTCAAAGTGCAACGGATCTTTGTTCTTGTCTCTCTGTGCTTAGTTATATGGCCATCATATTGTGGCCGTTTGCTTTGAAATCTTCAGAAAACTCCTCCTAGAGAACAAACAGATAAATGTTTTGTGTCAATGTGTTTTGTACATTGCATACTAGAAGTCGAACACCAATTTAACAATTGGAGATATACCGGAACTCGACAATAAAAATTACTGCAGTAATAATAATAATAATAATAATATATATATATATATATATATATATATACGACGCCTGGTAAATTATCAGAGTACATATTTAGTTTCCTCTGACTTTATATAAAAGGGCATTTATACGGACAGGTTAGCGACGGAAAACGACTGTCAGTAGGAACTGAACTGACTGCGTTAGTTACTTACGCAACCGAAGACTTTGGGGCGTTTGGATTCGAATCCTTCGATCTCATTTCATGCCAGCCAGCTAACCGTCCATTCCACACTGAATCGAATCTCTGAATAGTTTGTTTCAACTGGAGGCTCTCATGAATTTTATATTGGTTTTTAAGATGAATGAATCGTATAAGTGCGGCATCGGTGGCGGCCGCCGTGGCGGGAAAGGCGGTAGCAAAGGGAGGTATTGTGAATGCGAATTTCGTTTTACCAGTGCTAATCAAGTCTCGGAGGCTAAACCGCCCCGCTCACGAACGCAAGCCCTTCCAGCCAACTTTAATCGAAAGTCTTCTACCTGTAACATATATATATATATATATATATATATATATATATATATATATTAAGGACATGCGATTTAGTAATTGACACTCTTCTAGTCTTAGGTAGTCTAACTCGCTTTGATTGATTAAAGGCATGCATAATGACTAATTTTGGTAGTCTACGTGCGACTATGGAACATGGCTTCCGTCTCGAGGAACATGGTGACATACGAATATCAGAGAATTGTGCTTTAGAAGAGGTGCTCCGTATACTACCATATGTGCTCCAGTATGCGTTACAAAACGTATGGCACTGAGTGTTTGCCTATTATTATATGTTATGTACGCATCTCACATAGCCGAGATGATTGACACATGCAAGGCCAGACCAGGGGCGAAAGGCGATTCGAATTCCAACATGCTGTACATGCAACTATATGGGGCACGTAGCTCACGTAGACTGCCAAAGAGATGAAGCGGTAGAAGCATTGAGGTTATACTCTTGTTAGAGCAGCCCCAACGGCAGCCTGGAAGCACTCGAGAAAAAGGCCGAATAGCAGCATGGGAGAATCCGTCAATGAAGCCACAAATGGAAAGGTCGTAATGGCTACGGGGACTGCCGCGTGGCATCGGAAACGTGGATGTCGCAGCGGGCGAGCAAGAGAGGGCGAGCACACCTTGACTGGATGGGTAGCTAGCATGAACCTGCATCTGCAAAACGATGACAAATACCTGATATTTCACAGGGCCGGATATCAGTCAACGGTGGATCTAACTCTATGCAACGACACAATGGCCACTAAAATAAAAAGACGGAAGGAAGAAAACCGTCGCGGTCCAGGAAGATTTATACCCACCTTAAATAAGAAGTAGAAGACGCAAAGCTCTTTTACTAGAAATAGCAGAAAGCAAGAAGCTATGCTGGCGACAGATCATAAAGGCAACAGAAAACGAACTATGGGGAAGCCTTACAAAATGGTCAGAGAGATAGGGGGCAGGCCCCAAAAGTGACACTGGCAGATACGGAAGTCGTAGACATTTTAGACAAACTTTAACAAAAGGTTACGAGGCAATATGGAAGAAACATTTATGGCGTTTGCGGAGCAGTACGGCCTTCTGTCGAGCAACTAGTGCTACTTCGTAAGTACAGATCAGTTCTGACAGCAATGCAGCGAATAACGGCCAAGGCTGGCTTGCTTCGTAGATCGTCCATATACAAACGGAAGTTACTTGTTGCAATCCTTCTGTATGCTAGGAATGCTTTTAACAGTCTACCGTGAAGAGAGGATTTAGACACCCTGGTAAGATAAAAGGCCCTCCCTTGCTCGCGGGGTCTGTCTTGGCATACCTGGAGGGCAGAAGAGTTTTTAAGGGCCCAGTGGAGATGGCCATGACGACTAGAGCCCCACAAAAGCAAACTCTGTCCCCCCTATTGTGGAATATAACATATGATGACGTCCGGAGACAAAAATAAGTCCCACAGGGAGTGGATAATAACGTGCGCTGTTGACCTGGTTGTCATAACTCAAGCAAGGACAGTGGAGGAACTTAAACTAAAGACAAGCAAAACTCTCCGCTCGACCAAAAGAATAATGGAAGGAGCTGGGCTACAACTCGACCCGGAAAACAGCAAGACAAACATTTTTTTTGGCAGGCAGGAAAAAAGTGGGCAACCTGAAACTGATGATGGCAGGCCAGGTAATCAAGCAAGTAACTACAGCCGGACACCTTGGCGCCCTACTAGATAAGGGTTTTAGATGCACTAGTTAAGACTAAGGTTTTAGATCCAAAATGTCGACGACTGTACCCATCATGGATTTTGTTGAAGAGGTTCGCAGAAACCTTATGTTAAAAAAGACAGTCGCCGGCGTATTTATATATATATATATATATATATATATATATTATATATATTGAAATGAATGTGTGCAATTATCTACAAGAAATGTCAATAAACAAACAGTTAAAACAGTTGAAGGTGCACTAGATGCACCGCCAAGGCGGCTAAAGTTGCTAACGCGATGACTATTAATGTCGGTTATCGAATCAATCGCAGTCTTCGGAGCGCCCGCCTGGTTGCAGTACACCCTGAAAACGAAGACGGCAAGAAAGAGCCTCAAGAGCACTGAGAAAAAAAGAAGGTTAAGAAAACAAGAGCCGGAGTCCAACGAAAATTCGGAAAGGGAAAATTAATGAGGCGGTGACAGGAAGAGCGGTATGCCATCTCTACATGCTCACCTGACACTGGGTGAAGTATACGAGGGCATTGACGATGACCCAGAATACACTCATCCTGAAATTCAAGGGATCAGGGCAAGCAAGCGCAAGTGCCATAGTGCTGCTAAGTTCCAGATGAGCTAAAGTAGAAGAAAAACGAGGTGTCAGAACAACAAAGCCCACCGAGATGTAACATTAGGATGCTAGTGGAGTATATACGTATGCGGACAGTATCGGCCTGGAAGCTTGGCGAGAAATTGGCAACTGCCGTGATGAAAGCGTATATATATGTATATCGTATCTAGGACATTTGAACACTGTTAGTCATGTGTTCATTATGAGGTTTGCAGGCTATAATGTAGTTGCCGAGCGCTTTGGCGGAACACATATGTACATACTCCGCAACTGCATCATAGCCCGCAAACCTCATAATGAACACATGACTAACATTGTTCAAATGTCCTAGATAGGATTGATCAAACGTGGTGTGAAAATGAATGAGTGAGTGAATAGTTTCTCATTTTTAAGTAAGAGGACAAAAAGTCCCAGTAAAATTGCGAGCCGCTATATTGCCGTTTCAACATTTAACTTGCCAATTCCTGTTGGTGACCATATAACACTCGCATACATTTTTATATCAAACATACGTCATTGCGTCAAATGCAGAAACCACACTCTTAGCATGATCAATAAGACAAAATTCTTAGGCGTTGTCTTGGATTCCAGATTATCATTTGAAGCTCATATAGATCACATTCGTAAAAAAGTTGTAGGGAGCATCGCTGCCCTGTTCAAGAGCCGTAATATTCTGCCCGGTGACTGTCTACTCGTCATGTATTACGCCTACGTCCATAGTTATCTGACCTACGCAGTTGAAACATTTGGAATGACTTATATGCGTTTTTTATGTCCGTTACATCGCCTGCAAAAAAGAGCCTTGCGCGTAATATTGGGATATCCACCATGGGAATCCATGCGTTATAAATACGCAGAGATGTCGATTCTGCCTTACCCTCTGCAAATAGAGATGTGCGCCGTAACTGAGATCAAACGAATCTTAATGGGACTTCATCCCAACCTGCTTAATCTTTCCCATTACATCTACCATGAACACAAGGGGATCACACACACAACTTCTCATCTTGTATGCAGCTTCATGTAATTAATCTCGTTTCTCAATATCAAATCTCGGTGCCACATATTGGAACAAGCTCCCCCCAGGTGTGCGCGCAACCTCTTCTTTGACAATATTCAAACAAAGTGCTAAGCAATACTATTTAGGTACCTTACTCTAATATAAGCCGAACACGATAATAATATAATCGTAATGACAATAAGTAAAATTATAAGAAAATATGCAATATAAACACTCCATTCTAGCCTTTGATGGCTTTGAGGAGCTGTGAACCTATGTACAAATGTAAGCCACTCATGAGAATAATAAAACCTATCTATCTATCTATCTAAAACGATATCGACCTGGGCTGAGAGCTTATTGAGTATCCACCATACTCTCCGGACCTTGCACATTCTGATTATCACTTATTTAGGCTCTCCAAAACCCTTCGCTTTGATAAACATATACGTTTTTCGAGGACGGCCAAAATGAGGTAGAACACCTTGTCGTCTCCTAGAAACAAGACTTTTATAAAGGAGATATCGATGTTCTAGTTGATCGTTGATTTTTCTTAATTGTGATTTTTTGTTGTTAATTAATTTTCTTAACTGTGAATAAAAAAGGAGGGACTATATGATGATTAACTAAACCCGCATGCTCCTGCAAATTGGTGCTTTTGCTTGAGGCAAAAAAGGGCAAGAACATTTCCATCAATCCAATAGACTCGTATATTCATGTATTAGTCGGACATTCAACAGTGTATTAAATAAGTTTTTTGGCGTTTTTATATGCATCCACACACAGTGGATTTGGTAGTGGGAATTATACGCGGTAATCCTGTAAGTAATTATTCGCACTAAAATAGGAAACATCTTACACAATTAGTATGCATTATTACAATCAGTTGCTTTTGTAGAATAGAAATGCAGTAAAAGGGAGATGTTTGATCCCCGAGTGGTATTTGCATCGGTGTCAGCCCTAAGAGTCGGCTTTTATTTAGACACATTACGTACGTAGCACCGCCGAGCGGCTCATAGGCTCAGTCAACTATGAGTGTTCGATTTATATAAACTTTTTGCTTTGCTGCACACTGCGACCAACAGCTCTAGTTAGCGGCCGATAGCGGCCCCTTGTAGCCAGCAACGTGTGTTTATCGTATAGAAAAAGTTGGCCCGGTTTGGTCGGGACTTCAGTGTAAAGCAGCGTTTACACGCGCTCAGTACTCGGTGTTCCAGCCATGGAGTATATAGGACACGCCGGCCGCTTTGAATGTTGTCCCATCGCGGACGCATACCGCCGTCAGCCTCGTACGAAGGTGATGTGCAAAGGTAAAGTTCGTGCTGCCTCTTCTATCGTACGTATGAAGGGTAGCTGGCTTGGCCACGTCACGCGCAACGCCGTGGTCGTGTGCACTGTAAGGACGAGGAGCCCGCCATGGCCACTCCCTTACCGTCTCCGGAGACACAGGCCGTTCAGTTGAACGGGATGGACAATTACTGAACTGTTAAAAACCACTCAGTCCGATACACTGGGCTGTTCAACTGAAAAAGTTGAAAAGGCTGCGATGTGCAGCTAGGGTCAGCGGAAGCTGACCCAATTTTTAAAAACGTTTCATTTAATTGTGCCTTATAAAATGTTTCTTTATTTCTACGCCGCCAGCTACTACACGTCTTACTATATATATAGAACTGTCCAATGTTGTTTGTTCCTGGCCGAATGAAGAGGGACTCAAGGATGCTATGTAAACTGATGGAAGCTTCCTTAACAACGGAAGCTTTCATGTAGCACAATTACAACCTTTCCAGCCAATTGGCCGACCCGACCTTTGAGGAATATGCCATAAACGAGATAGATCTGGGTATTTACAGAACTAGAACGATGAAGATAGTACTTAGAGGAGAGCACGGGAGACGGACAGCGCACGAAATCATGTGGATATCACCAGCCTTAAAAATCGTTCAAATCTCTCGAGAACGGCCCAAATGAGACACAACACTACCTCTTCGTCTCCAGAAAACAAGACTTTTACAAAAGAGGGATCGAAATGCTAGTTAGTTGATCGTTGGCAAGTCATTGAAAGAGGGGTAGATTATTACCTTAGGAAGCAAACGGTTCACTCTGGCGTCTGTCTCCCCAGATGATTTCAGAACTTCCAGAGGGAAGCTGGTCCCTCTCTCTGCCGCCACTGCCATCCCCAGCCGCACGTCACCGCATGAAGGAACCAATCATATCGACGTATTCGGAGGAAAATTCTGCGCAGGAGGGTACTTCACTAGCTTGCGTAGTGAAAAGCGAATAGCCAGATTGAGGAAAATCATAAAAAGTCGATATGTTGTTATGTCTTACGTTATTTTCGTGAAAAATCTTAATTTTTTTTCATTACGACCAAACATGTGCGTCCAAAAGACCAGTCTCACGCAATAGCAACTTAATTTAATGCCCACCATTTTCATACCAAAGTGATGGTGCTGCGTTACGTAGTTGTCAAGTAACTAAGCTTTTTCGATAGCCATATCGAAACTGAAGGCATGCATACTTGCATAGGGTGTATCAGAAAGTTAGGTACAAATTTCGAGGTTTGGTAGAACTCGGCAAGAGATTTTTTTTTTTTTGTGGAAGAAGGGGTCGACAACGTCTTGGCAAAATGTTACGGTTCTGAACGTGAAAGCTTTAACGTAAAACGTAACAGCTATGACTGTCGGAAAAGCTTAACTACTTGACAACTACGTAACGCAGAACCATCACTTTGGTACGAAAATAGTGGGCATAAAATTAGCTAGTGCATGAGAGTGGTCTTTTGGGCGTATATTTTTCGGTCGTAATGGAAAAATTTTACGATTTTTCACGAAAAAGCGTTAACGTAACATATCGACTTTTTATGACTTTATTTAATCTGGCTATTCGCTTTTCGCTACGCAAGCTAATAAAGTGTCCTCCATTGTGCATAATTTTCCTCCAAACATGCCGATATGATTGGTTCCTTCATGCGTTAACTGGTTCTCCCGCAAAGGTAGACTTCGCACAACTATGTAGGAGAAAAAAGGCAGAATAACTGCCTTTATAAACTTTACTCTCTCTCCTAAACAAGACGTTTCCGCGTCCTCCCTTCATAGGGAAAAATTATTTTCTTGCCGAGTTCTATCAAACCTCGAAAGAAATACATTTTGATACAAATGATCCTGTATATATACATATATATAAATAAATATGTATATATATATATATATATATATATATATATATATGTATATATTAGATAATAATAACGAAACACCTAGAGAAATTGACAACCTTTTAGCTACTAAATTTAACTCACGCACACTTGGGGCGATTAGAAGCCAACGTAATTCTCAGGCGCATAAGGATCTGGTAGAGAACCTCCGTAAAAAGAGGTCTCACCTGGATCTTAACCCTGACGGATCTGAGCTTCCTGGGCCTAGTCGGCCTCGATAATCTGAATTAGATGGCCCCTATAATCCCTCCCAAAAAGATATTATTATATCCAAAATACAAGCCTTACAAACACATTTCCCAAACGCAACATAATTTCATCAGACCTTACTCATCTGTCAAATATTATTTGCTTAGGTGAGAACCACACTGTCGCCTCAAACGACTTTCAAACAAAACATTTTATACACACTGTCCGACGTCGTGCTTTTCGAGAAACACCTTCCACTGAAGCGCGAGCATCTAAAAGGCAACAGCGACGTCAAGACTACGCAGCCACTCAAACACTTTTTAGCCAAAACCGAACCAAATGCGCTCATGAGGTGCTGGACGGCAAACACACCATACACAACATGCAGGCCACCAAAGTTGTAGACCACTAGGCCAACACGATGACACAACCACCCCCTGAACCACTCCCTTGCCCCGTATAGATTCCCAACTCTGATCTCTTCAAGGTTTCCCTCCCTATTTCCCTAAAGGAAACCCACGCAGCTCTCCGCAGACCTTCTAAATCACTAGGCTTGGACGGGACTTGTCTTTCGTCCCTCCGTAAACTCCCGCTAGAAGTAGTTGTAGGATAGCAGTGTCCGTTAAGCAGCGCGGGCATAGACAGCCTCGGTTAGCGGCAATGCCGAAGCGAGCTAAATCATGGCGCCAATTAGAAGATGCCGCCACCCTACTAGCGAAGACGCGGGAAGTCACTAAATGCGCGGGCAATCTGTGAGTATATAAAGAGGCATGAGAATAAATTAGTTAGTAGTCGTTGGTGCGAGCCAGGCAGAGGACGTGTGTTGTTTGAGCGAGAGAATGGCGAACTCGTAACGATCGCCGCCCGGTCATGGGGGTGGTGGACACTACAACTGGCGCAGTCGACAGGATCCGGAAGAAAGAAAAGGCAGTGCAACAATGCACACAGGTCTGCCACCCCCACCTCCGGTTCTGCGATCCATGGACCGGCCAACAACACCGTCGAGGAAATGGCACCAGGCACGGAGCCGGAGGAAGACGGCGAGGTGACTACGTCAGGATGGTGACGAAGCTGTTCAACGGAGATGTTCAAGCAACACAAGGGAACAGCCGTTGCCGACGACGAGTTCGGCAGCCGTTGCCGGTGAAGACAACGGTAAGTACTTAGCGGCACTGCGGTGACTGGTGGTAACGTGCTAGCTCGACGTTCGAACCCTGGTGTTGAGGAGCCACCTCATTCTGGGGCGACAAGGCCACAGGTGAGAGAAAAGCTCCTCCTCGAAGAGGCCTTGCGGGTCGAACTGGACGGCCGCGCTACACGAGAAGAGATGCGTCACGGATGCCAGATGGATCGCAGGAGGAAACGAGTAGGTGAACGATGTTCGGGAAGCGAAGGGCCACAGGAAAGAAGCCAAGGCTGTCGGCAGGGCGAGAACGCGGAGCAGGTGGATCGTGCGCGGATGGAAAAGCCACTAGTACGGGACAGACGAACAGGCCCTAACGGCCGCGTTACACGTGGAGAGGTGCGTCACGGAGGCCAGTATGGATTGCGGCACGACACGAGTTGGTGAGCGAGGGCCGGCGGAACGAAGCGGACCTAGGCTGGCGGCAGAGCGAGAACACGGAACGGATGGATGCCAGGCGTGCGGATGGACGAGGCACGAGTACGGGGCCGAAATGTTCCCGGCAAAAAAGTGAGGAGCCGAAAGTGTGGCAAGTTTGGCCATTTCGGCCGGAAGTGTACGAACGCGGCAGAATGTGCAGGCGATCGGCGTGGAGGAGCGGCCACGCTGGGATCGTTGGGCCAACGGCGAATGCCTGGAGGCGGCGGAGGATGCACATGGGGATGAGCGAGCGCGAGTGGACGAACCGAAGAAGCACGCAGACGGGAGAAGCACGGCAGTCGGAACCAGGTTCGTGCGGTCGTGCCCGGCGACTGGGTCAGTATACGGAGTCCAGCCGCCGCCGGGTGCGCCACATGATGAACATGAGGACGACAGCGCACCGCTCTGAAGGACGTCCACGGCGGGTTAGACGCGCACCAAGCCATTTACGGGAGTTCGTGAGTAAAGACGGGATAGAATTCAAAACAAGCCTGCAAAGGGGGGATAATGTAGGATAGCGGTGTCCGTTGGGCAGCGCGGGCATGGAGAGCATCGGTTAGCGGCAATGCCGAAGCAGGCTAAATACATGGCGCCAATTAGAAGATGCCGCCACCCTACTAGCGAAGACGCGGGAAGTCACTAAATGCGCGGGCAATCTGTGAGTATATAAGGAGGCATGAGAATAAATGAGTCAGTAGTCGTTGGTGTGAGCCAGACAGAGGACGTGTGTTGTTTCAGCGAGAGAATGGCGAACTCGTAACAGTCGCCGCCCACCCAGGGGGTGGTGGAGACTACACAATCCTTCTGTATGTTAGGAGTGCTTTTAACAGTCTACCGTGAAGAGAGGATTTAGACACCCTGGTAAGATAAAAGGCCCTCCCTTACTCGCGGGGTCTGTCTTGGCATACCTGGAGGGCAGAAGAGTTTTTAAGGGCCCAGTGGAGATGGCCATGACGACTAGAGCCCCACAAAAGCAAACTCTGTCCCCCCTATTGTGGAATATAACATATGATGACGTCCGGAGACAAAAATAAGTCCCACAGGGAGTGGATAATAACGTGCGCTGTTGACCTGGTTGTCATAACTCAAGCAAGGACAGTGGAGGAACTTAAACTAAAGACAAGCAAAACTCTCCGCTCGACCAAAAGAATAATGGAAGGAGCTGGGCTACAACTCGACCCGGAAAACAGCAAGACAAACATTTTTTTTGGCAGGCAGGAAAAAAGTGGGCAACCTGAAACTGATGATGGCAGGCCAGGTAATCAAGCAAGTAACTACAGCCGGACACCTTGGCGCCCTACTAGATAAGGGTTTTAGATGCACTAGTTAAGACTAAGGTTTTAGATCCAAAATGTCGACGACTGTACCCATCATGGATTTTGTTGAAGAGGTTCGCAGAAACCTTATGTTAAAAAAGACAGTCGCCGGCGTATTTATATATATATATATATATATATATATATATATATATATATATATATATATATTATATATATTGAAATGAATGTGTGCAATTATCTACAAGAAATGTCAATAAACAAACAGTTAAAACAGTTGAAGGTGCACTAGATGCACCGCCAAGGCGGCTAAAGTTGCTAACGCGATGACTATTAATGTCGGTTATCGAATCAATCGCAGTCTTCGGAGCGCCCGCCTGGTTGCAGTACACCCTGAAAACGAAGACGGCAAGAAAGAGCCTCAAGAGCACTGAGAAAAAAAGAAGGTTAAGAAAACAAGAGCCGGAGTCCAACGAAAATTCGGAAAGGGAAAATTAATGAGGCGGTGACAGGAAGAGCGGTATGCCATCTCTACATGCTCACCTGACACTGGGTGAAGTATACGAGGGCATTGACGATGACCCAGAATACACTCATCCTGAAATTCAAGGGATCAGGGCAAGCAAGCGCAAGTGCCATAGTGCTGCTAAGTTCCAGATGAGCTAAAGTAGAAGAAAAACGAGGTGTCAGAACAACAAAGCCCACCGAGATGTAACATTAGGATGCTAGTGGAGTATATACGTATGCGGACAGTATCGGCCTGGAAGCTTGGCGAGAAATTGGCAACTGCCGTGATGAAAGCGTATATATATGTATATCGTATCTAGGACATTTGAACACTGTTAGTCATGTGTTCATTATGAGGTTTGCAGGCTATAATGTAGTTGCCGAGCGCTTTGGCGGAACACATATGTACATACTCCGCAACTGCATCATAGCCCGCAAACCTCATAATGAACACATGACTAACATTGTTCAAATGTCCTAGATAGGATTGATCAAACGTGGTGTGAAAATGAATGAGTGAGTGAATAGTTTCTCATTTTTAAGTAAGAGGACAAAAAGTCCCAGTAAAATTGCGAGCCGCTATATTGCCGTTTCAACATTTAACTTGCCAATTCCTGTTGGTGACCATATAACACTCGCATACATTTTTATATCAAACATACGTCATTGCGTCAAATGCAGAAACCACACTCTTAGCATGATCAATAAGACAAAATTCTTAGGCGTTGTCTTGGATTCCAGATTATCATTTGAAGCTCATATAGATCACATTCGTAAAAAAGTTGTAGGGAGCATCGCTGCCCTGTTCAAGAGCCGTAATATTCTGCCCGGTGACTGTCTACTCGTCATGTACTACGCCTACGTCCATAGTTATCTGACCTACGCAGTTGAAACATTTGGAATGACTTATATGCGTTTTTTATGTCCGTTACATCGCCTGCAAAAAAGAGCCTTGCGCGTAATATTGGGATATCCACCATGGGAATCCATGCGTTATAAATACGCAGAGATGTCGATTCTGCCTTACCCTCTGCAAATAGAGATGTGCGCCGTAACTGAGATCAAACGAATCTTAATGGGACTTCATCCCAACCTGCTTAATCTTTCCCATTACATCTACCATGAACACAAGGGGATCACACACACAACTTCTCATCTTGTATGCAGCTTCATGTAATTAATCTCGTTTCTCAATATCAAATCTCGGTGCCACATATTGGAACAAGCTCCCCCCAGGTGTGCGCGCAACCTCTTCTTTGACAATATTCAAACAAAGTGCTAAGCAATACTATTTAGGTACCTTACTCTAATATAAGCCGAACACGATAATAATATAATCGTAATGACAATAAGTAAAATTATAAGAAAATATGCAATATAAACACTCCATTCTAGCCTTTGATGGCTTTGAGGAGCTGTGAACCTATGTACAAATGTAAGCCACTCATGAGAATAATAAAACCTATCTATCTATCTATCTAAAACGATATCGACCTGGGCTGAGAGCTTATTGAGTATCCACCATACTCTCCGGACCTTGCACATTCTGATTATCACTTATTTAGGCTCTCCAAAACCCTTCGCTTTGATAAACATATACGTTTTTCGAGGACGGCCAAAATGAGGTAGAACACCTTGTCGTCTCCTAGAAACAAGACTTTTATAAAGGAGATATCGATGTTCTAGTTGATCGTTGATTTTTCTTAATTGTGATTTTTTGTTGTTAATTAATTTTCTTAACTGTGAATAAAAAAGGAGGGACTATATGATGATTAACTAAACCCGCATGCTCCTGCAAATTGGTGCTTTTGCTTGAGGCAAAAAAGGGCAAGAACATTTCCATCAATCCAATAGACTCGTATATTCATGTATTAGTCGGACATTCAACAGTGTATTAAATAAGTTTTTTGGCGTTTTTATATGCATCCACACACAGTGGATTTGGTAGTGGGAATTATACGCGGTAATCCTGTAAGTAATTATTCGCACTAAAATAGGAAACATCTTACACAATTAGTATGCATTATTACAATCAGTTGCTTTTGTAGAATAGAAATGCAGTAAAAGGGAGATGTTTGATCCCCGAGTGGTATTTGCATCGGTGTCAGCCCTAAGAGTCGGCTTTTATTTAGACACATTACGTACGTAGCACCGCCGAGCGGCTCATAGGCTCAGTCAACTATGAGTGTTCGATTTATATAAACTTTTTGCTTTGCTGCACACTGCGACCAACAGCTCTAGTTAGCGGCCGATAGCGGCCCCTTGTAGCCAGCAACGTGTGTTTATCGTATAGAAAAAGTTGGCCCGGTTTGGTCGGGACTTCAGTGTAAAGCAGCGTTTACACGCGCTCAGTACTCGGTGTTCCAGCCATGGAGTATATAGGACACGCCGGCCGCTTTGAATGTTGTCCCATCGCGGACGCATACCGCCGTCAGCCTCGTACGAAGGTGATGTGCAAAGGTAAAGTTCGTGCTGCCTCTTCTATCGTACGTATGAAGGGTAGCTGGCTTGGCCACGTCACGCGCAACGCCGTGGTCGTGTGCACTGTAAGGACGAGGAGCCCGCCATGGCCACTCCCTTACCGTCTCCGGAGACACAGGCCGTTCAGTTGAACGGGATGGACAATTACTGAACTGTTTAAAAACCACTCAGTCCGATACACTGGGCTGTTCAACTGAAAAAGTTGAAAAGGCTGCGATGTGCAGCTAGGGTCAGCGGAAGCTGACCCAATTTTTAAAAACGTTTCATTTAATTGTGCCTTATAAAATGTTTCTTTATTTCTACGCCGCCAGCTACTACACGTCTTACTATATATATAGAACTGTCCAATGTTGTTTGTTCCTGGCCGAATGAAGAGGGACTCAAGGATGCTATGTAAACTGATGGAAGCTTCCTTAACAACGGAAGCTTTCATGTAGCACAATTACAACCTTTCCAGCCAATTGGCCGACCCGACCTTTGAGGAATATGCCATAAACGAGATAGATCTGGGTATTTACAGAACTAGAACGATGAAGATAGTACTTAGAGGAGAGCACGGGAGACGGACAGCGCACGAAATCATGTGGATATCACCAGCCTTAAAAATCGTTCAAATCTCTCGAGAACGGCCCAAATGAGACACAACACTACCTCTTCGTCTCCAGAAAACAAGACTTTTACAAAAGAGGGATCGAAATGCTAGTTAGTTGATCGTTGGCAAGTCATTGAAAGAGGGGTAGATTATTACCTTAGGAAGCAAACGGTTCACTCTGGCGTCTGTCTCCCCAGATGATTTCAGAACTTCCAGAGGGAAGCTGGTCCCTCTCTCTGCCGCCACTGCCATCCCCAGCCGCACGTCACCGCATGAAGGAACCAATCATATCGACGTATTCGGAGGAAAATTCTGCGCAGGAGGGTACTTCACTAGCTTGCGTAGTGAAAAGCGAATAGCCAGATTGAGGAAAATCATAAAAAGTCGATATGTTGTTATGTCTTACGTTATTTTCGTGAAAAATCTTAATTTTTTTTCATTACGACCAAACATGTGCGTCCAAAAGACCAGTCTCACGCAATAGCAACTTAATTTAATGCCCACCATTTTCATACCAAAGTGATGGTGCTGCGTTACGTAGTTGTCAAGTAACTAAGCTTTTTCGATAGCCATATCGAAACTGAAGGCATGCATACTTGCATAGGGTGTATCAGAAAGTTAGGTACAAATTTCGAGGTTTGGTAGAACTCGGCAAGAGATTTTTTTTTTTTGTGGAAGAAGGGGTCGACAACGTCTTGGCAAAATGTTACGGTTCTGAACGTGAAAGCTTTAACGTAAAACGTAACAGCTATGACTGTCGGAAAAGCTTAACTACTTGACAACTACGTAACGCAGAACCATCACTTTGGTACGAAAATAGTGGGCATAAAATTAGCTAGTGCATGAGAGTGGTCTTTTGGGCGTATATTTTTCGGTCGTAATGGAAAAATTTTACGATTTTTCACGAAAAAGCGTTAACGTAACATATCGACTTTTTATGACTTTATTTAATCTGGCTATTCGCTTTTCGCTACGCAAGCTAATAAAGTGTCCTCCATTGTGCATAATTTTCCTCCAAACATGCCGATATGATTGGTTCCTTCATGCGTTAACTGGTTCTCCCGCAAAGGTAGACTTCGCACAACTATGTAGGAGAAAAAAGGCAGAATAACTGCCTTTATAAACTTTACTCTCTCTCCTAAACAAGACGTTTCCGCGTCCTCCCTTCATAGGGAAAAATTATTTTCTTGCCGAGTTCTATCAAACCTCGAAAGAAATACATTTTGATACAAATGATCCTGTATATATACATATATATAAATAAATATGTATATATATATATATATATATATATGTATATATTAGATAATAATAACGAAACACCTAGAGAAATTGACAACCTTTTAGCTACTAAATTTAACTCACGCACACTTGGGGCGATTAGAAGCCAACGTAATTCTCAGGCGCATAAGGATCTGGTAGAGAACCTCCGTAAAAAGAGGTCTCACCTGGATCTTAACCCTGACGGATCTGAGCTTCCTGGGCCTAGTCGGCCTCGATAATCTGAATTAGATGGCCCCTATAATCCCTCCCAAAAAGATATTATTATATCCAAAATACAAGCCTTACAAACACATTTCCCAAACGCAACATAATTTCATCAGACCTTACTCATCTGTCAAATATTATTTGCTTAGGTGAGAACCACACTGTCGCCTCAAACGACTTTCAAACAAAACATTTTATACACACTGTCCGACGTCGTGCTTTTCGAGAAACACCTTCCACTGAAGCGCGAGCATCTAAAAGGCAACAGCGACGTCAAGACTACGCAGCCACTCAAACACTTTTTAGCCAAAACCGAACCAAATGCGCTCATGAGGTGCTGGACGGCAAACACACCATACACAACATGCAGGCCACCAAAGTTGTAGACCACTAGGCCAACACGATGACACAACCACCCCCTGAACCACTCCCTTGCCCCGTATAGATTCCCAACTCTGATCTCTTCAAGGTTTCCCTCCCTATTTCCCTAAAGGAAACCCACGCAGCTCTCCGCAGACCTTCTAAATCACTAGGCTTGGACGGGACTTGTCTTTCGTCCCTCCGTAAACTCCCGCTAGAAGTAGTTGTAGGATAGCAGTGTCCGTTAAGCAGCGCGGGCATAGACAGCCTCGGTTAGCGGCAATGCCGAAGCGAGCTAAATCATGGCGCCAATTAGAAGATGCCGCCACCCTACTAGCGAAGACGCGGGAAGTCACTAAATGCGCGGGCAATCTGTGAGTATATAAAGAGGCATGAGAATAAATTAGTTAGTAGTCGTTGGTGCGAGCCAGGCAGAGGACGTGTGTTGTTTGAGCGAGAGAATGGCGAACTCGTAACGATCGCCGCCCGGTCATGGGGGTGGTGGACACTACAACTGGCGCAGTCGACAGGATCCGGAAGAAAGAAAAGGCAGTGCAACAATGCACACAGGTCTGCCACCCCCACCTCCGGTTCTGCGATCCATGGACCGGCCAACAACACCGTCGAGGAAATGGCACCAGGCACGGAGCCGGAGGAAGACGGCGAGGTGACTACGTCAGGATGGTGACGAAGCTGTTCAACGGAGATGTTCAAGCAACACAAGGGAACAGCCGTTGCCGACGACGAGTTCGGCAGCCGTTGCCGGTGAAGACAACGGTAAGTACTTAGCGGCACTGCGGTGACTGGTGGTAACGTGCTAGCTCGACGTTCGAACCCTGGTGTTGAGGAGCCACCTCATTCTGGGGCGACAAGGCCACAGGTGAGAGAAAAGCTCCTCCTCGAAGAGGCCTTGCGGGTCGAACTGGACGGCCGCGCTACACGAGAAGAGATGCGTCACGGATGCCAGATGGATCGCAGGAGGAAACGAGTAGGTGAACGATGTTCGGGAAGCGAAGGGCCACAGGAAAGAAGCCAAGGCTGTCGGCAGGGCGAGAACGCGGAGCAGGTGGATCGTGCGCGGATGGAAAAGCCACTAGTACGGGACAGACGAACAGGCCCTAACGGCCGCGTTACACGTGGAGAGGTGCGTCACGGAGGCCAGTATGGATTGCGGCACGACACGAGTTGGTGAGCGAGGGCCGGCGGAACGAAGCGGACCTAGGCTGGCGGCAGAGCGAGAACACGGAACGGATGGATGCCAGGCGTGCGGATGGACGAGGCACGAGTACGGGGCCGAAATGTTCCCGGCAAAAAAGTGAGGAGCCGAAAGTGTGGCAAGTTTGGCCATTTCGGCCGGAAGTGTACGAACGCGGCAGAATGTGCAGGCGATCGGCGTGGAGGAGCGGCCACGCTGGGATCGTTGGGCCAACGGCGAATGCCTGGAGGCGGCGGAGGATGCACATGGGGATGAGCGAGCGCGAGTGGACGAACCGAAGAAGCACGCAGACGGGAGAAGCACGGCAGTCGGAACCAGGTTCGTGCGGTCGTGCCCGGCGACTGGGTCAGTATACGGAGTCCAGCCGCCGCCGGGTGCGCCACATGATGAACATGAGGACGACAGCGCACCGCTCTGAAGGACGTCCACGGCGGGTTAGACGCGCACCAAGCCATTTACGGGAGTTCGTGAGTAAAGACGGGATAGAATTCAAAACAAGCCTGCAAAGGGGGGATAATGTAGGATAGCGGTGTCCGTTGGGCAGCGCGGGCATGGAGAGCATCGGTTAGCGGCAATGCCGAAGCAGGCTAAATACATGGCGCCAATTAGAAGATGCCGCCACCCTACTAGCGAAGACGCGGGAAGTCACTAAATGCGCGGGCAATCTGTGAGTATATAAGGAGGCATGAGAATAAATGAGTCAGTAGTCGTTGGTGTGAGCCAGACAGAGGACGTGTGTTGTTTCAGCGAGAGAATGGCGAACTCGTAACAGTCGCCGCCCACCCAGGGGGTGGTGGAGACTACACAATCCTTCTGTATGTTAGGAGTGCTTTTAACAGTCTACCGTGAAGAGAGGATTTAGACACCCTGGTAAGATAAAAGGCCCTCCCTTACTCGCGAGGTCTGTCTTGGCATACCTGGAGGGCAGCAGAGTTTTTAAGGGCCCAGTGAAGATGGCCATGACGACTAGAGCCCCACAAAAGCAAACTCTGTCCCCCCTATTGAGGAATACTCGTATAACATATGATGACGTCCGGAAACAAAAATAAGTCCCACAGGGAGTGGATAATAACGTGCGCTGTTGACCTGGTTGTCATAACTCAAGCAAGGACAGTGGAGGAACTTAAACTAACGACAAGCAAAACTCTCCGCTCGACCAAAAGATTAATGGAAGGAGCTGGGCTACAACTCGACCCGGAAAACAGCAAGACAAATTTTTTTTTGGCAGGCAGGAAAAAAGTGGGCAACCTGAAACTGATGATGGCAGGCCAGGTAATCAAGCAAGTAACTACAGCCAGACACCTTGGCGCCCTACTAGATAAGGGTTTTAGATGCACTAGTTAAGACTAAGGTTTTAGATGCACTAGATGCACCGCCAAGGCGGCTAAAGCTGCTAACGCGATGACTATTAATGTCGGTTATCGAATCAATCGCAGTCTTCGGAGCGCCCGTCTGGTTGCAGAACACCCTGAAAACGAAGACGGCAAGAAAGAGCCTCAAGAGCACTGAGGAAAAAAGAAGGTTAAGAAAACAAGAGCCGGAGTCCAACGAAAATTCGGAAAGGGAAAATTAATGAGGCGGTGACAGGAAGAGCGGTATGCCATCTCTACATGCTCACCTGAAACTGGGTGAAGTATACGAGGGCATTGACGATGACCCAGAATACACTCATCCTGAAATTCAAGGGATCAGGGCAAGCAAGCGCAAGTGCCATAGTGCTGCTAAGTTCCAGATGAGCTAAAGTAAAAGAAAAACGAGGCGTCAGAACAACAAAGCCCACCGAGGTGTAACATGAGGATGCTAGTGGAGTATATATGCGGACAGTATCGGCATGGGAGCTTGGCGAGAAATCGGCAACTGCCGTGCTGAAAGCGTATATATATGTATATCGTATCTAGGACATTTGAACACTGTTAGTCATGTGTTTATTATGAGGTTTGCAGGCTATAATGTAGTTGCCGAGCGCTTTGGCGGAACACATATATACATACTTCGCAACTGCATCATAGCCCGCAAACCTCATAATGAACACATGACTAACATTGTTCAAATGTCCTAGATAGGATTTATCAAACGTGGTGTGAAAATGAATGAGTGAGTGAATAATTTCTCATTTTTAAGTAAGAGGACGAAAAGTCCCAGTAAAATTGCGAGCCGCTATATTGCCGTTTCAACATTTAACTTGCCAATTCCTGTTGGTGACCATATTACACTCGCATACATTTTTATATCAAACATACGTCATTGATGTACGGTAATGAATGCAGCTTGTAGCAGTTTTCGTGGCGGTGCTGTGCAAGTGCAGGACGTGTTTCCTGGCCTTGAACTTGGCAAACTTGAGAAGAAGGCCTTTGAATGCGCAGTGGCTCTGCTAGTGCTTCTTAGGCTGTTTGATGCCGTCTTCGGTTATCACTCGGTACTAAATAAGATGTCTTCAATTCCTCAGTTATCTCTCCTTACTCAGTTCTATTTTGTATAAGATATCAAGAACATTTTCAACGTTTTATTTTCTTATTGGCGTCGAAGGCCCTCCCAAATGACTTGATTTTTAACAAATAACTTCATGAAGATTCGTTGCACCTCAATTTCCGGCTCCTAGGAAATCACAGCACCTATTTATTTTCTTCACTTCTATAAACTAAACTCAATTCGCTGTCGCATATATATATATATATATATATATATATATAGATATATATATAAGATGACTTTCTTTGTCATTTCCTGACGGCTTAAGCATGAACACTTTTGACAACGGTAGTCCAGAAAAACGCCGGCAGGCAAGTGATAAGCGACGACATCGGTGAGCGACTGTTTTTGTCGTTGTCCTTTTTGTCCTGTTTGTCACGATCAGAATAATTATGAAGAGCGCCAACGATAATATGTAAATATTTCTAAGTTTTTATGTAGTATATGGAAATCGTCCTATTATATATATATATATATATATATATATATACAGGGTCATTCAGGGAGTATTGTACTTCTTTCGAGGTTTAATAGAACTCGGCAAGAAAATAATTTGTCCCAATGGAGGGAGGACGCGGAAAGGTCTTGTTTAGGAGTGAGGATGAAATTTATAAAAGTCGTTAATCTGCCTTTTTTTCTCCTACATAGTTGTGCGAAATCTACGTTTGCGGGAGAACCAGTTAACGCATGAAGGAACCGATTACACCGGCGTGTTCGGAGGCAAATTCTGCACAACGGAAGACACTTCACTAGCTTGCGTAGCAAAAAGCGAATACACAGGTTGCGAAAAGTCATAAAAAGTCGATATGTTGTTATGTCTTACGTTAACGCTTTTTCGTGAAAAATCGTAAAATTTTTCCATTACGACCAAAACTGTATGTCCAAAAAACCACTCTCACGCAACGGCAAATTTAATGCCTACCACTTTCGTACCAAAGTGATGATGCTGCGTTACGTAGTTGTCAAGTCACTAAGCTTTTTCGATAGCCATATCGAAAGCGAAGGCATGCATATTTGCATAGGACGTATGAGAAAGTTAGGTACATATTTTGAAGTTTGGTAGAACTCAGCAAGAGAATAATTTTTTCTAGTGGAAGGAGGGGGCGACAACAACTATGACTGTCGAAATGCTTAGTGACTTGACAACTACGTAACGCAGCACCATCACCTTGGTACGAAAATGATGGGCATTAAATTTGCTATTGCGTGAGAGTGATCTTGTGGACGTACATTTTTGGTCGTAATAGAAAAATTTTACGATTTTTCACGAAAAGGCGTTAACGTAAAATATCGACTTTTCATGACTTTCCTTAATCTAAGTATTCTTCAGTTGTGCAGAAGTTTTCTCCGAACACGCCGGTGTAATTGGTTCCTTCATGCGTTGACTGGTTCTCCCGCAAACGTAGATTTCGCACAACTATGTAGGAGAAAAAAGCTGAATAACTACTTTTATAAACTTCACTCTCTCTCCTAAACAAGACGTTTCCGCGTCCTCCCTCCATAGGGAAAAATTATTTTCTTGCCGAGCTCTATCAAACCTCGAAAGAAGTACAATACTCCCTGAATGACCCTATATATATATATATATATATATATATTTATATATATATATATATATATATATATATATATATATATATATAACATAACATAACATCACTTTTATTTCACATAAAAGGGTTGGTATCAATATACATACTTGTGTAAGACAATCGTAATTAATCACCAAATAGGCGAGCACTATTTGGATTATCATGGGCCCATTTGGCCATACGCCAAGCAAACAGTCCGTTCACGAATTCTCCGCGGGCCACGGCTTTTGAGGTGATTGATCGTATATTTATATATATATATATATATATATATATATATATATATATATATATATATATATATATATGCTTTTATTTCCACTTTAGGTAGAACTATAAAACTGAACAACGAAACTACACGTGCATGTTACACCTGTAACACCTCAACGGAACTCAGAGGCCCTGATACAAGGCACGGTTCATTATTTAGTGGCGCGCGAAGTCAAGAGGAGTCCTATAGTGAAACGGCTGGAAGCCGTTGCTTGGATTGCACCATGAGCGTGATGATCTCGAAGACAGCGCTTCGCTCATTTTGTTAAGCTGGCTCCAGTATAGAGAGAGACTTGTGGGGGCTATTAAAATGGCGGTGCTTTCGTGAAACTGTACGTCTCCTCCGAGAGACGAGCTAAGTTCGACTTTCTCGGCAGTAGTATTCATTTTTTCAATGATTGGGTGGGTATGCGATATTTATTACCCGTCGCGACACTCTTCTGCTAGACAAAGCCCTATTGAGTCTAGAGTGACAGTGATGTGGTTTCGTTGAATGTAGAGATAAAAAAGTAAAACATTGTAATCTCTCACCAGCCAACATTAGCGACACATGGGTTCGATCATACCAAGAACTCTTCACTAACACATCTAGAAGTAATAGTTAAGGACCAATAGCTATCCAATAGTGAACAAAGGACAGGTTACTATTTTTCAGCGACTCTCGACCGATATCTAATGAGGCAATATTGCAACTCAACTAAAAACATTGTCAAAGTGGATCCGAGCTAAATATGCGACCAAAACTTCATGGAAATATGAATGTGTACAGATGTATAAAATGATAATCTTTTTCAGCAAAGGGAACTGTTATAACACTATTGATTCAATAGGACCTACCGCTTTAAATGCAGGCGGAGGTCAGAGGTGCACAGTATTACCACACGTAGACTTGACGCAAATATTGCCGCAAATTGTGACAGAATGTGTGGGACAGCTTGAGTAGGTTGAGGTGAATTCCCATTAATATTCGTTTGATCTTGATTGAAATGTCTTATCGATCGAGGCATTGTTCATTGTATAGTTTATGATGCCATTTTCCTTGAATAACTTAAGAGATGTACATTCACGTAGTTCATTATAGAGAGTGTTCCAAATTGTGGCCATGGCCATATCAGGCGATTTAAGTCTATAGTTACGATACGTATTGGGTATTCTCAGGGCTGGGCTGTTGCGATTCCTGTTGGTGTTGAATGTAAAATGACACGATAAATCTGGAGGAAACATACCACAGAAGTTTTTATACGCAAGAACGCCTAATTCAAATTTATAAAGTGATGGTATTTTAAGTAGCTTATGAATAGCATAAACATGAGAAACACTTTCATCCCTTCTGTAGTCAAAAATGGCCCTTAAGGCATTATTCTGTGCAACCTGTAATTTATGTGTAAGTGTTGAAAGCGTTGACCCGTACAGTGGTAAGCAATATGTAACAGACGAATATATATATAATCAACATCACATCGGGGGATATTGCTGAGTTTGCTTAATTGGGGCACAATCTGTTCAAGTTTGGTAACTAAGGTATTTATGCGATTTCGATACGCCAGTGATGGGTCAAGGGTTACACCCAAGTATTTATATTCAAATGCTTGTTGAATATTAGTATTATCGAGTTTAATTGCTATTTCTCGGCGTATTGATCTTTGTCATAGAGTGAATATTTACATTTTTGTCTTTTTAATATTTACACACAGCCTGTGTTTTGAGTACCAATTTGAGATAAGTGTAAGTTGGCCGTTTGTGTACTCAACATCGCTAGTCTGATTTTGTAAGGAAATTGGGCAAATAAAAGTAATGTCATCGGCAAAAGCGATAGCTGTAAGTTCACTAGCCTTTAGAAGAGAGTTAATAAATATTAGGAATAGTGTCAGTGAGAAGCTGGTTCCTTGTGGTGTACCGACGTGTGGGGAGCATGGAGATAATAAATTTAATATTACGGTTATTGACCAAGGCATTGATGCTACTTACAATTTTATAACGAACATTATCCATACAAGCTTCAAACGATAACCTGGAGCCCAAAACAACGTCTAAGCATTTTATCTCATTGATCATCCCAGGAGTGCAGTTTCCGCATTGAAATTCCTTACGGTTAATACTTGGGGCACCCCTAGGCGATGAGATCTGCGTAACACCGGTCTTCGACCAATTCATAAACAAACTCTAAAGCTTTGTTCTAAACCACTTTGACAGTCGGTCTTCTTTAATTATCTTCTCTGCCTCTTGTAGGTAACCGCCGACCGAAAAGGAATTGTAGCGTCATCCGCAAATAAAGTCAGTCGGCCGTGCTCTATACTCAAATACAGTGTTGGTGAAAATATTAAACAGCAGTGGGCCGCCGATACTCCCTTGAGCCACTGCAACTCATTTGTGCTCGACATCAATCTCAACCGATCACCACTTAAATCCGAATATGCGAATAAAATCAATATGTATTATATATTACAAAGTAAAGGCACCTATATATGATCCACAGATATAAGTGCTACAGTGATTCGAAATCTCATACTTTTTATGCTGGCAAGTGAACTTAATTGCGGCAGGAGAGCATTATGGTTTACCAGCAACTTAAATGTATCATAATCATTTAAATTACCATGCGCACACTTGGCCCTCTGCAGAGCATGGGAGGCGTTTATTGCTGCTTCAAACGGGTATCGGCTTTCAGAGCAATAGAGTGCATTGCGCTGCCCTATTCGATTGTAAGTGTTCCAGATTATTATGGCTTTTTTTTTAATTGTGTGAACGTGTAAAAACAATCTCGTAAAAGACAGATGTTGTCATGTTTTAGCTATGGTCATTGCATGGGTTCGTTCACATGCATCAGCTCCCAGAAACCAGTAAGCCAGCCGTCTAGCTGCCAGGCGGCCACTAGGCATGCTACATATGTGGCACTACGCCACGACGTCGAATCACCTACCTACTACTAGACGTTACACGTTTCTATACTTTGGCCTTCATCGTATACGCGTAGTCGCCAGAAACTGTTAAAACGCCGACAGCAACACCAGCACACCTACAAGCAGTGACGACGTGCTTCGCCTAACGCTCATCTCGCTGTGGCCGGAACTTGATCGTGAAGCAGACCCTACGTCCATGTCGTGCTCCGTGTTACGGCCGTCCAAGCTATATGAAGCGTGGTGGCCGCTGTTTTGGTTGTCCCCAGGTACGGGGACACGGGGGCTGCTGCTGCTGCTGCGGGTTCACAAGGTCCAGCGTGACTTGAGTTGTGAAGGTTTCAAGTATCCGCCGGGCCTAGCGCCGCCTGATGGCCGGTGCGTCGGGGGACAGACTAGCAGCCGATGGCCTGGGCCCAGCCAAAATCGGTCAGCTAGCCGTGTCCGGTAGCTCTCCAGAGAGAGAGAGAGAAAGAGAGAGCGAAGGTAGGAGAGAAGGCGGGGGGAGTGTGGGAGAGGGAAAGAGAGAGAAAGAGGAAGAAGAGGCATATCGTAAAAGGTGTTTCTGGCGCGTAATGCCGCGTTTCGTGTGACGTCTGTTGGCAGGATTGCATGAGGGGTGCACCTGCAAGCAAGGCTGACCACGGGTTCGACTGATATGCGCTGATATGCGCTTGACCCTTATTTTCTTTATTGCCTAATGATGATGGATAATATAATTTTAATCATAAATACCATTATCGTAGGCACAACTGCAGTTGTTCGGGAAATCCCTGGGGCCGACCAGCAAAGGCTGGCCAATACTGCACAACTAAGTATATTCTTCTAGTTAACTGTTGACAAAAAAAAACTAGTATTCGCATTTTCGTTGGCTTGCGTTAGTCAACGAGTTTTCTAACGCTCATTTTGCAGTCAACCCGGACGTATACAGAAGTCGTATCTCTATATTTTTGACGTGCTTGAAATTACCATTCCGCACAACTTGTAGGTGATCCATGATAAATCAACCTCAAACTTCCCAATTGTTAGACATATGATACCACCCTGCGAGACAGAGCTTAATAAGGAAATTCGTTTCATTATTGATCACGCCACAGTACACAATTGAAAAAGGAAATGCAATATTTATAAATATATATATATATATATATATATATATATATATTGCGTTTCTTTTTTTTTCTTCCTTTTTCAATTGTGTACGGTGAGATGCATTTTCATCGACGGGGTAGTAGGGTAAGCAACAAAGACGCAATCAATGCGAACATGCAAAGGCCCAGCCGTGTGTTCGTCACTGTTGGTCCCTACTGTGCACCGGCGGTGCTGTATTTATCCTGTCATACTAAGATTAAAACGACTGGTATTTAAGTGTCAGTCCTGCTGCTACTGCTGTTGCGAGTGGCCCACAATCGTCACGGCTAGGTTGCTGCGGATGTGTATCAAGCGGATTCCAGGCCACAACCACATACATAACAAAGTGAAAAAAACGCAGTTCAATTCAATTTCAAGCTTTTTCCAATCGTCGGGCGGAACAATTGCGCCAAATATTTTCACAATGCTCAGCACAGTTTGGAATCGAATGGAGAGAGAGAGAGAGAGATAGCCACATTTGTTGTAGGAAATTGAACGGAGTATGAAATGACAGCTGTAAGACTAATTTAGCTAATTTAGCAGGCATTTTGATATATTCTTATAGTTGACCATGCAATATCAGACAAAAACGTTGCTCAGCTGTTGTGTGCGCTGTTGTGCGACGGCTTTAGGGAGGAGGAGGGGCTCACTGAGAGACAGCTCTTTAGACTATTAGATCGGCTGTCTGGATAAACTGGAACCTTTTTCGGAGGTTCAATGCACACCCACTGAACCTGTAACCTAGAAAAAAAGCCTCGATGTACTATCGCATTACAGGCACAGCAAGTGACACAAGTAAGTGTACGTGTGTCATCAATGGATCAGTGGGCTTTTTGCTTGGTAGGGGTCCCATTAGCGGAGAGCAGTACAACTGACAGCTAGCAGCAGTACTTGACTAGCATTGCTATTTTTCTAGAGTTATTTTGTACCGTGTTGGCATGTGTACATTTTAGCCAGACATCTAAACCTTGGCAAGATATGCCGAACGTCAAGCACTTAAAGTGAGATAAGCATAAATACGATGATTCTTCTGTCTAATAAGTCTGTAATTAATTTTATTACTTCTATCTTTAATATACGACCCAAATCTATCAAATTAGAAATGATACCTTTATTCACCTGAGCTATTCTTATTACTGCAATTTTATTACTTTTATCCTCACCTGTTCCTGCAGGTGCAGTTACAATACTATTATTTAATCGTAATTTTAATACAACTTTTTTGATCCTAGAGGGGGAGGGGATCCTGTTCCTGTCCGATAGATACCGAGGAGCCACTGTTTGTCTCCCGTTAGGTTATGTGTCTTTGTTTCAGACATGAACAAAGTTATACCGCCTGAAGTTAAATATCTTTTATATATGTTCCGACAGGTATATTACCCAGTTTACTCTCCGAGCACTCAGCGGCGAGGCTAAGGTCGGATAAAGTCCTGCTATGGAGCCAGCTGGATATCGCCTAGGGCCTTAAAAAGTGTGCTGTGAAGACCAGGTCGACAATATTCAACGGCCTCTCTATAAATGGCTAACTGGCTCGTGTTGCGCGAGTGTAGCCGGTGGTTAACGCGACCGAAGGCAACTTGCCTGGTCGCATTATGCTCGAGGACATGGTTTTGTGAGTAAAGGTATATTGCCCAATTTTAGTTGAAATTTGGCAACAGCATGCATGGTATACGATCAATGCAATCATTCTACTGAATCCAACCAGTGTATCAAACAGAAGTACACTACTAGTAAACTTTAAACTACAACTTGCACGTGGAATCTTGAAAGTGACTGTATGATTACAGTTGTTGATCGTTTCTCCTTTGAAAACTATCTTATATGCATTCGCAACAATGAATTTTTTATATGGTCTTTGGCATTGGTAATTCTACCCGGTAATTATCTCGGGAAGTAAATATCCGTCAATCGATCCTCACTAAAATATGTAATATCTAATACAATCAGTATATATGATGTTACTTTTGTGTAATAGAAATGTCGTAAAAAGATGACTTTTTGTCTCCTAGTGGTCTTTGTATCGGTGTTTTGAATGTTGGCTTTTATTTGGACACGTTACACACGTGGCACCGTGTAGCGGCTCATGGGCTCATTCGACTAGCACTGTTCGATTTTCGCTTTGCTGTGCGCTTAAATCGAGACTTCAATGTGAAACAGCTCGCAGGTCCTAACAGCGCTCCGTGTCTCAGCCGTGATGTATATAAATATAAGCCGTGCCGGTCAAGCACATTGTCCAGTTTGTCCCCACACAGTTGTCCTCTCTAGGAAGCGTGCCGCCATCGGCCTCGTACAAAGGTGACCGCAACGTCGTGACCGCACTGTAAGCATGACGAGCTAGCATTAATAACTCGTTTTGTGTCTCCGGAGACACAAACAAGCCGTTTAGTTGAACGGAGTGCACAATGAACAAGCTAATCAACACTGAAGCCACCCCCCACTGGGAGGTGTGCAATTAAAAAGGTTGAGAGGGCTGCGAAGTGCAGCTCAGGGTTTTTGTGCTGAACCAATCTTTAAACCTTAGAAAAGGTGCGATTAGTTCTACACCGCCAGCTACTACGCGTCTTACTTGTACTGTCCAATTTCGTTTGTTCCCTGGCCGTATGATGTGTGTGGGATTCGAGGACACTATATGAACCAATGGAAGCAATAAATGCTTTGCTAAAAAACAGAACTCCTGACAAGAGCCAAAAAGAGGTTCACACGGCACAATTACAACATTACTTGTAATTTTTAACTAATTGAGTGACGTGACTGTCTGCGTGGGACCGGACGGACGAGCTAGAACTAGCGACATATAGGGCGTTACAACGTCGCATAGTGATCACCGATGACGACGATGAAAAAAGGTTAACCAACGACTTTGCTCACATTAAGTCCGATGTATTGCTGTATTTAACGATATTAAGCAATTCGATTCGAATAGTTACATATGACAACGGAGAAAAGTAATAAAGGCTAGTAATAAAGACTCCTACATGGCCAAACCGGTCAGTTGTTTCAATTAATATAGCTTGGCGTAGCGGCGGAGACGCCGCTATGACTTTTTGTGCTCTATTAAGGCACGTCAATGTATTGCAGCACTTTACGTACCATACCACCCTTGAAAGAAAATGCCGAAGAATTTAAGGATATATTGGGTATTTACAAAGCTAGGACCATGAAGATGAGACTTGGAGGATAGCAGGGGAAACGGATAGCGCACGAACCCATATAAGTAACACCAGCCTTATTATCAGCCTCGGCATCTCACTTGTTCATTGTCTCCTCGGCCACAAGTACACAATCAAGGTTTGCACTCTGTAATTTAGGTGCTACCTTGTGGAACAAGTTGCCTAGTGACATTAGGACACTTATATCACTTAGTCAATTCAAAAACACTGCGAGAACGCACTATCTAACCTTAGTTGCGTCTGATTAAACCATAACTATGTAAACATGTACACAATCCATAGATAAATAACAGCAATAATACGAGATACTACGGTGATAATGTATAAAATCTTACTGTAGCTTGTACATATGCTTCGCACTAGCCTGTGGCTATATGATGTAACAAAAATGAGAAACTACAATTAAGTATCAATAAACGTCATATCATATCATTATCTTAGTTTCGGTTTCGATCTGAGCGGTCGTACGCAAGCAGAGCTCGTGAGAAAAAACGGAAAAACGCAAGTTTTAGTTTGAAAAACTCGTCGACTCGCGGTGCAACGGACGCAACGGAGTCCCCAGAACACAAATATTAGTGTGCAAGTGTTTTTTTAGAAGTTTCTGTGGAAAAGGACCACTTGTGAGGCGTGTGGTCGTACAAGTGTAACGTAAAGCAACGAAACAGCAAAACGCTCTACGTCAATAGAAACCTGCCTCCATCGAGAGTATCATGTCCTCCACCTCCAAGGCACCCAAAGCCACAAACCAGCCCATTAACGAGACCCCGGTGAGTCGGAATAGTACACATAAAATCGTGTGTAAAACGTGCTCAACTGCGGTTCGTGCTACCCCTGTAATTTGCAACAGTTGTGCTTCTGCCTACCACGGCCACTGTGCTAAAGTCAGTGCGGCCGGTATTAGGAAAGCAAAGCTTGACGACGCATCATTTTTTTTGACAGTGTAACTCCTGTGCTAAAGATCACCATCAACCGCCATCGAGCGTACAACTGGCACAAAGGGCCGTTGCCGGTGTTCCTATGGCACCGACTAAGGCGAGTTCGGCATCAGCTGCAGTAACAGCAGCAGCTGGTGAGAGTTGTCTTGGTGGCGATGTGCCAGTGTAGGGTCAGGAGATACTTCGTGGCCTACAATCGCTGACGGTCAGGCTTGGCGTCCTCGAGAACAAAGTTTCTGAATGTGTAGCAGCGTCGAGGGCAATTGTTCAGGTACAGGCTGAGGTTGCGACACTCAAATCTCGTTCGAACGATGTTGACTCGGCGATGCAATTCTATTCAGAAGAAGTCGCGGAAGCGAAACGTATGGTTGAGGAGGCGAGGGCGATTGCACTCGAGGGCAGAGGCACCATGAGGATGACTACGTCTTCTGGTGCCGGAGGAAGTAGTACCGTCGAAACGCAGATGCGATTTGCGGATCAATATCACCGCCATAGTGATCTGATAATTACTGGACTTCCGTCGCGAGTCGGAGAGAAGGACGAGGAACTCCGTGCGGATCTCGTTGAACTTTTCCACGCCATTGGGGAGGCGACAGAGATGAAGGATATTGACGTGGCCCACCGACTACCTAGGACAACGAGAATAGGCGGTAAGGAAATGCTCGATAACCAACATGTGATTGTGCGCTTTGTCAACCGCTAGAAGAAGATGAACGTTCAGCGTGCGTTTCGTGCGAAAAAGACAAAGGCGTCGTTGGTTCGGGCTCATGCCGGCAAGAACATTCCTGTGTACGCCAATGACCATCTCACAGCCTCCAACTCGACGCTGTTCTATAAACTGCGACAAATGAAACGACAGAAATTGATTGCCGATGTAAGGTCTATAGACCGTCGGCTTCAGATCAAGTCTACAGCCAAATCGCCCTGGCGGGTGGTGACGCTGGAGACGGAGCTGAAGACCGAAGAGCTGGACCGGCCGAATCACAAATACCAACACATGAATAGGACTATAGATATAACTTCTTTTACATGTGACTCTTTATCGTTTCTGGCAATACACTGTAATGTGAACGGGCTCAAGTCACATTGGCATGACCTCGAAACGTTCCTTGCAAGTCTGCCGTGCGAACCCTCTGTGATAGCCATATCAGAAACCAGGCTTCAGAAAGCCGAAACTTGTTCATTTAAATTGCGCAATTATAATAGTTGCTACAGCTGTAGGTCAGGCTCTCGCGGAGGTGGAGTAGCTTAACGACGTTAAAGTACGAAAGGAGCTGACTTTTGTAACTTCAGCTACCTTTTCTGCGAGAGCTTAGTAGTGAAGGTGAGTGGTGTGGTGGAGGGAAAATCTCTTCTGGTTGGCGCATTCTATCGCCAGCCGTCTGGCAAAGTCTCCGATTTCATAAATGGATTAGAAAATATAATTTTAAAAATGAACAGCCAAAATATGCTCTTTCTTGGAGATGCTAATATCGATACTCTTTGCAATGACCAAAACTCTCTTGATCTCCAAGAAATACTGTGCTCATTTAACTTTAACGAGTTTGTCGGGGTGCCGACCCGAGTTGCCGTAGTGGAGAGGAGGGGAGACCGCTCCACCTACAGCGCCAATTGTATCGATCACATATACTCCAATAAAGGTTCCGAAGTTGTCATTCAAAGCGGATCAATCACAACAACATTCTCCGACCACCAGGCCACGTTCATCTCACTACCGACCACTCGATCGGTCACCAACATCACACGTAAATCGAAATATAACTATGATCAGATAGTGCTAGAGCTTAATAAGACTAATTGGTCCGACGTGTACGCTGTAGATGACATCGATGAAGCATTTGAGTGCTTCAGTGCACGAGTAATGACGTCCGTTAACAGCAACAAGCAGGAACTAAGAATTAAAAGTAATCTTGGGGTACACAGGACAGCCTGAGTCACTCGGGAATTGCTGGCACTGATAAATGAAAAAAATGCGGCATTTCAAGAGTTTAAAGCTAATTCAGATGATGCTGTGAGGCGAGTTGTATTTAGGAAGTTAAAGAACAAAGTAACCGCTTTTTCTTGAAAGTGTAGGCTTTATTTTAATGGAGAACTGGTGCAGAAGAACATTCAGAATAGGAGAAATCCCTGGAATGCCATTAGACCTGTTCTAGGTGGCATACCGGAAAAAAAGTGTGTGAAACTCAAAGTAGGAGATACTATGGTGTCCGATGAGACTACAGTGGCAAACGTGTTTAATCAATATTACTCGACGTGTGTGACTGCCGATACGGAATGCTCTGATAGATATGTAATACCTGAGAATTTTCCTCGTGGAGCAACAAAGATCTTACTTCAACCGGTCCATACTCTAAGGATTGCACATCTTTTACGCAAAACAAAGATATGCTCAGTTGCACCTGAGCAAATTCTATCCCAGGTATTGCGAAGAGCAGCCGAAGTTCTTGCTGACCCCGTATCATATCTGATTAATTTGTCAATTGCGGCCGGTAAATACCCCAAAGCGCTGAAATTATATCGCGTCATCCCGCTTCTTAAATCTGGTGACAGACTCGCAAAAGAAAACTACCGTCCAGTCAGCATACCGGCCCCAATCTCTAAGTTATTTGAGAAATGCGCATTCGAACAACTCAGGTACCATCTTGAACAACATAATGTACTCAATCGCCGACAGTTTGGATTCCGCCCTAAAATGTCCACCACCGTCCCTGTTATGAGCTTTGTAGATGACGTCCGTCAAAGTCTTGAGAAAAAGAAAACGGTTGCTGCTCTTCTTGTTGACTTGAGAAAGGCGTTTGATACCGTTGACATCAATATTCTGATTACCAAACTAAGAGTTTATGGAGCTGACGAACGTGTTCAATCGTAAGTACGTTCTTTTATGTCAGAGAGACAACAAATGGTACAGATTGGGCAGAAGTTTTCAGATGTCGAAAACATATCAGTTGGAGTGGGTCAAGGGAGTATCGGCGGCCCACTGCTGTTTAATATTGTAACGATGTTGCTGCTACGCTAAGTTAGTGGGGATGGTAGCTCAGTCGGGCGGTTACTACGACACGAGGGACTCAGGTACGATGAATGACAACACGGAACGTAGGTCGGGCGTCAAGCGTAACCGGGCAGCGAATGGTCGTCGGTCATGTTGCCTCGGTCTATTTTATTCACTCAAGGTACGCCGTAGCGTTCATATAGTAATAATGTTAAATGATGAAATCGATTCTTCTCGAACATTCGACAACGGAAATTTCCACTCGTTCTCTTCGCTGATTGGTCGGTTTAAACTACGCATTATCACAACGTGCATTGTCAATGGCGGTGCCGTCGCCGCAGGTCAGGTACATAGGTCTGATGATGATGTTGCCGATGTGGCGCGACAGGTCGCGGTGATGCACGTGCCATGTTGTCGTCGCCATGTAGCTGAGCGGTCTCATGTGGAGGCTGTTGCACGTTCGATGATGTGCTCGGTCGACTGTGGTGTCGTTGTGGTGTTGTTGTGTCTAACTTCGTTACAATATATTTATCAACGATATATTTGAAGTACCAAAACACGGCCGACTGACCCTATTTGCTGATGATACCACAGCACTCTTTGTGGGCGATTCCCCACAAGAGGTAGAGCAAATGATTAAAGAAGACCTTAAGCGACTCTCAGATTGGTTTAGAGCCAATGGCTTGTCCGTGAATTGGTCGAAGACTGGTGTTATCCAGTTCTTATCGCCTAGAGGTGTCCCAAGTATGAACCATGAGACATTTAAATGCGGAAACCACACTTTTAGCATGATCAATAAGACAAAATTCTTAGGCGTTGTCTTGGATTCCAGATTATCATTTGAAGCTCATACAGATCACATTCGTAAAAAAAATGTAGGGAGCATCGCTGCCCTGTTCAAGAGCCGTAATATTCTGCCCCGTGACTGTCTACTTGCCATGTACTACGCCTACGTTCATAGTTATCTGACCTACGCAGTTGAAATATTTCGAATGACTTATATGCGTGTTTTATGTCCGTTACACCGCCTGCAAAAAAGAGCCTTGCGCGTAATATTGGGATATCCACCATGGGAATCCATGCGTTATAAGTACGTAGAGATGTCGATTCTGCCTTACCCTCTGCAAATAGAGATGTGCGTCGTAACTGAGATCAAACGAATCTTAATGGGACTTCATCCCAACCTGCTTAATCTTTCCCATTACATCTACCATGAACACAAGGGGATCACACACACAACTTCTCATCTTGTCTGCAGCTTCATGTAACCAATCTCGTTTCTCAAGTTGTAGACGTGTTCAACATTGGCTCCTACTATTTTGACTCGTTTACATTGTTGCAAGTGTGACAATTGAACGAAGAGCTACAACAGTGACAGTACAAACCACGAGGAGTCGAAAGAAGTACGAAACAAACTTCAAAGTGCGCCAGGTAGTGATGCCGGGGTCCCAACTCCACTCAACCTGACAGCCGATCGTGTTCGATTTACAACATCATTGCAACCGACGTTTGTTTATGTTTTGCGCTGCTCGGCGGTCTTCCAGCCAGCGGGTCCAGTGCATGTCGAGGTAGCTCCGTGGACAAGACGGGAAGCCCTCGACTCGTGAACAAAGGAACCGGGTTCAAATCACGATTGTGTTGCAATATTTTTATCTTCCTTTTTTTTGTGTCTTTTTGTAATTAACATCCATTATGGCTGGCGCTCTAAACTGTGGGGTTTGCAAAACCATCATAGTTGAGGAAACAAGTTACTGTGTATGTGCGATCTGCAAAAGCACCTTCCATGTACAGTGCAGAGATATTGAAAGCTGGACAACAATGACCACGCAGGCGAGGCAGGCCTGGCGGTGCAATATATGCAACTTTTCATCAGCAGGGCTAACCGCTCAGTTCGCACTCGAAGTTGATGTCCTGCTTCCGAAATTGGCGTCATCAGAACACACGGCGCCACTTGGCGAGACGATTGCTCTTCTTTTCTCCAGAATCGCGTGGCTCGAGCACCAGGTGAATTCTCTTCGAACACAGTGCGAGTCACAGTCCCAAATGCTACGCGCGCGACCCGCGCCTGTCTCACAAAGCATGGATGACGCGGAAGTGACAATCAGTCAACCGACACTTGCACCAGTCAACAGGGACGCTAAACAACAATCGAATAAAACAAGAGTCCTACTAATGGGCGATTCTGCCGTCAAAAACCTGCGTAGTAAGATTCGCGATAATTTTGGCCGCACGCCAGGGTTTCAGTCCAAATGTTACCCAAATGAAAAAGTTGCCGACATTCTTCAGAAGACGGAGCAAATGATTGACGCCAAACCGGGTACATACAAGATAATTATTCACGCAGGTCAGTTTGATACAATGAATGGACGCGGACCCGAAGCTATCGAGGCAATCGTCAAGTTTAGAGATGTCCTTGCTTCCAAATCTGCAAACTCCAGCATGATGGTTGTTTCAATTCCAAACCATTCGACAGAATGTAGGGCGTTTAATGAGGCCCTTAGCGTCTTGAAGCAGTCGAGCTCAATTGAACTTATGGATGTGACCAACGTCCAAACCGATACTGTTCTGAGCAAATCTGTCTATTATAGCGAAGAAGTAACCGCTAAAATAGCGCACATCATAGGAAAAACGGTCGCCAAGATCTTAAATCTAAAGCCAAAGGACGCCGAGCGAGTGAACAAAACTGATATAAAAAGTGCTCCTCAATATTTGCATCCTGAAACCACAAAGGTACATTGGAATAGCGACCGACCGAGCAGGCGCGATGTTCGTCGCGTTAAGTCAGAAAGTCCAAGAAATTCCTTGCCAACTTCTGGAAGACTGCTCAACGAGAGTCAACCTCGAACCGGGCAACAAATGAGGCAGCAGAACATACGCGACGGCTTGATTAAATTTTCTCAGCCCAAGAGATGGCGCGATCGTCGTTCCTGGCGCGCAAACGATGTACAATTGCCGCAACAACCGACGCAGCCTGGCAGACAACAGCATGCGTCACCGTATATGCAACAATTGACCCAGCAGCAGACTCCCAATACCGATTGGGCAGTTCAGGCACCCAATCAGGGTCAGTTTCCTATGGGGTTTTGGAACCCGTACCAGATGCCCTTGATGTACCCGAATATACTACAGAGGCAACTACCCTGTTAGAGCCGCCAGCAGCGAACCACTCGCTTCAGACGGAAACTCAAGTCCGCTCCTGCAATAAGTCTCAACTCAAGATTCTCCAGTGGAACGTCGAGGGCATTGGTAATGGTTTACCTCTGCTGATACCATCGGAAATAAATAAGTTCGATATTATCGTTCTTACCGAGACATGGTCTGATAAGGTTGACCTTTCAGGGTTCTACTCAGCTAATAGCCCGGCTCATAAAAATCACGATCGGGGCCGGCCCAGTGGTGGAGTATCGGTCTGTTATAATGAAATTTTAGGAGCCGTTTCGACTAAGTTGACTGAAGACAACTCAGTAGTTCTCGAGGCAGATGAAATAAACATAGTCGCCGTATACTCTAGCCCACATGAAGATATATACAAGTTCGTCGATCGATTGACGCAAGCCCTATCTGCAATTGATTTAAATAAACCAACAGTTTTGGCAGGCGACGTAAACTGTCGTCTCGACCAACCGGGCGCACGAAGAACGCAGATGTTACTGGATATTCTTTACCAATTTGGTATGTGGGTGATCACAGACCCAGCGCAGCATACCTTTAAAGGGCACCAAGGATCATCAACAATCGATATTTTTGCAACCAACCTAAGCCCGGATGACATCCAACATTGCGGATATGCAAGCAATATTACAGCTTTTGGCAGCAGGCCGCACCTGCCGGTAACTTTGCTATTCAAAGTACACACAAACGGCACTACGGCAAAGAGAAAATACGTCGGAAAATGGCTGGATCCAGATCGCATCAACCGTGTGTCTAGGACACTGAACTTCGATTCAGAGGGCCTCAGCATAGAGAGTCTTTGCGAAAAACTGACCACAACAATTCTGAGTTGCGTAGCTTCTTCCACCACTCGGCGCTCAAAACCATGGTTCAACAGACAGTGCTACGAGGCTCAAAAGTATGCGAGGCAATCATTTTTTCTCGCCCGTTACCGTCCAGAGATGACCGATTTTTACAACAGAATCCGCAAATGGTACTCTAATACCCTAAAAGAGGCCCGGCTTGCATATCTTGAAACACAAGAAGTAAAGATGATTCAAGCCGCAGAACGCCAGGCTTATAAATGGATCCGCCATACAAAGGAAAGAGTTGCGTGCCCCATTTCGTCCACAATCCTAGTCCAGCACTTCAGAAATATGTTCTCGTCGGCAAACACAATCCCGCACGAAGTGCCAGTGTTTCAAGGCCCTCACAGCGAAACTGCCAGCATCCTCCGGGCCAATTCTGACGATCCATTTACTTTACAGGAAGTTGCGATGGCAATTTCGCACCTTAAAAATGGAAAGGCGCCGGGACCAGATAAAATAAGAAATGATCATATCAAGCAGTAGGAACCGCTGCAACCAGCGATCACTCACTTAATGAATAGATGCCTGGACACAGGGGATATACCGGCTAGTTGGCGAAACTGTATACTGGCCGTGATTCCTAAAGGCAAGGGTGACGTATTGGATCCTTCAGCCTGGAGAGGAATTTCAAAGAAAAGCTCCATCTATAAACTAATATCGTTGGTTCTAACCCGGCGTCTGGAAAATTTTCTCGAAATGCAAGGCTTCATACCCGAAGAACAGCACGGATTCAGGCGCTGCAAATCAACACACACAGCTTGCGCAATATTTCTCGAGAATATTAAGAAAACAGTGAGCCGCCGCGGACGTTCAATGTTTGCAATATTTGTGGATTTCAAATCTGCTTTTGATACCGCACCTCGCAACGTTGCCCTTTGGAAGATCGCAGCTTTGGGTATGCCACCGCGTTTTCTCAAACTATTGGCGGCTATACTCCAGGAGAATTTTGTGATATTGTAACGTTGTTGTGTTACGCTGGTCAGCTCGGGGGATGTAGACTCAGCCGGACAGGTACTGCAGCACGAGGAACTCAGGAACGAAGAATGACAAAGCGTAGCATATGGTCTAGTGCATGACCGAGCAACGAGTGTGTTTTTAGCCAGGCTGCTCGGTCTATTTATTGACTCACGAGACACCGCGGCGTGCTGACACCCAAAAGAGTCTCAGAACCCGCTCTCAAATCGGTCGAAATTTACAGTGGTTTGTGTTTGTTTCGTATACGAATACAGGTTAAGTGACTGTTTTACTTGGACTGCCGATCATAGGTCAACCCTCTCCCGATGTCGGCCGATGATCGTTTGGACGGCGGATGAAGTTGGGGTTTCGGCGCGAAAGGCTGTGGCTGTTCTCGGCTGGCTGGTTGAGACATGTCTTGTTCGGTTGAGACATGCATCATTCGGTGAACGTTGTGTACGTTGAGATTCTGGCGCGGGCGCTGTAGCCGTTGGACGTGGTCGGTTAGAACTTATTTGAATTGCGCCGTTATGCACATACGGTGTTGTGGGTGGCTGGTCTATCGTCGTACTGGCCAGAGGAAGTGAAACTTCGTCACAATATTGGACGACGGTGTTGCTGAACAGCCCAAATTTGGACAGACAACAGGTGTTGCTCAGGGCGATAACCTAAGTCCAATCCTGTTTTCTGTAATTGTCAGTGAGCTGCTGGCGATTGTGAAGAAAAAGCATCCGTCAGTGCAACTCATCCAATACGCGGATGATATTGTTATCTACTCTGAAAGTCGCTTCCATTTTCAGCAAGCGTTGGTCACTCTTGCAAAGTTTGCGGCAGATACTTTACTAGAGATTAATGTTTTAAAGACAAAAGCAATCAAGTTCCGTCGTGGAGGACGCCTCGCAACAGCTGATACCATAAAGCTTCACGGCCAACCTATTGAATTTGTCAACCATTTTTCATATTTGGGCTTGGAATTTACGCCAAGCGGTACCTCATTCTCCCGACATATAGAGGAAAGGGTCCGTAAGTCGCTGATTGCTATTTACTTAATTAAGAATCCGCAACTCCTCTCACTGAGGACGGCTTTGAAGTTGTTTGACCTGAAAGTTGCCCCTACAGCAATCTATGCGATCGAACTTATTTGGGAACATCTTAGAGCTCCAAGGTTTGACGAACTCGACCGCCTGAAAGCAACGTATATTAAACTAGTTATGGGCGTTCACCGAAGCAGCCGTAACCGATTGGTGTATCTGGCTTCGGGTACCCCACTGTTCACAGAAGACCTTCAGCGCCGCTTTAACCTGCGATTAACTCGCGAGTATGAAGAGCACTTACTAAAATGGGAAGCTAAAATGTGTCGAGTGGACATGGATTTCATCGGACGCAAGCTATGATGAACAACTCGTGGAAGAATGCCCAATACAAAAATCGCCACCTTATAATGCGTCATGCAATGCACGGTTTCCATCATGCAGTGTGCACGAAAGTTGGTTTTCATGAGGCAGACGAGCAGTGTACCTGTCGGCACTGTGGAGAAACTTGCTCAGCCTACCATCTATTGCACTGCCGGAACCCACCAACACTATGGCAAATTCATATGTAACATACACTCAGTTTGAGTAATAAATGATTGTTTGATCTCGTTTCTCAATATCAAATCTCGGTGCCACATATTGGAACAAGCTCGCCCCAGATGTGCGCGCAACCTCTTCTTTGACAATATTCAAACAAAGTGCTAAGCAATACTATTTAGGTACCTTACTCTAATATAAGCCGAACACGATAATAATATAATCATAATGACAATAAGTAAAATTATAAGAAAATATGCAATATAAACACTCCATACTAGCCTTTGATGGCTTTGAGGAGCTGTGAACCTATGTACAAATGTAAGCCACTCATGATAATAATAAAACCTATCTATCTATCTAAAACGATATCGACCTGGGCTGAGAGCTTACTGAGTATCCACCACACTCTCCGGACCTCGCACATTCTGATTATCACTTATTTGGGCTCTCCAAAACCCTTCGCTTTGATAAACATATACGTTTTTCGAGGACGGCCAAAATGAGGTAGAACACCTTGTCGTCTCCAAGAAACAAGACTTTTATAAAGGAGATATCGATGCTCTAGTTGATCGTTGATTTTTCTTCATTGTGATTTTTTTGTTGTTAATTAATTTTCTTAACTGTGAATAAAAAAGGAGAGACTGTATGATGATTAACTAAACCCGCATGCTCCTGCAAATTTGTGCTTTTGCTTGAGGCAAAAAACGGCAAGAACATTTCCATCAATCCAATAGACTCGTATATTCATGTATTAGTCGGGCATTCAACAGTGTATTAAATAAGATTTTTTGGCGTTTTTATATGCATCCACACACAGTGAATTTGGTAGTGGGAATTATACGCGGTAATCCTGTAAGTAATTATTCGAGAACTGACCAGCACTAAAATAGGAAACATCTTACACAATTAGTATGCATTATTACATTTAGTACGCAATTAGTTGCTTTTGTGGAATAGAAATGCAGTAAAAAGGAGATGTTTGATCCCCGAGTGGAATTTGCATCGGTGTCAGCCCTAAGAGCCGGCTTTTATTTAGACACATTACGTACGTAGCACCGCCGAGCGGCTCATAGGCTCAGTCAACTATGAGTGTTCGATTTATATAAACTTTTTGCTTTGCTGCACACTGCGACCAACAGCTCTAGTTAGCGGGCGATAACAGCCCGTGGTAGCCAGCAAAGTGTGTTTATCGTGTAGAAAAAGTTGGCCCGGCTTGGTCGGGACTTCAGTGTAAAGCAGCGTTTACACCCGCTCAGTGCTCGGTGTTCCAGCCATGGGGTATATAGGACCCGCCGGCCGCTTCAAAAGTTGTCCCATCGCGGACGCATACCGCCGTCAGCCTCGTACGAAGGTGATGTGCAAAGGTAAAGTTCGTGCTGGGTAGCTGGCTTGGCCACGTCACGCGCAACGCCGTGGTCGTGTGTACAGTGTAAGGACGAGAAGCCCGCCTTGGCGACTCCCTTACTCTCCGGCGTCTCCGGAGACACACACAAGCCGTTCAGTTGAACGGGATGGACAATTACTGAGCTGTTAAAAGCTAGCCCCCATTCACTGGGCTGTTCAACTGAAAAAGTTGAAAAGGCTGCGAGGTGCAGCTAGGGTCAGCGGAAGCTGACCCAATTTTTAAAAACTTTTTATTGAATTTCGTGCATTTTAAAATGTTTCTTTATTTCTACGCCGCCAGCTACTACACGTCTTACTATATAGAACTGTCCAATGTTGTTTGTTTCTGGCCGAATGTAGAGGGACTCAAGGATGCTATGTAAACTGATGGAAGCTTTCTTAACAACGGAATTTCCGGCAAGAATAGATTCGTGTAGCACAATTACAACCTTTCCAGCCAATTGGCCGACCCGACCTTTGAGGAATATGCCATAAACGAGATAGATGTGGATATTTACAAAACTAGAACGATGAGGATAGTACTTAGAGGAGAGCACGGGAGACGGACAGCGCACGACCTCATGTGAATATCACCAGCCTTAAAAATGTATATTTACTTGGGGTGAGAGCTTATGGAGCACCCACATACTCTCTGGTCTTGGTACCTTCAACCTATCACCTTTCCGGTCCCTCCAAAAACCCTTGGTTCGAAAAACGTTCAAATCTCTCGAGAACGGCCCAAATGAGACACAACACTACCTCTTCGTCTCCAGAAAACAAGATTTTTACAAAAGAGGGATCGAAATGCTAGTTAGTTGATCGTTGGCAAGTCATTAAAAGAGGGGTAGACTATTACCTTAGGGAGAAAACGGTTCACTCTGGCGTCTGTCTCCCCAGATGATTTCAGAACTTTGAGAGGGAAGCTGGTCCCTCTCTCTGCCGCCACTGCCATCCCCAGCTGCACGTCACCGATGAGCAGTTGCTGGACGCCCTTTACCCTGGCGCTGTAGGCGCTGAGGTCCACTTTTTTGATGTAGGAGGTTTGGAAATGCTAATGTACTATCGGTACTGGCATAAAAGTAGTTATTCTGCGTTTTTCTTCTACATAGTTGTGAGAAATCTACGTCTGCGAGAAAACCAGTCACTGCATGAAGGCGTGTCCGGCGAAAAATTATGCATGATCTGAACGACGCAGGATAGCGAAATGCGAATAGCCGGATTGAGAAAAGTCATGAAAAGTCGATATGTTGTTATGTCTTACGTCACCGCTTTCACGTGCAGAACCGTAAACTTTTGTCATTTCGCCAAAAATGTTATTCCCAAAAGACTATTCCCAGGCAGTAGTAAATGTAATGCTCATCATGTTTGTACCAAAGTGATGGTGCTGCGTTACGTAGTTGCCGGGTAACTAAGCAGCCATATCGAACGCGATGCCATGCATACTTGCTAGCATTTTTACCTGCTTCAACGAGAATGTATGAGAAAGTTACGGCCATAGTTTTAGTTCTGTTAAAACTCGGCAAGATATTTTTCGCAATGGAAGGGGAAGGGCGGAAACTCTTTGGCAAAATTTCACAGTTCTGAACATGAAAGCTTCAACGTAAAACATATCAACTATGGTTGCCGAAAAAGCTTAGTTACTCGGCATCTACGTAACGCAGCACCATCACTTTGCTATTTGCTATTCCCTGATAATGGTCTTTTGGGCAAACATTTTTAGTTGAAATGACAGCAATTTACGGTTCTGCATGCGAAAGCTTCACCGTAAGACATAACAACATATCGACTTTTATTACTTTTCTCAATTCGGCTATCTATAGAATGTTCGTCGAACACGCCCGTATAATCGGCTCTTTCATGCGTTGACTGGTTCTCCCGCAAACGTATAATTTGCACAACTATGTAGAAGACAAAAGGCAATTATAATTAACTACACTTATACATTTTATCCTCACTCCTAAACAAGATGTTTTGTCCCCTCCTTCTATTGGGACTTTTTTCTTTCTGAATAATATTTTAAGTTCTACTAAACCTTAGGTTATGATAGACCCAGTATATATTAAATCAAAAAATGTATTTAATGTAATCAATTAATAAAAGTGAGAACATGACAATTGGTTACTTGCGAAAATGTCCACCTTTACGGGAGTCCAGTGTAGGGACCAGCCATCTCTGAAGGGTTCTCCGGACCGAGGATTGGCCCGCTGTACCTCCAGCAACAGGCGCTATCTGTCGAAATCGCCTGTCCCGCTCTCCGCTGGCTAGAATTAGTCGCTTCTTGACACATATATATATATATATATATATATATATATATATATATATATATATATATATATATATATAGGGTCATTCGTATCAAAATGCACTTCTTTCGAAGTTTGATAGAACTCATCAAGAAAATAATTTTTCCCTATGGAGGGAGGACGCGGAAACGTTTCAGTTCAGTTCAGTTTTATTAGTTTCAAACACACGTTCCTTACAGAACATCCGTGTTTCATACATTGTTTTACTTGTCATTCCAGTTATCTATATGGCATTAGTACTATTTGGTAATACGTTTAGACTGTATATAATTAAAAAAATAATAATGATAATAATAATAATAATAATAATAATAATAATAATAATAATAATAATAATAATAATAATAATAATAATAATAATAATAATAATAATAATAATAATAATAATAATAATAATAATAATAATAATAATAATAATGACTTGCATATCGTTGAAGAGTCTTATCGATCAAGGCATTGCTCATTGTGTAATTTTTGGTGCCATCTTTCCTTGAATAACTTAAGTGATGTACATTCCCGTAATTCATTATCGAGTGTGTTCCATAATTTGGCAATGGCGATTTAAGTCTATAGTTACGATAAGTATTGGGTATTCTAAGAGGTGGGCTGTTGCGATTTCTGTTGGTGTTGAATGTAAAATAAAAAGATAAATCTGGAGGCAACATGCCACGGAAGTTTTTATACGCAAGAATGCCTAATTCAAATTTGTAAAGTGATGCTATATTAAGCAGTTTGTGAATAGCATAAAGATGAGATACACTTTCATCCCTTCTGTAGCCAAAAATGGCTCTTAACGCGTTATTCTGTGCAACCTGTAGTTTATGTGTAAGTGTTGAAAGCGTTGACCCAAACAGTGGCAAGCAATATGTTATATAACAGAGAATAATGATTTATATACAATCAACATCACATCAGGGGATACGCCAACATTGTTTAATTTACTTAATTGAGGCACAATCTCTTCGAGTTTGGTACTTAAGGTATTTATGTGATTTCGGTACGTTAGTGAGGGATCAAGGGTTACACCCAAGCATTTGTATTCAAATGCTTGTTTTATATTAGTATTATCGAATCTAATTGCTATTTGTGGGTTTATTGATCTTTGCCATGGAGTAAAAATTAACATTTTTGTTTTATTTATATTTAAAGACAGCCTGTGTTTTGAATACCAAATTGAGATAAGTTTAAGTTGGCCATTTGTATACTCAACATCGCTAGTTAGATTTTGTAAGGAAAGTGGACAAAGAAAAGTGATGTCGTCAGCAAAAGCAATAGCCTTCAGTTCACTAGCCTTTAGAAGAGAGTTAATAAATATTAGGAATAGTGTTGGTGAAAGGCTGGTTCCTTGTGGTGTACCGAGGTGTGGGGAACACGGAGATGACATAGTGTCGCCATTTCTGGTGATTTGTGTCCTGTCGGTTAAATAAGAATTCAAAAACGTAATTGGGCCTTCAGCGAAATTCAGTTGTGCGAGTATATTGATTAGGTTATTGTTATCGACCGAGTCAAATGCTTTTTCGATATCGACAAATATACCAGCAACAATTTGATTAGACTCCCAGCTTTTTGTTATATATTCCTGAAGATGGGTAAGAGCTAAATTGGTATTGCATTTACTACGGAAGCCAAACTGCATCGGACTAATAAAGTGTGTGTTGTCAAGATATAGTCGAATCTGATCATTGATAATTGACTCAAACAGTTTCGCTAGGAATGGAACGCAACTTATAGGTCGATAATTAGTTGGTTCATTTTTATCGCCCTGTTTAAAAATTGGTGTAATTATTGCACATTTCAATTCTGCCGGGCATACCCCTTGTGCAAGACATTGGTTGAAGATAGCTGCGAGAATACTTGATATGTAGGTTATGTATTGCTTAATAAACTTGCCAGGAATATGCGTTTGACAGCCTCTCATGTTCGCTTTAAGCTTACTTGATTTTAGTATAATTGCCTCGGGAGTGATTTCATTGAATGTGAATTTTTCAGGGGGAACATCTTGGTGCGGATTAAATTGATTAATTTTGTAATTGTATTCAGTTGTCATTGCCCCATATTTATTGCAAACTGCTTTAGAACCCATTGTTGCAAAATTTATGTTGAGTACTTCGGCTATCTCAGCAGGGTCAGTTGTAGATGTGTTGTTGTAGTTAATCGACGTAATTATAGTTTCTTTCTGTATATTTCTGCCACAAAGCATGTTCATAATCTTCCATCTCTCGCGAAGTGTAGAGGTATTAAATTTGTCCGCATAGTATTTTCTTTGTTTTTGAGCGCATGTTTTCTTATATAATTTAGATAGCCCCTTTAGTCTCAGCTTATCATATTTACTATTATACTTTTTAACTTTATTAGCTAGTCTGTCCTTAGCTACTCTCATCTGTATGAGTTTGTGATCAAACCACTGGTCAGTAATTCATGCGTGATTTAGCTTTGTGTGTTTGGGCTGAAAGGGGAAATGTTCATTGTACAGATTGTTTAGTTTACAACTAAAAGCAGAAATAGTAGAAAAGTAATAATACGTGTAATTGTAATAATAGTAGTAAAAAGTAGTAACTATCTAATAGTGCTGGTAATGACATTAGCGTCTTGTCTCAAACAAAAAGCGATGCTTCACTGTCTCGAGTGCTTCCTTATAAGTGGCTATATGAGCATATATACATATAAGCCCATACATTAGTTTTATGTTGCGATGAATGCACGTAGTTAGTAGTAAACATATTATAGTTATTAAATGGATATTATTTTTTTTCTTATATTTGGTGATGCTGTATTGTATATTAACAAATATTGCGTTTTCTCGTTAAAGTGTATTTTCATTTATAGCTAGAGAGTATATGGTACATATGAAGAGACAAATCATTTGGTTTAATTAAGTATTACAATTTGTAATCTAAAATAAAATCTAATTGTACCTTGAATAAGATTTCAACTCTGCAATTAACTCATAATTGTTATCTCTATATCACATCATTTTGTAACCGGACTGTTCGGTTTAGGTCGAATTGCGTTGCTTTCTTGCAGATCGGCGACTGTTGTTTCAGCGCCGTCCGCACCAACAGCTGGTAGGTGATCATCCTGAGGTTGCGGCTGCTGCCGCTTCCTATTTTTCCTCTTTTTGTCGTGTGTATTAGCTGCTTCGGAAGTCTGCATCGTCTGCTCCTTATCGTTGTTGACAACGCCCGCAGAGCTTTCGATGACGTCCACAGTTTCGCGCAGGTATTAATTAGTACGACTCCTCGTGAGTCGCTGTTGTTGCTGTTTCGGATTGTGCGTTCCCAGCTGCTCTTCCCAGCTGCTGTGGTTCATTTTCCTCTTCCTCTTCTTCAATTGCAACTTCTCGGTGTAGCTGTAACTGCTGTTCTTGGAGGTTCGTCGTCTGTCGTCTATTAGGCTGTTGTTTACCGTAGCCCGACAATTCGACGTCGTTACCGCCAGTAACAGTGCTAGCAGTCGTTGTGGCAGACACAGTTGTCACAACAGTCTGCCTGCCTAGGTTGGCGTTGTCGCTGATAGTGCTGCAAGTGAATGTTTGTGATGAAGGATTGTTGGGTTGTGCACGCTGCTGATTTGGTTGTCGTTGCTGGTGGAGCTGCTGCTGCTGGGTAGAACTGCTGTTTTCTCGTCCACTGGTGATTGTATTTGAGGGGGGAGAGGCAGAGGGCCGTTCGGTTGGCGGCTTATGTGATTTAATAATACATTTTGGGAAGTTTGCCTTACCCCTGGATGTGAAAGATGCCGAAGTCAGAGCCCACGCCTTATCTCTGCTGTACAATTTTACAACAATGGGACGAGGGCGAGATGTTCGTTCTATGGGGCCCAGTCGATGCGCCAGTTCGAAATCATCGTCACTGATTGTACCAACGTACCTTTGAAGACAACTTAAAACGAACTTTCGGAAGCCAGGGTCGCGACTATTTTCTTTTTGTCGAAGCTCAGGTAGATCTTCTGGAATGCCCATTATAAGAACATTGTACGCGTACGGACGCTTCTTATCGTTTTGTAGTTGATATACCAGTTGTTTGTTCTTAGCTTCAGATGTGCAAAGACGCTCTTTGAGAACACGAATTTCATCCTCGAGATCACGGATACGCTTGTCATGGTTCGCAGATGTTTCTTCAACAGCTTGAACACGTAACTTAAGCGGTTGAGTGGCTTCACCGATGACGAACATGTTCATCACGGCTGTCATTCGCGCCGCTTCGTCAAGTTGGAGTCCATGGTTCTCCATAAAAAGTTTTGCCCGGTCTATATAGTCCGGTACTGTGCTGTCGTTGGGAGTGACATCCATGTTTCTAGCACTTATTTGTCCACCACAAAAATGTATAAAATTATGCACGGAAATACCACTTTTGGGAGTAACCTCACAGGTTAGCACCACTCCATTCGATGAGTAGCAGACGACTGATTTTTTTTGTTTAGGAGTGAAAATGAAATTTATAAAAGTCGTTATTCTGCCCTATTTTCTTCTACATAGTTGTACAAAATCTACGTTTGCGGGAGAACCAGTCAACGCATGAAGGAACCAATCATATCGACGTATTAGGAGGAAAATTCTGCGCAGGAGGGTACTTCACTAGCTTGCGTAGTGAAAAGCGAAGTAACTAAGCTTTTTCGATAGCCCTATCGAAACCGAAGGCATGCATACTTGCATAGGGTGTATGAGAAAGTTAGGTACAAATTTCGAGGTTTGGTAGAACTCGGCAAGAGAATATTTTTTCCTAGTGGAAGAAGGGGTCGAAAACGTCTTGGCAAAATGTTACGGTTCTGAACGTGAAAGCTTTAACGTAAAACGTAACAACTATGACTGTCGGAAAAGCTTAACTACGAGGTGTGTTCAAAACGTATCGCGACTTTTGAATTTTCGCGGGTTACGTATATTCGAATTTCGATTTTTTGTGGCGTTATGTTGGTACTCATGTCTCTCACTTATGCCGACAAGCTCGGCCATTTTGAATGTTCACTTAATTGTTGACAGCTGCTTTGCTTGCACGTGTTTTGGATCGTCTTCGATTTTTACCTATTCAAAAAAATGGATCAAAGAACCTGTATCAAATTTTGTGTGAAAAACGAAATTAAGTGCGCGGATGCATTCCGAATGTTGACTGTGGCATACGGAGAAGCTACCTTGGACCGAAGCAACGTTTATCGGTGGTACAAAATGTTCTCAGAAGGCCGAGAAGATGTGAACGACGAAGAGCGTGCCGGACGCCCGAGCACTTCAACAACAGACGAAAAAATTAATGAAGTGGAGAAAATGGTATTGGCCAATCGTCGAATCACCGTTAGAGAAGTTGCTGAGGACCTAAACATATCGATTGGCTCGTGCCATTCGATTTTTATCAATGATTTGGGCATGAGACGGGTCGCCGCGAAATTCGTACCAAAATTGCTCAATTGCGACCAAAAACAGCATCGCATGAACATTGCTAATGAGATGTTGGACTCTGTCCGCGACGACCCAAATTTGCTCCAGAGGGTCATAACTGGTGACGAATCGTGGGTTTATGGTTATGACGTGGAAACCAAAGCTCAATCATCTCAATGGAAGCTGCCGCACGAACCAAGACCGAAAAAAGCGCGCCAAGTTCGGTCGAATGTGAAAGTTTTGCTGACAGTTTTCTTCGATTGCAGGGGCGTGGTGCATCATGAGTTCTTGCCACAGGGTAGAACGGTCAATAAGGAATATTACCTGCAAGTTATGCGCAATTTGCGCGAAGCAATCCGCCAGAAACGCCCGGATTTGTGGAAGAACAAAAATTGGCTTTTGCACCACGATAACGCCCCTGCTCACACATCGTTGCTTGTGCGCGAGTTTTTGGCCAAAAACAACACACTAATGATGCCGCAGCCACCGTATTCCCCAGATCTGGCCCCCTGTGACTTTTTCTTGTTCCCTAAACTGAAGAGGCCCATGAAAGGACGACGTTACGCTACGCTTGACGAGATAAAGACGGCATCGAAGGAGGAGCTGAACAAGATAAAAAAAAATGGTTTTTTGAAGTGCTTCAAAGATTGGAAAAACCGTTGGCACAAGTGTATAATATCTCATGGGGATTACTTTGAAGGGGACAAAATAGATATTCATGAATAAATGAATAATTTTTGAAAAAACACAAAAGTCGCGATACGTTTTGAACACACTATGTACTTGACAACTACGTAACGCAGGGCCATCACTTTGGTACGAAAATAGTGGGCATTAAATTAGCTAGTGCATGGAGAGTGGTCTTTTGGGCGTAAATTTTTCGGTCGTAATGGAAACATTTTACGATTTTTTACGAAAAAGCGTTAACGTAACATATCGACTTTATATGACTTTTCCTAATCTGGCTATTCGCTTTTCGCTACGCAAGCTAATGAAGTGTTCTCCATTGTGCAGAATTTTCCTCCAAACATGCCGATATGATTGGTTCCTTCATGCGTTAACTGGTTCTCCCGCAAAGGTAGACTTCGCACAACTATGTAGGAGAAAAAAAGGCAGAATAACTGCCTTTATAAACTTTACTCTCTCTTCTAAACAAGACGTTTCCGCGTCCTCCCTCATAGGGAAAAATTATTTTCTTGCCGAGTTCTATCAAACTTCGAAAGAACTACATTTTGATACGAATGACCCTGTATATATATATATATATATATATATATATATATATATATATATATATATATATATATATACATACATATATAAATAAATATGTATATATATTAGATATATACATATACGTCTGCTAGAGCTCACCCTGAACGGTCGAGTGTGAACTTCGCTCTGTGGAAAACGATGAAAAGTGAGAATCCCGAGGTCCTAAACGGACTGAGCAACGGCGCTGGGTTAACGGCACTTAGTGAGAAATCCAGCGCACACCTTAAACATCTCACAGGTACTGTGCAGTACATATGTTCGTGTCAACTCGGATAGTGTCATCGTTTTCAATCGCTCGAACTTCGAGCGCAAACTTGTTTACAATCGGTGCCTCGAACAATCCAGCAGTTTTGGAACATCGGCTGTTCTGCACTACCAGCGTGTTTACTTACGATCTGTCCAAGCGCATACGTAGCGGTGAACACATAAGCAACGCTTGTGAACATGCGGACGTGCAGGTCCGTATTCAGCGCACATATATAATTTGTGACATTACTACACGACTGCATATGTTTGTCCTACGCGTGCATACATTTGCATGTTTGGCGTGACATGCTAGTAATCTGTGCATTGTTCCTCGCAATCATGTATAGATACGGGTGATTACTTATGCATATGTTGTGTGTACACATATGCAAAAAGCGCATGTTGTACGTATAAGAACATATACGTATAATAGCTCCTCAATATTAATTATGTAAAAAAAAAGAAATAAATAACAAATAAAAAAATACATATATATGTATATATATATTTAAAAAAATATATATATATACACATATATATATATAAACATAAAAAAAACAAGAATTATTTTTTGAGAAAAAAAAGAGGAGGAGGCATGGACCCCTTTAAGGTCCTAGGGACCCAGGACAGCCAGCTGAAGAAAGTCAGAATGACGAAAAACAAGAAATATTGAAGGGTAAAAGAAATTAACACGGACAAGCGATTAGAGGCCGACAAGGAGGTAGAAGAAGACCTCAGATACCCCGAGAACACTAGACGAAAAAGAGCGATGATTGAATCTCCAGAAGACCTACAACGGGAGGAGAGAGAGACGAAAAAAGGTGAAGAACAGCAACAAACGGGCAAGTCAATTAAGAAAGCACGAGCCGAAGGTAGGACTCAACTGGAAGTAACCTCGGAACCAGACACGGACTATGAAGCTATGAAGAGCCTCCTGGAAGTCGTTAGGCAGCTCCAAATTCTGAAAAAAAAACATATTACTACCAAGGGGGACATTCAAGTTGCCATAACTAGGCTTGAAAGTAGAGCTCTGCTGCTGCAGGCCGACGTCGAGGACAAGCTGGCGGCCCAAGACGATGCCCAGAGGCGGCTGCAGAAATTAAAAGACGAACTAAACGTGATCCAAGACAATCGATTCAAAGAGGCTGAGGAATGGCAGAAAAGATAACTAAGGCACATGAAGAGACAGCAAAATGGAAAGCCAAAGCGGAAGAACTGCAGGCTCAAATCGAAAAGAAAAGGTTTGCACGGACGTGCTCAAGGTGCCAGCGAAAAGAAGAAGACGAACATAAGGACCTACAGAGGGCAAAGGACATTGAAGATAAAATCGCATCCTTGTCTTCCCTAGAAGAGACAGCCAAGCTGGTGGCAGAAGAATGGCCGGAAGTAACCTGCAAGGCCACTCGTATCATACAAGACAGCATAACAGCCGACAGGGAATCAAGAGCTATGCTCATTAACAAAAATTTAGAGAAGGACCTGAACGTACTCAAAAAGATGAGTAGCCAGTTTCCACTGGTCGGCTCCGTGACTCGGCTTCCGATTGGTGGGGTGGCAGTTCTGCGCAGTAGTGAGCAATTAGAACTAGTTGACGTAAGCTCGGCAGACGCAGAGGAACTCACTGCTGCCTCAGCCAGTAGCAACACAAGGTTACTCGTGATCGGTGTTGGAAGCACAGAAAATACTCCAGAACAGTTCTTGTCAAGCCTCAACAAGGTCCTAGAAAAAGTCATTTGGCAAGTACCAACAGCACTGTGGGACTATACATCTCTCCAGACTGGCAAGGACAGTCAATCAGAAGAGCAACGGAAGTCTGCTGCAGAAAAACAGGAGGAAAAGCGGAACTCATGGTTGACGGAAGGAGCCCGGACCTGCCAATGAGAAGCAAAGAACGAACGACCGGGTGTCAAAGTTCCATAAGGATCAAAGCAAAAGAGGGCAGGTCCGTGGATGACATGATTAGAGACATTGCCCCTCATATCAAGCAAAATGATGCCGGGGTTAAGATCGGACCGGTCAAGAAAAATAAAGATGGTGACTTAATCCTCAGAATCACGGAAAAGGGAACCGGAGGCGGCATGTCCTTCGCAAACGCCCTGCGACAGGGAACAGGAATGGAGGTCGACATTAGGGAAGCGACGGGTCCCACTCAAACCGTTGTGCTAAGGGACGTTAACCCTTTCCTCACTCTAGACGAGATATCGAAGGTCCTGCGCAATTCGTTGGACCTGCATGAAACTACGAAGATACAAGCGGAAACACCAAAAAGCAACGAGAGAGGAACATGGCAATGCTTAGTAACCTTACCCAGTCGGGACGCTAAGAAGCTTGTGGCCAAAAAAGGCATCACCATATCAGGGCGCCTATGCAGGGTTGAAGAATGGTTCCAAAGCCCAACATGCTATAGATGCAATCATATCGGCCATATAGCAAGGGAATGCCAAAGTGAGGGGGAAACTGCTAAGAGTGTTATAGATGCGGGAAAGAGGGACACATAGCCAGGGAATGCAAGGAAACTGATACATCGTGCTACATGTGCAACGAGAAAGATCATAAACCGAGAACAATGGCTTGCCCGCAGTACGCGAAACTACTTAACGAAAGGAAACAAGCCGCGAGGGCGGCGGCAGAAGAGAGGGAATCCAAGGCCAGGGAATTACGGGCCGAGCAAAAAGAAAAGGAAGAGAAGAAAGCGGCTAGGGAACAGAGGAAGGAGGCTCAGCGAGACAAGCGTACATCAGATGGCTGGTCACAAAAAGGCTCCAGAGGGGCGGCTCGTTTCCAACAACCAGACAACCAAGGAACAACTTCCACACAACAGCAATGAACATGATTAAAATAATTCAAGTAAACTGCAACAGAAGTAGATACGCATATGTAATGGTCGAAGAAATAGCCACAAGGAGAAGAGCCAAGCTAGTGGCGGTGAGCGAACCAAATCAAGCGATGGCAACAAACAAAATGGAGTGGTTTTCAGATCGAACCAAGAGTGCAGCAATTATAAATACCGGTCCCGCGCAAATCATAAAACACGGAAGCGGGCACGGGTTTGTATGGGTGGAATTGCTAGAAGGATGGAGGCTGTACTTTTGTTACAGCAGCCCCAACGGCAGCCTGGACGAACTCGAGGACCTACTCAGTGAAATAGGAATATCAATAACTGAAACCACAAATGGAAAGGGCGTAGTCGTTACAGGAGACTTCAACGCGGCATCGGAAACATGGGGGTCGCGGCGTACCAACAAGAGAGGAAGAATCTTGATGGAATGGGCTGCCAGCCTGGACCTGTATATTCAGAACGACGGCAAAGACCCGACCTTTCACAGGGCTGGATATCAGTCAACGGTCGACCTAACATTATGCAACGACACAATAGCCAATAAAAGAAAAGATTGGACAGTGCTCACTGAAGAAGAAAACCTCAGCTATCACTACTGTATTGAGTTTACGCTAGAACTGCAGCAAAAAAAAAGCGTTGCCTATAAGAAGTAAGATGTACTACAGGATCAAGGACGAAGAAGTCTTTAATTGCGAACTCAAGAAGGCAATCCTCACAACTCCCCCCCACACCCCAGAAGAACTGCATGACGCCCTCAAAAGGGCCTGCAGTTACTAAGCCCCCTCACCCAAGAAGGGCTACATGCCAGCCAAAACACTGGTGGAACAGCGTCATAGCGCAGAAACGGGCGGATTGTAACCCGGGAGACCGAGACCCTCGCCTTGGAAAATTATAGAAGACTTAGAGCGCTTTTAAAAAACGAAATAGTGGAAAGCAAAAAGCTTTACTGGCAACAAATGATTAAGGACATAAATTACAGGCCATGGGGAAAACCCTACAAAATGATTAGAGGCATAGGCGTGCAGGCCCCAAAAGTTACACTGCCAGACACAGAGGTCGTACACATTTTAAACAATCTATTTCCACACCATGGACATTTCTATAGGGAAACATACGCAAGAAGAGGGACAACTTCAGAAGAAGAGGAGTTCCCGCCTATCACACGCGCAGAGGTATTGATGGCTGCGGAGAGGCTCAAGCCAGGGAGATCTCCAGGACCCGACGGCATTCCGCCTATAGCGGTAAAGATGCTCTTCAAGGAACACCCGGAGGTGGTAGCGGCAGTTGTTACCAAGGCGATGGCAAGTGGGGAAATGCCTAGAGACTGGAAAAGGGCGGAAGTGGTCTTGATTCCCAAAAGTAACGGAGGGTACAGACCCGTATGTCTCCTGAACACCCTAGCAAAAGGGTATGAGGCAATTATAGAAGACAGACTTAGGACATTTGCGGAACAGCGTGGTCTCCTGTCGTCCAATCAATATGGATTTCGCAAGAAAAGATCAGTTCTTACAGCAATACAACGAATTACAGCCAAAGCTGACTTGCTTCACGGCGAACCTATATATAAACGAAAGGTCCTTGTGGCAGTCCTTCTCGACGTCAGGAACGCGTTTAACACTCTGCCGTGGAAAGGTATTTTAGACACCCTAGTGAGAAAAGCGGTCCCTTCATTTCTCGTAAGAGCCGTCTCGGGATACTTAGAGGACAGAAAAGTTTTTAACGGCTTAGTAGAGATAGACATGACTGCAGGAGTTCCTCAAGGGTCAATCCTGGGACCCCTGCTCTGGAACATAACATATGAAAACGTCTTGAGACAAGATCTCCCGCAGGGAGTAGAAATGATTGCTTATGCGGATGACTTAGCCATAATTTCTCAAGCAAAAACAAAGGAAGAACTAGAATTAAAGACAAACATGGCTCTCTGGTCGACGAAGAGGTGGATGGATAGAGCTGGGCTAAAACTTGTCCCGGAAAAGAGCGAGGCCATCGTTCTGACAGACAGGAAGAGAGTAGACAGCATGCAACTGATGGTGGCGGGCCAGGAAAACAAGCAAGTAACAGAGGCCAAATATCTTGGCGTCTACAAGACAAGGGTCTCAGGGGGACAAATCACATTAGGAAGTGTACGGGCAAAGCGGTTAAAGCGGCTAACGCGATAGGCAAGATCCTACCAAACTTACACGGGCCGCGGGAGTGCCGGCGACGACTACTAATGTCGGTTACCGAGTCTATTGCACTTTTCGCGGCGCCAGTCTGGCTGCAGAACACCTTGAAAACGAGAACGGCAAAAACAGCCCTAAGAAAAACGCAGAGAACAGCGGCGCTAAGGATCCTGCAGGCCTACCGCACGATTAACACGATCGCAGCTCTTGTACTGGCTGGCTCCCCACCTTGGGACTTAATAGTGAATGAAAGCAAAAGTATATGGGAAGGAGGGTCTAAATCTAACAAAGAAGCTGAAAGGGAAAAGACAATAAGATCGTGGCAAGAAGAATGGGATGCCATTCCCGCAGGCTCACCGGGTTATTCACTTCGCCTGCTCATCCCGGACATAAAGAAGTGGATTGACCGCCCGGGGGGAGAAATTAACTTTTTCCTCACGTAGTGTCTCACTGGCCACGGTGATTTTCAAAGTTATCGATTTCGTATAGGCAAAGCTCCCACGGTAACCTGCGTGCACTGTGTAGACGGCATCGACGATGACCCCGATCACACCCTCTTAAAATGCAAGGGACTAGAGCAGGCAAGGACAACCGCCATAGCGCTGCTACGATTGAGATGGTCCAAAGAAGCAGGTAAACAAAACAAGTCGGGATACCAGACCCGCCGAAAAGTAACATGAGAATGTTTGTGGAGTACATATGCAGCACAGCATCGGAATGGAGGCTGGGGAGGAAATGGCAACTGCGGTGATGAAAAGAAAGCGAAGCTTGGCAGGTACAGAAGAGAACGGATAGCGCTTACGACATCAACAGATGACGTGGCTTGTAATCAAACGGGTTCGCAGGTGTTGGGACAAGCACGTCGGACTGGTGGGGGAACCCGTGAGTGACCTCGGCCAAATGATCCGTTAGACGCTCGCCACTTCTCCTAATGGCCCATAGTACTGTTCTATGGATATCTGGGCCATTAGAGAGTGAAGCTTAATGGGGGAGGTGTGTTTAGTGGGTAGTGGACTTGGCGGACCAACATCCAACCGCCGGGGTCGAGCCCCACACTGCTCTCGAGAGCGGAAATACTCCGTACTCGAAGCGTGCGTAAATGCATTCACCCTCCTCCACAAAAAAAATATATATATATTAGATAATAATAACGAAACACCTAGAGAAATTGACAACCTTTTAGCTACTAAATTTAACTCACGCACCCTTGGGGCGATTAGAAGCCAACGTAATTCTCAGGCGCATAAGGATCTGGTAGAGAACCTCCGTAAAAAGAGGTCTCACCTGGATTTTAACCCTGACGGATCTGAGCTTCCTAGGCCTAGTCGGCCTCGATACTCTGAATTAGATGGCCCCTATAATCTCTCCCAAAAATATATTATTATATCCCAAATACAAGCCTCACAAACACATTTCCCAAACGCAACATAATTTCAACAGACCTTACTCATCTGTCAAATATAATTTGCTTAGGTGAGAACCACACTGTCGCCTTAAACGACTTTCTGAACAAACATTTTATACACACTGTCCGACGTCGTGCCTTTCGAGAAACACCTTCCACCGAAGCGCGAGCATCTAAAAGGCAACAGCGACGTCAAGACTAAGCAGCCACTCGAAAACTTTTTAGCCAAAACCGAATCAAATGCGCTCATGGGGTGCTGGACGGCAAATACACTATACACAACATGCAGCCCACCAAAGTTGTAGAACACCCAACTCTGATCTCTTCGAGGTTTCCCTCCCTATCTCTCTAAAGGAAACCCACGTAGCTCTCCGCGGACCTTCTAAATCACTAGGCTTGGACGGGATTTGCCTTTCGTCCTTCCGTAAACTCCCGTTAGAAGTAGTCTGTTGTCTTTTTAACATACTATTAATTAGCGATATTGCCACAACCCATGAAACTGCTCGCTTAGCGTTCATCCCTAAAATTAACAATGCCACATCCCCAAGCGATCTGCGACCCCTATCTATTAGCTCATACTTACAACGAGCGCTCAACAAAATTCTCTCTAGACGCCTCCAGAACCCTATTAAGCTTCTCCTAATCTAACGAGCGTTTCTCCCCTATAATGGTATCTTCGAGAATCTTGCGGTTCTGGACGGCATCCTTAACGATGCCAAGTCTGCAGGACGTGAGCTCAGACTCGCCTTAATCGGCCTCCGTAAGGCGTTCGACATGGTGAGTCATGACTCCGTCCTGTGGTCACTCCGGACTCGCGGATACTCGGAAATATTCATTAATTATATCGAACGCTTGTACCTCTCGTCTAAAACTCTCATAGAATTTGGACAATAATGTCGCACATTTCGGCCAACTAGGGGTGTTAGGCAGGGAGATCCTCTGTCCCCCCTTTTATTTAATCTAGTTCTCGGCGACATTTTTTCAAAATTAAACAAAACTAATGCCGGGTGTGCCGCCTTATGGGCTTAGCCTTTGCGGATGATCTCATCCCCCTAGCCACGCAATCTACTCTCCAACGGCTCCTTAATATTGCGAACCCCCTTTTGAAATCCTGAGGCCTCGAAATTAATACTAATAAAAGCTTTACTATGTCCCACCTATTTAACAGGAAGGAAGGTAAAGGTTTTATTAATACCGTACCAGAATTTAACGTTGGAGATCGGCAATTGCCAGCTAAATGTATGAGTGATCGATGGAGATATCTGGGAGTCGAGTTTGACAGCAATGGCAGAGTTGACTCCACCAAGGATATACTCCTTAATTTACCCAACAGACTTACGATAGCTCCCCTTAAACCCCACCAAAAACTCATATTTTTGAAAGACTTTCTCGTTCCCCGCCTCCTATATAAACTGGTCTCCGGTCCCAGGGCATCTTACGCACTCCTTAGCGACATAGATAAAGAGATCAGAAAGGTTGTTAGGTCGAAATGGATGCTAACCACCGAGCACTTAAAAAAAGACATTACGAAAACAAGACTTCTTTACGAGCGCTTGGGAACCTCCATTGAGACCGCTACACAAGAGAGCGATTACTGGTCTTAACAACTACACAACACGTTCGATGGGGCACATTTTAAGAAAGCACACGAAACGCCCTTTGTACATTACTGGATTCTTCTCCGCAAGAGGGGTCATAAGGTGGCTCCCCGACCCGCAAAAAGCTCGCAGATTCGGATCCATCACTATCTCTATGAGTGGTGTATGGGACTCCGAATCTGCGAGGATATACCGCTAGCACCGGGTCCATAAGAGCGGGTGCTACCATCAAGCAAGGACACGGACAGCTGGTTCTTAATCTCACGTGACATTTTTTTAAATCTTTGTTCACACTTTTTATTAAGGCGAGCACTGCCGAGTGTGCAAACCTATTGTAAATGATTAATAAATCATCACAGAATTGTCTATATAAATCGTGATCATAATAGCAGGCGCAGTATACTTGGTAAACCGGCTCGGTTACTATAAATATGCACAAAAGAACTTCAGGTTGTGCAGCAGACTACCTAAGTTATTCGTAGTTAAAAATCTGATATGGCATCCCCGACCACAAAGTTTCGAGCCTAATTTGCTTATCGCCTATAAAGCTCATGACAACAAAACATGAGGATGGGGAGTGTATGAACATTAATTACATCGATAAACGCAAATTCTAGTCTGTAAACACAATCAGCCCTTTATATATATATTTTTTTTAATTGGTGTAGAGATATACTAATGTTTGGGTCACAGCCATTTAAAATACTATGAAAAACGTATCAGTACCAAATTCTTATGTTGCATCACTATCATTTTATAATTAAGATGATATGTGTATACCTATATATGGGGCACCCCGTGGCGGCTTGCCAACTAAAAGCGCGTCTATGATCGTGATACTAAAAAAACTGGCACTGTTCCATTTTATACTAACGTGGAACACCACCGTTGAATTGTCAAAATGCCAATCTAAAGGAAAAGCAGAACTGTAACTGTATGTTGTATTTTTACCAATCCGGTCGCCGTTGATAAATGCACAAAAGGGAATGGCAAGGCCCCATGCGCGTCGCTTCAAAAGAACCGGCCAAGCCAACAAGCGTTGTCCCTCGGGGGACATATACGACAATCCGTTTGTCAGCCGAATGGTGCGCTGAGCTCTGAGCAAAATAGGTTCACACATGTACATAGAGCAGAACAGGATCCAGTCGAAAATTCTTTCTCTATAGCATGCACGGTGCTGCTTTAAAGCCTTCTGAGCCACATATTTCGGCAACCCTGACAGCGGTGAGCTTCAAAAGACAAACGACTGAAGAATGCAGGTCAGCAATTCTAATAAGTAGAGAGTAAGAAGGCTGCAGGGTGCACCCAGGATCGTGCTCACATTTAATCCGATGTATTGCTGTCTTTAACCAAATTAAGCAATTCGATTCGAATAGTTACATATGACAACGGATGAAAGTAATAAAGGCTAGTAATAAAAACTTCTACATGGCCAAACCGGTCAGTTGTTTCAATTAATATACGTTGGCGTAGCGGCGGAGACGCCGCTATGATTACCATACCACCTTTGGAAGAAAATGCCGAAGAAAATAAAGATATATCGGGTATTTACAAAATTAGGACCATTTGAGATAGGATTGGAGAGAAGGATGAGACTTGGAGGATAGCATGGGGAGACGGATAGCTCACGAACCCATATAAGTAACACCAGCCTTAAAACCATATCGACTTGGGCTGAGAGGTTATTGAGTATCCACCATACTCTCTGGACCTTGCACATTCTGATTATAATTTATTTGGGCTCTCCAAGTCGTCTCCAAGAAACAAGACTTTTATAAAGGAAAAATCGAAATTCTAGTTCATCGTTGACTTTCCTTAATTGTGCATTTTTTGTTGTTAATTATTTTTTCTTAACTGTGAACAAAAGAGGAGAGACTATATGATGATTAAATAAACCCGCATGCTCCTGAAAATGTGTGCGTTTGCTTGAGGCAAAAAACGTCAAGAACATTTCCATCAATCCAATAGTATATTCATGTATTAAGTCGGACATTCAACAGTGTAATAAATAAGATTTTTTTGCGTTCTTATATGCATCCACACACAGTGAATATGGTAGTGGGAATTATACGCGGTAATCCTAAGTAATTATTCGAGAACCGACCACCACTAAAATAGGACATCTTACACAATTAGTGTGTATTATGTTGCTTTTGTAGAGTAGAAATGCAGTAAAAAGGAGATGTTTGATCCCCGAGTAGTATTTGCATCGGTGTATTAAGAATACTGATGGAGCTACAATTGTCTCCTGAGAACGTGTGCACTGGGGATATTACTCTATCTCGTATAGAGTGGGTTGGGATCACTTCAGCAGCGTGCCCCGGACGGACGCCGCGTTCCCGCGTTGGACGTCAAGGTCGAGGCGCTGCCTCAAGAAAGCCGCAGATCTCTTGTCTCCGGTAGCGAGGTTCAGCTGCTCGCCGACTCTGTGGAGAAGTTTGCGAGTGAGGTTGCCTGGGCCGCCCAAGGTCTCGAACGCTAGCGGTTGAAACTCATGTGGGTAATCTATTGAGGCGTACTTTGCGAGCTTCCTCGTCTCCGCTAGATTACCGGCGTGGCCTGCCGAGATCGCCCCGCCACCGACCATTGAAGGTGCTAATGAGTCGGTGACAGTGGCATCCCAGACAAGCATCTTGCCCCTACTGAAGGGTGTGAGAGTCATCCCATCCGGGCGCTTACCATCGTTGGCGGACAGGCCCTGGGGCTCTAGAATGCAGGGGAATCCACTTGACCGAAGCGCTCGGCCGAAGGTGTCGTTAATGCCGGCATGTCTGGCCCGCCGTCCCGCACTCATAATGCACGACAAGCCGTGATGGGCTAATTTGTCAACGGGGTGGCCACATTTACACTGATGGGGGGATACCAGGTCACAGCCGAGACGAAGACCTACCCCGATTCGGGTTGTTTCGTCGTCCAGGAGGGTGCCCAGTGGAGCGCTTGGAAGTGCGTGCAACCAGGCTCCAGAGCCTTTGGCAGCGACCGCTCGGATGCGAGCCTTTGCGGGGTCGTCGATAGCGCCGCAAGTAAGCCGCGGTACGCTTCGTCGTATAAGAATGTACTCCAGTCGTGTTGGCTCAGAGGGTTGTCCGGAGCGCCCCTGCAAGCTGTCTTTAGCTCCTCGAACAGGCGTCTCTTGAGTTCCTTGTACTGACAAATGCCGGCTTCGTCTAATAGTGCGATGGCATTGTTCTCCGATCGGAAAAGGGAGGAGACGATCGCTGGTCCTGCAGAAACGAGCGGATCCGGGATTCCCCGACCCCCCTTTGAGATCGGTAGTTGGGACTGTTTTTGAGCGGAAGGCGCCAGCGATAGATTAAGAAGAGTTTCAAGGGCGTTTAGAATTAACTTGTTCAACGGACGCAGCTCTTCCAACCGTCCTGTTAGATCGGCTCCGCGAAGAAGGTGGGTGACCCTCGTAGCTGAGAACGAGGATCGAAGTAAAAAGAGCGCCCGGTGAGCGCCGAGTGGCGCAAGGTTATCGGCGACGTCCTTCAGCTTGTTCCGCCATTTTTCAAGTGCGTGTGCGAGCCCTTCCGGCCGAAGGGGGACTCCCAGGAGCTCCAAATCATCGTCGTGGGTAACCTTACATCCCGGTAGTAAAGCTTGAAGCGTGCGAAGGTCCGGGGCCTGTGTGGTATCGCCTGTAACATATATCTCACATTTCTTGGGATTCAGCTCCAAACCCGAAGTCTCCTGGAAATCAATCACGCGCCGAACGTCGTCAGCAACCATGTCTACATTGCCCGCCAGCACACCGTCATCCAAATACCAAATGTTTAGTGGGCTTTTAAGAGAGTCGACTAGCTCTTTGATGCTCAGGCAAAACAGAGGGGGGGGGCCAAAGGGTCACCCTGTTGCAGCCCCGTAGCCGAAGCTATAAGATCATCTGGTAGGGCCAGGTAAGAAGCGGTACGGTACGCTTGATTGACGTGGTGCGTCAGCTGGGGGCAATGTGTCGCAACCGCCTTCAACAGGTAATCCCGTCTTACGGTGTTGAATGCGTTCTTGAAATCAAGCTTTACAAGCACCCCGGGTAGCGTGCGTGAGTCGATGAAAGCTCGGGCGGCATGTACCGCGGCCTCAGCCCCGGCTGGTACCGCAAAGCCAAGCTGGTGAGGACCCGTCGCCTCGCCAATCTTATCTCTGGTTCGATTACAGGCAATCTTTGCGGCTAGCCTGCGTAAGGTGGAGGAGCAAGCAATCGGCCTCACTGACCCGTCTTTCTTCTGTAGGGCGAACAGCCTGGCTCCAAATATTATAGGCAGCAGGTGTGATGGAGGAGAGCCCCACAGAAGTAAGTCGACGACTTTTGCCAGTGCTCCCGCCAGCCGGCCGGCTGTGTCCCCCAGGGTCGGATATAGTAAGTCCATTAGCAGTCGCGGTCGTATAAAATCAAGACCCCCGGCGGAACTCCTTGAAAAACTCTTGACCGCGGCTGCAACTTCTTCCCCTGACGTGGTGCAGGAAAGCGGGAGGCTGGGGGGGACTGGCCAGTCTAGGTCTGGTGGGGCCAGAGGGTGTTTTTCTCGAAGGGCTGTCAGGTGATCCGTGCTGGAAGCCAGGACCTCCGACGAGCCGATCAGCCTGCGCCTGCCGGCGCCTGACACGTCGCCCTCGGTTAGCTTAAGAATGGTCTGGCGGACGCGATTATTCGTAAAAGTACGGTTTCGTGTGGGGACCGGGGTTACGATCTCGGATAGGCGCAGTCCGTTGGAGAATTCGCGTAGATTATGGCGGATTATAACAGATAGTGATTGGGTGTCATTGCGAGTGGGGGGAAGACGGAGAACCACTGGCGCAAACGAGAAAAGCGCACACCATTGTCGTCGTTATTGTAGGCTGTGACCCCCACGAGGACGTTTGCCAGGACCTCCGCCACCTGCTTCCGTACTGGTTTTGGGACAATCCTTAAGAGTCTTAACTTCTTTGCTGCGCCCTGGATATCTCTGATAATGCGGGCGGGTTCCCGTGTGTTGTCGTCGATTGGTGTGGGCGTAGGGTTAGATATGTTTGGGGAAGCCGATGGATGTTTGGCTGCTATATGTCTCGTGAGCCCTCTTCTTGTGTATTGTCCGTTGCATACTGGGCAAGCTATTCGCTGTGAGGGTGCCGACGACCCTAATCCGCCACTGGCGATATTACTGGGGGCCTGTTCCATCATTATTGCATTATATGTTTAAGGCTCTTCAACACTGGCAATAGCTGCAAGAGGGGTTCTAAAACTACCACTAAGGCCTTAAGCTGACCCAACAGGTCGGATCCGCCCCCTGATACGACTTGCGACAAATGATTTACAGCATCAGCCGAGGTGAGGGTAGGTTGTGCAGGTCTAGGTGCTCGACGCAACGAGGGTACGGGTTAATCGGCGCCGTGGGGCGAGAGTCCCCTTGTTCGTGTAGGATCTTCTTGGGCGTTTCTTGGACTTCTTGGTGGGAAGTGGCCTCGGAGCAGGAAGTATCAGCTGCGGGTCAGGGTCCTCGGGTGACTGTGAAATACCGCGAACGACGTTGGCATAAGTAGGTTGCCCACTTGGATGTTGCGGCGGGGTTCCTGATTGCGATGTGGGGTTTGGCCGACTGCTGGTGATCTCGGCAGCCGGATACGTTACCCGAACCTGCTGCATCGGTGTTAGCCCTAAGAGTCCGCTTTTATTTAGACACATTACGTACGTAGCACCGCCTAGCGGCTCTTAGGTTCAGCCAACTATTAGTTTTCGATTTATAAAAGCTCTTCTCCTTGCCGTACCTTGCGACGGACAGCAGAGAGATTATCTTTCAATGTCCGGATAACCCGTCCGCACTGAAGACTGTCAGCCTACTAAAAATATATAATGAAATAAGGCAATCTTTGCCGGGAGCGCATGCGCGTATTACAGCGCAGGGAAAGCTAGCGATCCGTGTTAAAGAACCAACCCAGGTCGCAATTGCAAAAACGCTGAAAATGGTTTGCGGGGTATCAATATCTTATTGTGAAGATACGTCAGCGTTCTGGGGACGAATCTCCGGTGTTAATCCCCAGTTTACCGAAGAAGATCTGCTTGAATGTTTGAAAGATCAGGGTGTAAGCCAAGTAAAACGGGAAAAATTTGCTGTGGCCACACAGAACAATGAAGGCAAAGCAACGAAGGGCTGGAAAAACTCCGCGAGGGTACGACTAAGATTCGATACCATGCCGGTCTCAGAAGTTACCATCGTCGACGAAATATTTAAAGTAACGCTATGTGCAGGGTCTCCTTTGCAATGTTTAAAATGCCATAAGTACGGACATAAGGCAACCGATTGTCAAAAACAAGGTGAACCTACGTGCAGAAAGTGCGGCCGCCCAGGACACCAATTATGGGAATGCCATGATAAGGCCCGTTGTGTCAACTGTGGCGGGACCTATGCTTCCAACGATAACAACTGTGGTGTAAGACAAATATATTCCGAAGCACAAAGAGTGAAGCTTTACGAGAAAATATTCACCCGTCTCCCCGTCAAGGACGATTTTCCTTCAATGGTTCAAGTCGTAGAGAAAAATAATAAAACCACTACAGATGGACAGAAGTCTTACGCTGATGCCGCACGACCTACAGAAACCAGGGGTCTTACACAAATAATGCACAAAGACGGTGAGACCGTGCTTTGTCACCTCCCCCCACCAAAATTTAGAAAAAGTGTGGACCAAAAGAAACAAGCACCGAATAAACAACCGGAAAGACTGCAGCCGAAGTCTCAAGAAAAAACATTTAAAGGATCTTCAAACATCGTGAACGGAATTCTTCAGATATGGAAGATCTTTAAGCCCCTGCTATCTAAATGGCTAGAAGAGAACCAAGCCTTCAATAGAGCTGTATCTTTTCTTGAGTCGGAGGCAGGAAAGGCCTTTATGATAGCCGTCTTAGATGGCTCCAAAGAAGTGCCTTTGATTCAAGCGGAAAACACGAGTATCGATACGTACCATACATAAATGACTTCACAACCATCCCATCCCGACGGATTCATAACAGATGAAGACTCTAGACTGAACTCTCCGCTATCCCAGACCCCTTATACCTGCACACACTGCGGTCGCGCCTTGAGAACCTCACAGGGCTTGCGGGCGCACATAACACGTCTACATCCCCCGGCATCCCTACGCAATCAACATCTAAGACCCTTTCAACCACAACCGACTGACTCACCCAATACGCCTTCTCCTCTTCATACTTCTTCTATGAATTCCTCATCAGCCAACCCAGAGACACTGGCTCAAACCTTAGCGCAGGCACGTCGAGATCTCAAAATTGCCAGGGTCATACCTCGGGGAGCGAGAGAAGCCTGCGCCGCAGCTTTCGCAAAGACGTTGAATAATTTCAACTCAAAGCTGGATCTTGAAAGCTGGAATAGCCTAATGTCTGCTCCATCTTTAATGCTGGCCTTACCGCATAAACAAAATCATGAAGCCACACTAACCAGAATAATCAAAGACAATGTGTCAGTGCTCGAACAAAAGAGTCTGGAAAGTCTTCTGCAGACAGTTCCAAAGACCCCAATTAATAGACTAGACGGCTTAACTGAAGACCGGCAGAGCGTGTCTATAGCTGAAAGAAAACTAGCCGAGGGCGATGTACGCTCTGCGCTAGAGCCCTGCTGTCGTCAGACACATTTGCACCACGTAACTCTCGCACAGAGCGTGAATTAAGAAACAAACACCCGCCACCACCGGCCGTCTGCTAGGAGCGCTTGGAAGCCTTCGAACAACCTACAGTTGGATACTGCGAGAGCGTCGAAAATTCGGCGATCTTAGAGGCAATTCGCTCATTCCCTGTTGCAAGCGGAGCCGGACTGGATGGACTGCGGCCACGTCATCTGCGTGACATGTTGGATCAAACTGTTCCTTCGTCAGAATGCCTGCTAAATGATCTGAGCATTTTCTTCGGCAGAGTGTTAAACGGCACATTACCTAAGTTTTGTCTACCAGTATTTTATGGTGCAAATCTTACAGCTCTTAAGAAAAAAGACAACTCAATAAGGCCCATAGCTTGTGGACTGACTCTGTGTAGGATTGCTGCAAAGATAGCAATGGCGAAAAATAAAAAGACAATTTTGACAGCAATTCTGCCACATCAGGTTGGAGTGGCTGTTAAAGGCGGCGCAGAAGCACTAGTACACCCTCTTAGAGACTGAGGACCAAGTAAGGGTTCTGGTGAAACTTGATTTCTGCATTGCATTTAATATGTTAAGAAGAGACCGGATACTAGATGCAGTGATGAAGAAAAGTCCAGAACTTTTGCCTATGGTCTGGCAAAGTTACAGAGATCCTTCACTCTTAACCTGGGGCACAACTTCAACATTGCGTTCGGAAGCGGGCATTCAGCAGGGTGACCCGCTAGGGCCTGCTCTATTTAGTCTCGGTATATCAGATCTAGTATCCAACTACAGAGCCCTTTCAATGTGTGGTATGTAGATGACGCCACGCTTGCCGGCCCTGCAAGTATCATCGCAACAGATTTAAGAAGAGTGCTGCAGTTTGAAGAAGACGGGGGACTGACACTGAATGCCGCAAAATGTGAGATTACTGCTGTCGGGGGCTCACTTCAGGAAAGGGAGGAAGCAATTCAGAAGATCACAGAAATACTCCCTGGTATCACGCGTGTAGAGCTAAACAACTTAGAAGTTTTGGGGGCCCCCCGTAAAGCAAGACGGAATTTCGCATACACTCTGTGTGAAAAAAGAAGCCTTTACCAAAATCCGTCCACGACTGACACGCTTGCATCCTCAGGCGGCGCTGTGCATTTGGAGATATAGCCTAGGGTCTTCAAGATTTAACTATATACTGCGTGCATGCCCTGCTTTGACGTGCCCCGAAGAATTAACGGCGTATGATGACGTCAGCAGAGAAATACTTAGTGAAGTCCTCAACGTAAATTTAGAAGAGAACACCTGGCAAAGAGCAAGTCTTCCGATACGTGAAGGTGGTCTGGGAATAAGGAGTGCCACTGACCTAGCTCCGGTCTGCTACGCTGCTTCACTGGTGCAATTTGGTTCGGTGGCAGCTTCGTTAGTGGAAGAGGCAGTTCGACCACAAATAAGATATGAAACCAGTAAAGCACGGGACACTATTAGAACCATGCTAGACCCGGGTTCTTTAGAAGAATATCCTAGCCAATATAACCTAGATAAGCTCAAAAGCAAAAAAAGAGCAGAGAAATCTTAGACGAGCTTGTTTCCCGGAGAGACCGCGCCGTATTCTTAGCGGCACAAGATAACTTCAGTGGGGGTTGACTTAAAGCCTTACCCTCGCCTCAGCTCGGCACCATGCTGGATTCCAACTCTTTCCGCATGATGTCAGCACTTATAATCGGCGCTAGCGTCTGCGAGCCGTTTCAGTGCAAACTGTGTGGGGAGGTGGTAGATTCCAGTAGCCTACACCCACTGAGTTGCCCGAAGAGCGCCGGTAGATCGTCCAGACATGCTGAATTAAACGGTGTGATCATAAGGTCCCTTAGGAAAGCCGGTATACCATCTACACTTGAACCGAGAGGTTTAGTGTCCTGATGAAAGACCTGATGAGGTGACCATTGCATTATGGTCACATGGAAAGTCCCTAGCTTGGGATGCAATGGTTTCGTGCACAACCGCGGCTTCCTATTTACACCACAGCTCTGTTGAGCCGGGGTGGGTAGCAAAGCACGCGGACGCCAGAAAACGATTTAAATATGCTGGACTGGAAACAAGATATATATTTGTGCCTATCGCCATGGAGACACTAGGACCAATCAGCAAGGAAACCGAAGCATTTCTCAAAGATTTAAGTAAGCGAATTCAGGAGGTCACGAACGACCGAAGAGAGGGTCAATTCTTGAGGCAAGCGTTGTCCTTGGCCGTTTGCAGAGGGAACGCGGCATCTATTTTAGGCGCCATGGAGTGAACTAATTATTTAAAAAAACTTTGCAATAATACGTTCAGACCTCACATCTGTTACATTGTTTAACATGTAATAAATAATAATAATAATAATAATAATTTTTTTGAAACAAGGGTTTATTTTATCAATATGTACATGTATCACAATCATCAATATATTACTTATATAATATCTACAATATTGCTTATATTATTCTTATTGCTTGAGTGTCGGTGACCACTCAACATCATTTTGGCGTTGCCTCTCTGTAATTCTAATGACACTCTCTGTCGGAGGAAAGCGGTCGATCTTGGCTCCGCTGTGGCCTCGAAGAGCTTCTTCCCAAGCTCCTTTGTCAGTTTGAGTGCATCCTTGCCCCAAACGCCAGATGACTCGAGGCCGAACGCCATTACAACGTGGTCCTCAAGGAGATGCGCGTATAGGCGCCGTTTGTGCATCTCCCGTTGGTGGATAATGTTGCCGACGCCCGCGTTGGCTAGTGCACGATAGCCGAGAGCGTACGTGTCGGAGACGGTGACGTCCCATGCCAGCGGCCGATTGCGGTCCCAGTCTCGGCTGGTAAGGCCGTCCGGTCGACGCTTGTCGTCGCTCTGTAGTCCACCAGGCTCCAGTGTGACGCGGTAGCCGGCTTGTCTGAAAGCGCGCCCGAGGATGTCATTTATGGCAATGTGGCGGCCCTGCGTAAGCCCAGCCAGCTTAGTGCAACTAAGTCGGTGCAGGCCACGTTCATCCACCGTTCCATCACACGGGCATGCCTCTGTCTCAAACATGGCAATGCCAAGTCTGAGGTCACTGGCGGCACGGAAGTGGTCATCAGCCAGCTTACTGCCAACTAGCTCAGACGGAAACACGTCAAGCCACGCTCCGGCAGCGTCGGATGAAACCGCTTTCAGTCTAATGCCGTCTATATCTAACTCACAGGCAGACAGAAGAGTTAAGTGGGTAGCCTGAGTGGCGATTTGGTCCCACCCCTTCTGCCTAGTGACCTGTTCCTCAGATGGACGACCAGACTGACGCGCATCCCAGATCCGAGCGGCGTCTTGTTGGTGGCTGATGAGTCCGCCGGCAGTAGCGGCCACTGCAGAGGCGCAGCTGTGCGACGAAGCAAGGAAAGCGGGTAAGGCAAGGTCCGTGGCCGAACGAATGCCCATTCCACCCAGCCGGACCGGTAAGCTTGCCTGCGTCCATGCCTTATCATCAAGCGTTAGGTCAAGGATGTTTTCCAAGGCTCTCCTCACCTGGTCGTCGAGGTTCAGAGTTTCTGACGGTAGAAGGAAGACAGGTAAGGTCCGTAGTACATACAGGACCTTTTGCACTCCCATTGCGTGCCGGAGCAGGAAGTAGGCTTGATGTCTACCGAGATGGCCCAGTCTCTGGTAAAGCCGGGAAAGTTGTTCTCCCTTCTCGGCTAGTATCGGACCGATCATGTCGGGAAACACCGCCGTACCCAGCAGGTCCAAATCACATCGATCCTTTACAAGGATGCCCGGGAGGTTGCTGTTAAATTCAGCGATCACCTGCTGTCTCTCTTCGTCCTCAAAACCCTGTAGAAATAGCTCGCATTTAGATGGGTTAAGCTGCAGCCCGCTCCATTGCTCGAACGCTCGGAGATCCTTAATGTCTCTGAGTAACATAATAATAATAATAATAATAATAATAATAATAATAATAATAATAATAATAATAATAATAATAATAATAATAATAATAATAATAATAATAATAATAATAATAATAATAATAATAATAATAATAATAATAATAATAATAATAATAAGGTTTAGTGTCCGCTGGCGAAGAAAGACCTGATGGGGTAACCATTGCATTATGGTCACATGGAAAGTCCCTAGCTTGGGATGCAACGGTTTCGTGCACAACCGCGGCTTCCTATTTACACCACAGCTCTGTTGAGCCGGGGTGGGTAGCAAAGCACGCAGACGCCAGAAAACGGTTTAAATATGCTGGACTGGAAACAAGATATATTTTTGTGCCTATCGCCATGGAGACACTAGGACCAATCAGCAAGGGAACCGAAGCATTTCTCAAAGATTTGAGTAAGCGAATTCAGGAAGTTACGAACGACCGAAGAGAGGGTCAATTCTTGAGGCAAGCATTGTCCTTGGCCGTTTGCAGAGGAAACGCGGCATCTATTTTAGGCGCCATGGAGTGAACTAATTATTTAAAAAACTTTGCAATAATACGTTCAGACCTCTCAACTGTAACATCGTTTAACATGTAATAAAGATAATAATAATAATAATAATAATAATAATAATAATAATAATAATAATAATAATAATAATTTTTTTTTTTTTTTGGAACAAGGGTTTATTTTATCAATATGTACATGTATCACAATTATCAATATATTACTTATATAATATCTACAATATTGCTTATATTATTCTTATTGCTTGAGTGTCGGTGACCACTCAACATCATCTTGGCGTTGCCTCTCTGTAATTCTAATGACACTCTCTGTCGGAGGAAAGCGGTCGATCTTGGCTCCGCTGTGGCCTCGAAGAGCTTCTATAATAATAATAATAATAATAATAATAATAATAATAATAATAATAATATTGCGGGGGTGAGCCTATGCGGGTACACGTTTAGATCCCACAATTGTAGGGAAACACCGAAATAATAATAATAATAATAATATAACATCACTTTTATTTCACATAAAAGGGTTGGTATCAATATACATACTTCTGTAAAACAATCGTGACTAATCACCAAATAGGCGAGCGCTATAATAATAATAATAGTAATAATGACCGCATATCGTTGAAATGTCTTGTCGATCGAGGCATTGTTCATTGTATAGTTTATGATGCCATTTTTCCTTGAATAACTTAAGTGATGTACATTCACGTAATTCATTATCGAGAGTGATCCAAATTGTGGCCATGGCCATATCACGCGATTTAAGTCTATAGTTACGATACGTATTGGGTATTCTCAGGGCTGGGCTGTTGCGATTCCTGTTGGTGTTGAATGTAAAATGACACGATAAATCTGGAGGAAGCATACCACGGAAGTTTTTACACGCAAGAACGCCTAATTCAAATGTATAAAGTGATGGTATTTTAAGTAGTTTATGAATAGCATAAACATGAGAAACACATTAATCCCCTCTGTAGTCAAAAATGGCCCTTAAGGCATTATTCTGTGCAACCTGTAATTTATGTGCAAGTGTTGAAAGCGTTGACCCGAACAGTGGTAAGCAATATGTAACAGACGAATAACGATTTATATATAATCAACATCACATCGGGGGATATTGCTGAGTTTGCTCAATTGGGGCACAATCTGTTCAAGTTTGGTAACGAAGGTATTTATGCGATTTCGATACGCCAGTGATGGGTCAATGGTTACACCCAAGTATTTATATTCAAATGCTTGTTGAATATTAGTATTATCGAGTTTAATTGCTATTTCTCGGCGAATTGATCTTTGCCATGGAGTGAATATTTACATTTTTGTCTTTTTAATATTTACACACAGACTGTGTTTTGAGTACCAATTTGAGATAAGTGTAAGTTGGCCGTTTGTGTACTCAACATCGCTAGTCTGATTTTGTAAGGAAATTGGGCAAATAAAAGTAATGTCATCGGCAAAAGCGATAGCTTTAAGTTCACTAGCCTTTAGAAGAGAGTTAATAAATATTAGGAATAGTGTCAATGAGAAGCTGGTCTCTTGTGGTGTACCGAGGTGTGGGGAGCATGGAGATAATAAATTTAATATTACGGTTTTGACCAAGGCATCGATGCTACTTACAATTTTATAACGAACATTATCCATACAAGCTTCAAACGATAACCCGGAGCCCAAAACAACGTCTAAGCATTTTATTTCATTGATCATCCCAGGAGTGCAGTTTCCGCATTGAAATTCCTCACGGTTAATACTTGGGGCACCCCTAGGCGATGAGATCTGGGTAACACCGGTCTTCGACCAATTCATAAACAAACTCTAAAGCTTTGTTCTAAACCAATTTGACAGTCGGTCTTCTTTAATTATCTTCTCTGCCTCTTGTAGGTAACCGCCGACAAAAGGAATTGTAGCGTCATCCGCAAATAAAGTCAGTCGGCCGTGCTCTATACTCAAATACAGTGTTGGTGAAATATTAAACAGCAGTGGGCCGCCGATACTCGCTTGAGCCACTCCAAGTCATTTGCGCTCGACATCTAAAATCTCTGCCCGGTCTGTACCATTTATTGTCGTTCAACGTACCTACGATTTGTCACGCTCGTTAGCACCATACGCTCCAAGTTTCGTGACTCAATTGTTATATGAGTCAATATTGATGTCGGCGGTAGCGAACGTCTTTCTCGAATCAAAAAAGAGCAACCGTCTCCTTTTTGAGACTTTGACGGACGGCATCTACAAATATTACTTGGGTCAACCGCTCCCCACAGGGAGGGCGGACGAGATTTTTCCACGGAGTCAGAACTATCGGCGATTGAGTACATCGAGCTGATCAATATGATATCTGAGTAGGATTTCACAAATATCTTTAAGATTGGGGCCACTATGTTAACTGGGCGGTAGTTTTCTTGAGACGTTTATCGCTCCACGAGGAATGTTCGCAGATTTTACAAATCTATCAGTGCACTCCGGGTCGGCAGTCACACACGTCGCGTAATATTAAGCAAACCCATTTGCCTTTGTAGTCTTTTCAGACACTATATCGTCTTCTTCTTTAAGCTTCACATTTTTCTAGCATGTTACTCAGAATAGATCTAATACCATTCCAGCTATTTCTTCTAGTTGTATGTTCGAGCTAATTTCCCATTAAATTCGCGTCTACACTTTCTAGAAACAGTGGTGGGTTCTTTAACTCGCTGCTGCATGCGTTGCAATCTTTTTGCGGTGTCACACCGAGGAACTCGTTTAAATTAAAAGCACAGAGTATTTCTTGGAGATCTCGCCACAGCGAGAGCCTGGCCTAGAAATGTAGTACCTATTATAATTGCACCCAAGTTTCGGGTTCTTGGAGCCTTGTTGTTGATATTGCTATTACAGAGAGTTGACGTGGTAAGTTCGGGAGGAACGTTTCGAGGTCATGCCAGTGCCCAAGCTCGTTCACATTACAGTATATTGCCATTTAAAAGAAGTTTTATCTACAGTCGTATCGAAGCATTTTTATTTTAGCCAGGCATCTAAACATTGGCGAGATATGCCGAACGTCGAGCACTTAAAGTGAGATCGGACTACAGAATGATGGCTACGAAGTGGCACAGCGCTCGAATTTATCTGCACACCAACATGCAGTAGCAGCTGCAGCATAAAGCATAAATACGATGATTCTTCTGTCTAATAAGTCTGTAATTAATTTTATTACTACTATCTTTAATATACGGCCCAAATCTATCAAATTAGAAATTATACCTTTATTCACCTGAGCTATTCTTATTACTGCAATTTTATTACTTTTATCCTTACCTGTTCTTGCAGGTGCAATTACAATACTATTATTTGATCGTAATTTTAATACAACTTTTTTTGATCCTAGAGGGGGAGGGGATCTTGTTCCTGTCCGATAGATACCGAGGAGCCAGTGTTTGTCTCCCGTTAGGTTATGTGTCTTTGTTTCAGACAAGAACAAAGTTATACCGCCTGAAATTAAATATCTTTAATATATGTTCCGACAGGTATATTACTCAGTTTACTCTCCGAGCACTCAGCGGCGAGGCTAAGGTCGGATAAGGTCCTGCTATGGAGCCAGCTGGATATCGCCTAGGGCCTTAAAAAGTGTGCTGTGTAGACCAGGTCGACACTATTCAACGGCCTGCCTATAAATGGCTAACTGGCTCGTGTTGCGCGAGTGTAGCCGGTGGTTAACGCGACCGAAGGCAACTTGCCTGGTCGCATTATGCTCGAGGACATGGTTTTGTGAGTAAAAATATATTGCCCAATTTTAGTTGAAATTTGGCAACACCATGCATGGTATACGAGCCCATGTAGTACATGATCAATGCAATCATTCTACTGAATCCAACCAGTGTATTAAACAGAAGCACACTACTAGTGAGTTTTAAACTACAACTTGCACGTGGAATCTTGAAAGTGACTGTATCCTGTTTCTCCTTTGAAAACTATCTTATATGCATTCGCAACAATGAATTTTTAAAATTGTCTTTGGCATTGGTAATTCTACCCGGTAATTATTTCGGGAAGTAAATATCCGTCAATCGATCCTCACTAAAATATGTAATATCTAATACAATCAGTATATATGATGTTACTTTTGTGTAATAGAAATGTCGTAAAAAGATGACTTTTTGTCTCCTAGTGGTCTTTGTATCGGTGTTTTGAATGTTGGCTTTTATTTGGACACGTTACACACGTGGCACCGTGTAGCGGCTCATAGGCTCATTCGACTAGCACTGTTCGATTTTCGCTTTGCTGTGCTCTTCGACCGACAGCTCTAATTAGCGGCCCGGCAAACTGCGTCTGTCGCGCAGAAAAGTCGCCCCGCTTAAATCGAGACTTCAATGTGAAACAGCTCGCAGGTACTAGCAGCGCTCCGTGTCTCAGCCGTGATGTATATAAATATAAGCCGTGCCGGTCAAGCACATTGTCCAGTTTGTCCCCACACAGTTGTCCCCTCTAGGAAGCGTGCCGCCATCGGCCTCGTACAAAGGTGACCGCAACGTCGTGACCGCACTGTAAGCATGACGAGCCAGCATTAATAACTCCTTTAGTTGAACGGAGTGCACAATGAACAAGCTAATCAACACTGAAGCCACCCCCCACTGGGAGGTGTGCAATTAAAAAGGTTGAGAGGGCTGCGAAATGCAGCTCAGGGTTTTTGTGCTGAACCAATCTTTAAACCTTAGAAAAGGTGCGATTAGTTCTACACCGCCAGCTACTACGCGTCTTACTTGTACTGTCCAATTTCGTATGTTCCCTGGCCGTATGATGTGTGTGGGATTCGAGGACACTATATGAACCAATGGAAGCAATAAATGCTTTGCTAAAAAACAGAACTCCTGACAAGAGCCAAAAAGAGGTTCACACGGCACAATTACAACATTACCTGTAATTTTTAACTAATTGAGTGACGTGACTGTCTGCGTGGGACCGGACGGACGAGCTAGAACTAGCGACATATAGGGCGTTACAACGTCGCATAGTGATCACCGATGACGACGATGGAAAAAGGTTAACCAATGACTTTGCTCACATTAAGTCCGATGTATTGCTGTATTTAACGATATTAAGCAATTCAATTCGAATAGTTACATATGACAACGGAGGAAAGTAATAAAGGCTAGTAATAAAGACTCCTACATGGCCAAACCGGTCAGTTGTTTCAATTAATATACCTTGGCGTACTATGACTTTTTGTGCTCTATTAAGGCACGTCAATGTATTGCAGCACTTTACGTACCATACCACCCTGGAATGAAAATGCCGAAGAAAATAAGGATATATTGGGTATTTACAACGGTACAAAACTAGGACCATGAAGATGAGACTTGGAGGATAGCAGGGGAAACGGATAGACGAACCCATATAAGTAACACCAGCCTTAAAACGATATAGACCTGGGCTGAGAGCTTATTGAGTATCCACCATATTCTCTGGACCTTGCACATTCTGATTATCACTTATTTGGGCTCTCCAAAACCCTTTGCTTTGATTAACACATACGTTTTTCGAGGACGGCCAAAATTAGGTAGGACACCTCGTCGTCCCCATGAAACAAGACTTTTATAAAGGAGAAATCGATATTCTAGTTGATCGTTGATTTTTCTTAAATGTGATTTTTTTGTTGTTAATTATTTTTTTTATTGTGAATAAAAAAGGGGAGATTATATGATGATTAAATAAACCCGCATGCTCCTGTAAATGTGTGCTTTTGCTTGAGGCAAAAAACGGCAAAGATGTTTCACAATGTACATGAAGCGAGTACTTTGCCTGTCAATGCAGGCAAGGAGCCACTTTGTGTACATAATGTCAGGCTGTGCACCAGTTTTTCGATTGAGGTTGAAGACGCCGCGTACAGTATCATTCAAGAGTTTTATCTCGAAAGGGGAAAATAAAGTTGAACAAGTCCGACGAGAGGTTGGAGACCTGAATATTTTCAGCGTCTCTCAATTCTGTTCTGGTCTTGCATGTGACAATCGCCACGCCTATACCAGATACATAGTTCATGGCTATAATCACCTGGTTTGTTCGAATACGAGCTCCACGAGGAGTACACAGAGTGCGTCTGTCGACTGTGCTCTCAGGTGTGTACGAAGTTTCATGCGTCTGCCTATTTGGCCCTTGCGAAGAGATCACTGCACTGCCTCTTTCGAATAATATGCCGCGAGTAGCTGACTGTATAATTGTTTATGTTATATGCATACTCAATATAAGTGAAAATATGATAATAAGGAAAACGGCAAGAACATTTCCATCAATCCAATAGACTCGTTTATTTATGTATTAAGTCGGACATTCAACAGTGTAAGATTTTTCTGCGTTCTTATATGCATCCACACACAGTGAATTTGGTGGTGGGAATTATACGCGGTAATACTGTAAGTAATTATTCGACAACCAACCACCACTAAAATAGGAAACATTTTACACAATTAGTATGTATTATGTTGCTTTTGTAAATATAAATGCAGTAAAAGGGAAATGTTTGATCCCCGAGTGGTATTTGCATCGGTGTCAGCCGTAAGCGTCGGCTTTTATTTAGACACATTACGTACGTAGCACCGCCTAGCGGCTCTTAGGTTAAGCCAACTATTAGTTTTCGATTTATAAAAGCTTTTCTCTTTGCCGTACCTTGCGACGGACAGCTCTAGTTAGAGGCCGTTAGCGACTAGTAGTAGCTAGGAAACTGCGTCTAACGTGCACAAAAATTAGCCCCGGTTTGGTCGGGACTTCACTGTGAAGCAGCACCTGAAACCATTTAGTGCTCTGTGTTCCAGCCATAGAGTATATAAGTCGTGCGGGCCGAACGAACTATTGTCCCCTCGAGGACGCGTGCCGCCATCAGCCTCGTACGAAGGTGATGTGCAAAGGTAAAGGTTTGTGCCGCCCTTCTATCGTACGTATGAAGGGTGGTTGACTTGGGTACGTCACGCGCAACGCCGTGACCGTGTGCACTGTAAAGGCGACGAGCCAGCAATGGCAAATTGCCTCTCGACTTCGGAGACACAGGCCGTTCAGTTGAACGGAGTGGACAATGAATGAGAATAAGCTGTAATAAGCTGAGGCCTCCCCCGCTGGGGTGTTCAACTGAAAAAGTTGAAAAGGCTGCGAGGTGCAGCTAGGGTCAGCGGAAGCTGACCCAATTTTTCACAAACTTTCGAATTTCGAGCCCGTTAAACTCTCCTTATCTCTGCGCCGCCAGCGTACGCTTCACTAGTACTGTCCATTTTTTACGTTCCTGGCCGTAAGATGAGTGTGTGAGGGGATTCGCGGGCGCTATATGGGCCAGGTGGCCAGATATCGATATTCTAGTTGATCGTTGATTTTTCTCAATTGTGATTTTTTTGTTGTTAATTATGTTTCTTAATTGTGAATAAAAAAAGGGGAGAATATATGATGATTAAATAAACCCGCGTGCTCCTGTAAATTTGTGCTTTTGCTTGAAGCAATAAACGGCAAAGGTGTTTCACAATGTACATGAAGCGAGTACTTCGCCTGTCAATGCGGGCAAGGATCCACTTTGTGTACCTAATGTCAGGCTGTGCACCGGTTGTTCGATTGAGGTTGAAGACGCCGCGTACAGTACCATTCGAGAGTTTTATCTCGGAAGGGGAAAATAAAGTTGAACAAGTCCGACGAGAGGTTGGAGACCTGGATATTTTCAGGGTCTCTCACCTCTGTTCTGGTCTTGCATGTGACAATCGCCACGCCTATACCAAATTACTGTTCATGGCTATAATCACCTGATTTGTTCGAATACGAGCTTTTTACGAGGAGTGCACAGAGTGCGTCTGTCGACTGTGCTCTCAGGTGTGTACGAAGTTTCATGCGTCTGCCTGCCTGGCCCTTGCGAAGAGATCACTGCACTGCCTCTCTCGAATAACATGCCGCGAGCAGCTGACTGTATAATTGTATAATCTGTATAATTGTTTATGTTATATGCATACTCAATATGAGTGCAAAAAATATGATGATAAGAAAATGGCAAGAAAATGTCCATCAATCCAATAGTCTCGTATATTTATATATTAAGTCGGACATTCAACAGTGTAAGATTTTTTTGCGTTTTCATATGCATCCACGCACAGTGAATTTGGTGATGGGAATTATACGCGGTAATACTGAAAGTAATTATTCGACAACCGACCACCACTAAAATAGGAAACATTTTGAACAATTAGTATGTATTATGTTGCTTTTGTAAATATAAATGCAGTAAAAGGGAAATGTTTGATACCCAAGTGGTATTTGCATCGATGTCAGCCCTAAGAGTCGGCTTTTATTTAGACACATTACGTACGTAGCACCGCCTAGCGGCTCTTAGGTTCAGCCAACTATTAGTTTTCGATTTATAAAAGCTTTTCTCCTTGCCGTACCTTGCGACGGACAGCTCTAGTTAGAGGCCGTTAGCGACCCCTAGTAGCCAGCAAACTGCGTCTAACGTGCAAAAAAAGTAGCCCCGGTTTGGTCGGGACTTCACTGTGAAGCAGCACATGAAACCATTTAGTGCTCTGTGTTCCAGCCATAGAGTATATAAGTCGTGCGGGCCGAACGAACTATTGTCCCCTCGAGGACGCGTGCCGCCATCAGCCTCGTACGAAGGTGATGTGCAAAGGTAAAGGTTTGTGCCGCCCTTCTATCGTACGTATGAAGGGTGGTTGACTTGGGTACGTCACGCGCAACGCCGTGACCGTGTGCACTGTAAAGGCGACGAGCCAGCAATGGCGAATTGCCTCTCGACTTCGGAGACACAGGCCGTTCAGTTGAACGGAGTGGACAATGAATAAGCTGTAATAAGCTGAGGCCTCCCCTCTGGGGTGTTCAACTGAAAAAGTTGAAAAGGCTGCGAGGTGCAGCTAGGGTCAGCAGAAGCTGACCCAATTTTTCAAAAACTTTCGAATTTCGAGCCTGTTAAACTGTCCTTATTTCTGCGCCGCCAGCTACTGCACGCTTTACTAGTACTGTCCATTTTTTTACGTTGCTGGCCGTAAGATGAGTGTTTGAGGGGATTCGCTACGGGCTTGGAACTTAACCTGAGGTATATCTTCAATGCACCGAGGGCCGGACATGTTAAGATATCTAGGGTTTACCTAGATATCTTAACATGTCGCTATATGGACGCTATATGGGCCAGATGGAAGCAATTGACGCTTTGTTAAGAAACGAAATTTCTCAGGCAAGAGGCACGAATAGGTTTAGAACCTTGCCAGCCAATTGATTGACGCGCTATCTGCGTGGGATCGGACGGCCGGGCTACACACTACAAACAGGTGGGGGGCATCACAACATCGTAGAGCGGTCGCCTATGACGACGACAACAACAACAATACACGGTAGCGCTAAGATTAGAAAAAAGGCTAGCGTTCATCAACGACTTGGCTCACATTTGTTCCGATGTATTGCTGTAATCAATTACATTCATTCGAAGTAACTTTTGACAATGGAGGAAAAGCTAGTAATAAAGGCACCTACATGGCCAAACCTTTCATTTGCTTAATTTAATACACCTAGGCGTAGCGGCGGAAACGTCGCCATGATTTTCGAGGTGGTGCTGCTTTAAGGTACGTAAGCGTATTGGAGCATTTCATCTTCGCCTATCATAAATGTCACTCTTGGAAGAGAATGCCACATACGAAAATAGGTCCTGGAATTAACACAATTTGGTCGATGAAGATGATACTTGTACGAGAGCTGGGGGAAATACGCCACGTGAGTAACACCAGTCTTGAAACAGTATCGACCTAAGCTGAAGCTTATTGAGCACCCACCATCCGGACCTTGCACCTTCGGACTATCACTTATCCGGTCCCTCCAAAACATTTTGATTCGAAAGCAGTCAAGTCTTATGAAAACGTTCAAAATCAGGTACAACATTTCTTGAAGAATCTCCAGGAAGCAAGACCTTTACAAAGTAAGAATTGAAATGCTGATATATCGTTGGCAAGACGCCACTGAGAAAGAAAGCAACTCGGGCCGCTTTATCGATTTCAAAAGCGAACACTGAGAATAACTCTGGGTCTCTCGATGCGAGACTCAATGCAATCGGCCGTTTCCAAAACTTTTAGAATACTCTCGTAGTAGTTAAAATTAAACGTATAATTCTTGGAATGCATCCAAGCATATCCGGCGGTTTGGCAACATTAGCAACATCCATATGTGCAAGGCGTAGCACATCTAACTTACTTATTCCTTCACACACCAACTCGAACCAGTTAAAGCTATGCATCAGAAATATAGGAGTCTCCTATTTTAACAAAGTACCGGTCTCCGTCAGGTAGACAAAGTTTCCACTCAAATTCAAATGCGATTTCAGATCTGGGATCTGGTTAAAAGTAATACAAGCCACGTCGCAGCACATTGTAAATAGATAAACATGGCAAGCATAAATTATACATTGTAATCTCATAAAAGGGACTACGAACAAGCTATGTGCTTAATGGAACTCGGAATTAATATGTGCAATTATCGTATAAAAAATGTCAACAAACAAGTTCGATTCGAATTGAGTCGAACGTCCAACTAATTTATCAAAGAAGATCTCATGGGTGAATTTCAAACTTGCCCATGCAACCCTCCAAAATGACTAGCTAATTATAGTTGTTGATCTTTCCCCCTTTGCAAGCAATACAATATGCATCCACAATAATGAGTTTGTTACTAGGAATACAATCAGTATGTAGTATGTCGCATTTGTATAATAAAGCTATAATAGTAAAAGGTTATGTCTGTTCTCAGGGTGGTCGACTTAGGAATCAGTATTTTGGCACTGTCAACTCTAAGAGTCGGCTTTTATTTATACACGTGACATATGTAGCACCGTCTAGCGGCCCAGTCAACTATTCGTGTTTAATTTATAAGAACTTTTTGCTTTGCTGTACACAGCAATTGGCAGCTCTAATTAGCGGTCGAGAGCGGCCCGGGGTAGCCAGCAAAGTGTGTCTGTCGCATAGAAAATGTCGGCCCGGCTTTGCCGGGATTTCATTGTAAAGCAGCGTTTATACCCGGTCAGTGCTTGGGGTTCCAGCCATGAACTATATAAAACGTACTGGCCGCTTAAAGAGTTGTCCCATCGAGGACACATGCCGCCATTAACCTCGTACGAAGGTGGTGTGCAAAGGTAAAGGTTCGTGCTGCCCTTCTATCGTACGTATGAAACGTGGTTGACTTGGGTATGTCAAGCGCAACGCCGTGACCGTGTGCTGCACTATAAGGACGACGAGCCACCAACTGGTGACTCTCCTCTTGTCTCCGGAGCCACCGGCCGTTCAGTTGAACGGAGTGGACAACGAGCTGTAAAGCTAAAGCCTCCCATGCTGGGGTGTTCAACTGCAAAAGTTGAAAAGGCTGCGTGGTGCAGCTAGGGTCAGCAATAGCAAGCCAATTTTTTTTAAATCCTGAAATATATATCCGAGCTATATAAAGTGTGTCCCTATTTCTGCGCCACCAGCACGTTTTACTAGTACTGCCTAATTTTATATGTTCCTGGCTGTATGATAAGTGCGTGGGCCAGACGGAAGCAATTGTCGCCTCGTTAAGAGACGGAATTTCTGGCAAGAGGCAAGAGTAGGTTTAGGTAGCACAATTAAAACCTTGCCAACCAAGTGAGTGACGCGACTGTCTGCGTGGGACCGGACGTACGGGCTACTACTACAAACAAATGGGGCGTCACAACATCGTTGAGGAGTCGCCGATGACGACAACGACAACAACAATCTTCTAAGTAAGTAATTATCCGTGAACCGATCACCACTAAAGTATGAAATATCTAATACAATCAGCATGCAATATGTCGCCTCTGCATGATACAAAAACATAGTAAAAAGCAAATGTCGGTTCTCAGAGTGGTCTTAGGAATCGGTATTTTGAAAGAGTCGGCTGGTAATTTACTTACTCACACAGTCGCTAGATGGTGTTACATATGTAGCACCATCTAGCGACTCATAGACTCAGTCAACTATTATTGTTTGATTTATAAGAACTTTTTGCTCTGCTGTACACTGTGATCGACAGCTCTAAGTAGCGAACGCGAGCGAACCCCAGTTCCAGCCCAATGTATCTGTTGCGTAGAAAATGTCGCCCCGGCTTTGTCGGGATTTCATTGTAAAGTAGCGTTTATACCCGGTCAGTGCTCGTTATCATCGGCCAGTCATGGACTATATAAGACGTGCTGTCCGCATAAACAATTGTCCCATTCGAGGACACATACTGCCATCAGCCTTGTACGAAGGTGATGTGGAAATGAAACGTTTGTGTGCGCGCTGCTTTATTTCATAAGCATTAAAGACGCGGACAAAGGCCTTGATCGTGTGAATCGGTCAATAAGGACGAGCATGCCAGCAGTGGCGACTCTCTCTCCTCTTAAACGTCGGAAGCGGGGAGTGGACTATGAATAATTATATATATAAATCGAATAATTCACTCCCGCTGAGGTGTTCAACTGCAAAAGTTGAAAAGGCTGCGATGTGCAGCTAGGGTCCTAGCAGTAGCTGACCGATTTTTTTCCAAATCCTGAAACGCATTTTGAGCCTTATAAACTGGCACTATTTCTGTGAGTGCACGTTTTACCGGTCCAACTGTCCAAGTGTGTGTGCTCCTTCCTGGCCGTGTTGATGATCAGTGTTGCATATTGGAGGGCCGCGCGTAGAACTTTGTATCTTGCGTGCCATGATGATGATGATGATGATGATCTTTGCCTGTTAGCACACCGCCCGTCCCTGCGCTGTTCGCGCACTGTCACGATGCCGGTCGTCAGCGGTATAAAAGGGATGCGCGCCATTTCATCTACCCCTTGTTATCTCGAGCGTTCGGCGTAACGTGTGCTCAGCGACAATCCCAGCGACAGCCCGGCAGCGACCGACGGCCTGATGACAGCGCCGTGAGCGTGGCAGTGATACTGCCCTAGGGTGGTGAGTGAAACAAGCAGGCAGACGCAGTAAGATAGAAACATATATATATATATATATATATATATATATATATTTTTCATATTGGAGTATGCATTTATTCAATGTAATCAATCATTCAGGGTGGGAACATGACATTTGAGTCCCTGCGAACGTGTGCACCGTTACGGGGGGTCCAGTGTAGGGACCAGCCATTTCTGGAGAGTGCCCCGAACCGAGGCCGCATTGCCCCGTTGCACATCCAGCGACAGGCGCTGTCTGAATATATATATATATATATATATATATATAGTTGAGTGATTGTTACATATATATATGTATAAGCGCAGTGTTGTTGACTGTGTGTGTAGCGCGTGTGTTCCGGCGGCGAAAGAGCTTCGTGCTATAAACCGCCGGGAGACATAGCGTAGAGTGAGTTGTTAGCCAGGTATTATTGCGAAGAGAGGCGGCGCTGCCATATTGCTCTTTGTCGTATCGTGTTTCGACTGTCTTCATTCTACGGTTGGTTGGTTCCGTGATCAACAATCAGTGTGTGTGGGATTCGCGGACGCTATATGGGCCAGATGGAAGCAACAATATCGCTTCCTTAAAGAACGGAATTCCTGACATGAGGCAATATAATAGGTCTATCTATGTAGCACAGTTAGAACCTGTCCAACCAATTGAACGATGCTCCGACTACCACGTATGAGACGCTACAGCGCCATCTAGCGTAAATGAAATGATGACGACGACGACGACGACAGTAGCAGCAGGACACTGCAGCGCGAAAACAAGTTAGCGTTAATATTAGAAAAAGTTAGAGACGATCCAAGAAGATGATAACTCCAATTCCTCAGCTACCTGCCTGATCGCAATTCAGAGATATTCGTAATTGATCGTACGATATCATGAACTTTTTCAACGTTTTCTCCGGTTATTGACGTCGAAGGCCTCCTCCCTCTCGCTCGCCTTCCGAACGGGGCCATCTTCGGTCTCTTCACGTCCGTCGCGAAATCAACGCGGTACTACTACACGGTGTTTCGGGCCGCTACTTGATCGTCATAAGCAGCTCATCATAATATGTCCACCACATTAGAGCATATGGTTAGGTTTTTAGCACAGAACTTGATGAGGATTTGTTTCTTCTCCATGTTTGGCTCATCTTAAAAAATCACCGAACCACAACCGTCTGCGTTACGGGCGTGGTTTCGATCTCATACAGATATGATGCTAATAATAATCATACCTGTATGAGATCTGTATATCATGTCAGTGCGAGTATCCTCATTCTGAAGCCATGTGTACGGAATAGCTAAGATGCCAGAAATATATGTATACAGCGAGTGTAGAGAAAGAATAAACAGAGCCCCTCTACTGCTGAGGCTGCCCGCTTTTTGGTCAGGTATGTACAGACACCGGACCGTTAACACAAAACTGAGCACTCGGCGGGATTTGCATGCTGCGATGAAGCGTTGTTTCTTGGAAAAGACTGAACACGACTGCAACCTTGTGTAGGGAGGAGCTGCTTTAATGAAGCCTTTTTCTGTGGAACCATTATTATTATTATTATTATTAGCCATCTGCTGACAGTTGTATTTTGAATTAGCTACTATAGTGTCGCAGTTCATACAACGCAGTTCAATTGTCCATTGCTTTCGTACGCCTCGCTCTGCTGCTGCTGCTCTGTCAGAGCCTTTGCAAAAAAGCTTGTCGCAATTTGCCCCGGTTGAAGCGACAACGGATGTCAGCATAGCTGCACTGAGTGTGATCTCCAGATATTTTTGGCTATGTGCAGCAGCAGCAGCAGTTTGGAAACGCGTTGGTGGTGATGCACACCTATGACACATCCTTATCGCCCATAAAGGCCTCCAGGCGCCGTCAAGCGCATCACTCCAAGCGTCGAGTCGTACGTACCCCGGTTCTAAGTGAGCGGTTACAGATAAACACTCGGAAAACTTAGATTGCCGTCGTCACCGTCGTCATCATCATCATCATCATCATATTCCGACGAACGAGCGAGCAGTGCGAATAATAATAATAATAAGCGTTTTGCTGTGACAGCTTCCTCTGTGACGCAGATGTGCATCTCGTTATGCTGCTGAAAACGCTCTCAAGGTTGCTCGCTCGCATCCAGCCGAAGATAGACTCCAACGGACAGAGGCGAATTTTAATTCCTTCAAGAGCTGCGCATTTCGACAAACACGACGAAGCGAAAGGTAGTCTGCTTTTAAGGGCCGGCCAGCAGTCGATTTGTGTTCGCCGTAATGTAAGTGCTACGTGCGATGACGAGAGAGGCGCAAACAAATAAAGCAATGCAAACATCGCGAGAACGAACAACGAACATTCACGGGCACTCGGTAAGCTAAAGAAGTAGCCACAAGAAGAGAAGAAGAGGGGGCTAATTTTCATTATTTAACTTACAAACCGCGTACTTTTGCGCCGCCAGACACGAGTGTGGTGTGTTACGCAATTCCGTTCGATTTAGTTCGGATATACCAACTAACTGTGCGTGGGTGTATCCTTCTTTTTTCGACTGAACCCACTACATCAATAAAAAAAAATAGGTGGAAAACATTCATTCTGACGCATCGCAAAAATCGAAGAAACTGGGCGGTCCAATTCAATGAATGGTTCCGCCTGACGTGGGTGGAGGTAATGGATGTGGCCAATAAGACGGGTTATTCTTGGCAAAACAATGGGTGGACCTACACTGACTGGCTTGTGGCCATTTGTATTCGCGGTCATTTCGTTACCTCCATCACCGAGTCTCGTCTGGGGAATCCTCCACGTGCAAGCTTCCGCAATTAACAGTTCACTGTAGTTGTGCACTGTATCCGCATCTTTTAAATCTTCTTCAATGTACTGTGTATTAGTTGTTTTTTTTACGTAACCGCTGCTATGATTATGGCAAAGCCGATGCATACAAGTCTATCTCAATATGATGCGTCAATAAAGCTGGCCGCTTGATAGCCATATTTTATTATTATTATTATTATTTTCGCACGATTATCGTATTACATTTAAGGTCACAGTCACCTAACCCCTAACAACGCCCTCACTTCCTTCGGGGGCACATACCGCGGCGTAGCGATAGATAGAGCGTCCGTCGACTGTGTAATAAATAGAGTATAGAAAAGTAGCTTCAACTTTTCGACGATAAACTAACTTTGTTCCTGAACGTTTGTTTAGAAGACTAAACTTCGAAACTTTTACAAATCCGGACTGGAGTCACCTGAACCGCCGCAGCGTAACAATTAGATCGTCATCATTACCATCAATAAAAATTGGGCCAATGATGGCCCTAGCTGCAGCCACGCAGCCTTTTCAACTTTATGCACCTTTCGGTCGTCATAAGTTGTCGGTTTCATTCAGTTGTTGCTGCTGCTCTCTTTTCTCATTATTCTGCAGGTTCTCTTTACCGTCTTTTTTCTTCGAACGAACTCGAGATTGAGTGGTAACGATACGCCGACGAAACCCACATCGGCGATCGATTACCTCTCTCAACATGTGAGCGCTAGTCTTTCAACTTGCAACTCACACATATAACACGCTTCAAGTGGTCAGTACGTCACACAGGTTCATCAGTTCAGAGGTTCAGTTTCATACAAAGCTCAGTAGTCAGTAACTTAATGCTCGTCGCGATTCGAGTTCTCGGCTTAAACACACATGGTCAGCGCGGGTGGTCTGTCCACGGCATGTGCCCCCGAAGGGACACCTAGACCGGGTGTCGCGGCGCTTTTAAAGCCACTCCGGCGGCACTCGGCGCGCAATCCGCCGCCGAAAGCCGATTGATCGAAATTACTGCCACGCTGCGGCGTCGGCTGTGTCACGCAATGAGCGGCGGGCGTCGTGCCGAGGCGGGCTGACGCGGTTTGTAACACACGGGTCACTGTGCGCCGTGTCGAACAGGCGTTCTGCGGTCTGGTCGCGTCTGACGTGACGCGCGAGTCGTGCGAAAGTGCCCCGCGCGTAGCGGCTCGTGTGTGCTTCGTTGTCACGGAACGACGTGATACGAAGCCAGCATCCGCATTTGTTGCTATCCTCAAGAGTAATAATAATCAATGTAGCAAGAATATTGTTAGCGAATAAAACAAAAGAAAAAATCAAAAGCTAGCATAAATATTGCTATGCCATACATGTGTTTGCCATTTGCATTAGCGTCGGTCTCTGACATCGTCACTCTTCGGTGATTAGGGTAGGGTGTTTGCTTCTTTTCAGAGAAAGAATGTTAATTCAAAGCGTTCTAAAGCAAACAAGAGCAATGCGAGTATGAATGGCTGCACAGCTAACGCATAATTAACAGCCTAAAAATGCCTATGATATTATACAGCGAGCATAGTTCCTCAGTCTAACGACGTTATTGCAGTGCTATTTAATGTTAGTGAATTTGTTTAGCTTTTTTATTTTTTAAACTTCAGAGTTCTTAACACTAACTACTTCAATAATATATATATATATATATATACCGTGAACAGACACCCGCTGACCATGTGTGTTTAAGCCGAGAACTTGAAACGCGACGAGCATTAAGTTACTGACTACTGAGCTTTGTATGAATATATATATATATATATATATATATATATATTAAGGAAACCCAAAATGATTTGGAAAGCGACATAGAGAAGCAAATATTTTTTTCAGTGGGACATGATCTCGAAGAAATCTTGTGTCGGAGTGAGAGTGAAATCACTAAAATTTGTGACACTGGTGTCACAACATGTGCGATTTCGAGCTAGCCAGTCATCGTATAGAGAAACTTAGTACAGCATGTTATGTTATAAAATATGTATTATCAGTACTTAAATATGTGTTGATGTTCAGCAAAGGTATTTGATACTAATTTAGCCGGTCGGTTCTTTAAGTAATTAATCTTTAATTGATGGTGAATTGTGAAAAACGGAATAAAATCCAGCATCGCCACTGTACTATCGCTTAATAAGCAACCGACTGCCGAGGTAGCCAAATTCTACTGAGAATGAATGTGTCGTCGCAGCAGCAGCGCACTGAATAGGACCACAAATATATGACGCGTGGGGGCGCCATCTAGCGGTCGCGCAACAACGACTACTACGACAACAGCAGAAGCAGGATATGGCGGCGCCCAGATTCAAATTGTCAAGAAACAAGTCAGTACGCCGCATCATATGTCGAGGACCCAATATATAACAACCCACCCCACGTAATTCAATTCGCCAACACCTCATACACGGTAGAACACATCGATGTCGATGCGAACAGAACAATGAAAGCTCGAATAAAGTCCGACAGCGAACGTCCAGGACTGAGCGGCGATCGCGCTGCCACTACGGTAAAATTACCCACTAAATTTGGCTCGCCAAAACTTGCCTAACCGCAATAATCATCTTCGAACAACACAAACTAGACAAGACGGCGGGCGGCGTCCACGGCTTTAAATTTGGGAAACGCAATTCTGAATGTTAAGCCTGCGTATGGGGTAACATATGTAGGAAACTGCCTCCACTAGGATTGGACCTGTTGACTGCAATGTACATCCGACATTGTGCGGTGATCACTGCGCAAGAAGCGCACAAGCAAATTAGGAGGCAGGTGGCACCGTAAGTACACAGAGAGGTGTGGACATTTTCTTTTAGTACGGAGGGGCTTAGTACGGCATAATGCACATGCGTCGTCGACAGCTATCAGCGACAAGTGTGAGGCTCACAAACCCACTAAACCTGGACCTCAAGCACGAAATGGTGTAGTATTATCACTTCGGCGAGGGATAGCTAAAGGCGACCTGCATACAGAACCCAGCCAAGTCGCAGTGTATGTATACTCAGAAAATCACCTCTCAACGAAGTGCGGTCGGCTGGAGGGACCAACTTTATTTGCAAGATTGATATTATATATATATATATATATATATATATATATATATATATATATATATATAAATAAACATGTACCTGGGCAACTACATAATTAGATGGCAGTGAGGCCAACCTTGTTTTCAAGGCACGTTCGCCTGAAGCAAATTTGTTCGTTTTTATTTAAAGTTCATCCGGCAAAGGTTAAAAGAACAAGACGTTGTCTTATAATGGACAGATAATAACTCGTACGAATCTATAAGAAATCGACTTAACGCGCGTACACGACTACGGCCTGTAAATTAATGCTAACGATTTGTAGTTTTGTGCGATTAGATATGTACGGTTTGCACGCTCACAATGGGAGAAAACCAATCGTAGCTAAACGAAGCGATACATGACGGTACGCTCTTCTGCTTTATAGGCTGTATAGTATATATCACTCTCCTCAGCAGGATTCGACAAGTTGACCCCCTTGGAGAGTCTAACACGATTATTATCAACGATATGTGGTGAGCTTGTTTGTCATTGTTCGGTAGTGCTAGCCGGCCATCTGGGACAAAACTGGCTTCCGCGTTACAAGCGTCAGAAACATATCTATACAGCTGTAGAAAAAGGATATACAGAGCACTCCTGATGTTGCTTGTGCTGCCTGCTTTTTGGACAGGAGTGCCCACTAACCGGACTGTAAACACAAAAACGAACACGGGCGGGACTTACATGCTGCAATAGAGCTTTGTGTCATATAGATTGCCTATTCTTAGGGAGGAGCTGCTTTAATAGCCCGTCCGGTTCCGGGGAGCTGTTGTTATCCATCGACACACAGTCTATTAGTACATGAGTACACATCTTTTTTTTTGGTCGTCTGCTATCGGTGAGTACGGTCATACATTGGTGTTACTCTCAGATATTATTAGATTAAAACATCTAGTAATATTTGACATACTTGAGCTGGTAGCAAGCACTGCTTCTCGAACAGTCTAAGATCATAGTGTTGTCTATATTTGTCACGGTTGAGCTCACATTTCCGAAAAGGCAACACTGGCGACAAAACGGTGTAGAAAATCGGGACCTCACGATTCGGACGAGTTCCATTCGCCGGATCCAAAGCCGAAACCGAAAAGAATGGATAAATCGACGCCTCCTCCGGGAGGCTCGCACGATCCAGTAGAAGAACCACAGACTGGAAGTTCACAAGGCAAAACGCCCTCGAAGCCTAAGATCAATTCACCTGCGCAGCAGGGGAAATCTGCTACTGCAGCACCTGCAGCTGTTTATAGTCAAATTGGCTGCGGATCACAACAATGCAAACAAACAGTCAACTCCACAGAGAAACAGGCCACAACCATCGATTTCGACGTGCGCGAACGTGCAGAAGAGTTCATGAACAACGATGATGTTGTGCACGTTCCAACGAAGGAAGAGAAGTTGCGAATGAAAGCCCAGCGGCTTGCAGAGAGGGACAGTCAGCGCATGTTGAAGAAATCCACGAAAGAACAAACGTCGAAATTAACAACATCAAAATTTAGTCAACACTGCGTCGAGCTCATGGCGATTGACGAGGGCGGCGCTGAATTAGATGGTGGCTTTAAATCAAAACAGTTCTTGCCAATATACGTGGCGGTGAGAGCACATGTTCCTGGAGCAAATGTTCGTGTTAACAGTCGAAACAGGCTGGAGATATGGGTCAAGACAATGGAAGAGTTTGAGAAATCAAAGAAATTTCAAATGCTAAGCGATATAAGGGTAACCGTATGTAATAAACCTACACTGCCACTATGGGGAAGAATATATGGAGTGCACCCACAATTTTCCGAAGAAGAAGTAGCAGGAGTTCTCCAATCGCAGGGAGTCGTAGAAGTAAGACGGGTACAATATAATGTCAAGGGCAGTGAAGACGGTGACGGCACCCCACAGCTAGATAAGAGGAACACGTCGAAGATGGACATTCGTTTTGAAAGAGAGATTAAAGAACAAGTTGATATCTGCGGTGAGCTATACACCGTAGTTCTAAAGTCAACGACAATGCAGTGCGTTATTTGCCTGCGTTACGATCACAAAGCCGCCGCGTGTCAGCGCAAAGGCAGCAAACTCTGCAAAAAATGTGGTACAGAGGGCCACATCATGGCGGAATGCACCAGTAGTAAAACATGGTGTGTCAACTGCCCCACGAGCCATCCGTCTGGAAGTAGAAGTTGCCCAGTGTACCAAACGTGGGCAAAGGCTCAACAGATCCGTCACACTCAAGTAATCGGCAGACAATGTGGAATTCCGGTTAAGGTTACGGAAATCAAACCTGACACAAAGTCGAATACGCTCGGCGCAGTGCAAGGAGAGTGCAAATCAAAATCTGAGTTTGTAGAGGGAGCAGCCAAACTTAAGACTTTTTGGTCAGGCATTAAGTTTTTTATTATGCCGTGGCTTCAGGAGAACCCAGAGGTGGCCAAGCTGGTAGAACACTTAGAGGCTGGAGAGGAAAGCTTCCTAGAGTTCATCTCTCAAAAGCATTCAGATGTCTAGTTTTCTTGCGCACTGGAATTGTGGATGGGGGCACACGAAGGCACTGCCGTCAATACGGCAAATGCGCATACAAGATAAACTGCTTGTGATCTGCCTAAACAAAGGCAATTTTAAAAACAACGGCATTGCTGAGGGATACGTATTTTATGGAGATACAATGTCAATAATAAATTCATCAACTTCTCTAGCCTCGATTCTGGTTAGAAATGATATTCATCAATGCAGATTAGAGCTGCCTCACATACCAGGTGCGAGAATATCAGGTGTCAAAATAAAAATAGAACAACAGACTCTCAATATAGTAACAATGTACCTGTCGCCAAACAGAGAGGTTATATATCAATGATATTAGCCGCGCTCAAGGATATTTCAAACATCATAATCACCGGAGATGTTAACGCCAAAAATCCGATGCGGGGAAGCCCGACAATGGATAGCCGAGGATTAGCAAAAGCTGAACTAATGGAAAAACTGTCATTAACTGCATTGAATGATGGGAATCCAACATTTATGCGCAATTACTTTAGTGGTTTCGTGGAATCTCATTTGGATATTGTGGCTGTTAGTGAAAACTTAACCCCTATCAGCAGACTGGACATTGAACCAGTAGCACTCATCTCGGACCACTGTAGATGCTTTCTGTATATGAAGACTAACAAGGACAAACGGCGAAATTGGCTCGATTTCTGGACGCAATCAGCAAGTTACGAAAACGATTTAAGAAGCACGGGTTTCTAAGTGATTATGCACGGTACGAATCCCTTAGGAAAGCGGCACTGTCGTACTCAAGAGAACTGCAGGACGTACTGAATAAAAAGTATGTGTCAACATTGAGTCAAACAACACCTCTCACAGACGTGTGGCGGTGGATTAAGGCTACCGAATCTGGAAAACCAACAACTCCACTAGGAACATATTGCCTGAAAAATAACGTCAATATGCGCTCAGCATTGAACGACCTATTAAAAACGGTTACCCTGCCGGACATACCACCATGTCCAATTGCTAAGTCAACTGAATTCGATATCAATAAACAAATTTCGTCGGAGCTATCACGACCATTCAACGTACTTGAACTTGAAATGGCTCTTGCAATGGCACATTCAAGAAGTGCTGCTGGACCTGACGGACTCACCAATAAGCAACTAAAATCTCTAGGAGAAGATGGCAAGAAGTTTATGCTAACCAAAATGAATGAGATACTTGCGTCTGGGGTTATCCCGATGGAGTGGAAATCTGGAGTTGGGGTTCCTATTCTGAAACCGAGTAGGCCAACAGGAGACATCAAATCATATCGTGTAATTGTCAAATGCTCCCACCTTGGTAAGGTTCCTGGAGCGCATGCTTCTTCGAAGATTAATGTCTCTAACAGAAGCTAAATCGGCCCTCGCAGATAGTCTGTCAGCATACAGACCGCTACGGTCGCCCCAAGACAACGTCATAGATCTGACAACAGATATTAAACAGGCATGCCTGAACAATGGCCATGTATTGGCCGCATTCTTTGACATCGAGGGCGCATACAATGGACTGACACACACAGCTGTCCACGAATCTCTGCAAAAACTGGGGATCGACGTCAATTGCCGTTTCTACAAAATTATATCAAGCTATCTGCACGAGCGCACGCTGTCTATTACGTGCGGAGGAAGCCCCTCTAGGTGTGTCGTGTTGGGAGATCGTGGAGTCCCTCAGGGTGGAGTGCTTTCTCCGATTCTTTTTGCATTAGCGATATCTAATATTGCGAATTGCGTTCCACACGGCTTTCACCTATCCCAGTACCCGGATGACGGGGCCATGTGGATTCGCTTAAACGGCAAAACAGTCAACCCCATTGCTGTTTTTCAGCTTCAGTGTGGCATCAAAGCAATTGTATCTTCATTGGAGAAACTTGGCCTTAAGATTGAACCATCTAAAACCAAAATAATGGCTTTCAAGATGCGTCTAGGACATCATGTAGTAGTTAAGATAGACGGAAAAACAATTGACCAAGTCACGGATATACGGTTCCTTGGAGTACATCTGGAAGACAACTGTCGATGGAAGATGCAAATTAATGAGCTAAAAGAACGAGTCCTTAAAGGCGCTGGAAGCTATCACAGCTGCAGACCCATCGAGTCCCAACTAAAATCTCATCCAGTGCGTTCTTCGCTGCGCCGGCCATCTCAAGGCACGGCTGCGACTACAGTGGATTCCAGCTCACGTTAATGTACGAGGAAACGAGGCAGCTGACGAGGTCGCCAGAGACGCCCTACAGAAAAAGAAGCTGGATCGCGTATGCCTGGTGCCGCCTTCCTCAAGTCATGTCAAAGCTAAAGTGTGGAAACACAGTTGTCAAAAATGGGATGAACTGGCAAACGGGATCTCACAAAAGCGTATTAATATGGGGATCGGGATAAATTTTGCCGGACCACATGACTTAAGCGGGGCCTCCCGTAGATGTGCTGTGACGGTTCACCGTCTGAGATGTGCCAAGGGTCTGAGCGGAAGCACGCTCAACCAAATTGGGGTCAAGTCATCACCCATGTGCGAGCAGTGTAACAAATATGATGACGTTATACACATTCTTACGGAATGCAGGAAATATGAAATGGAAAAAGCACAATGGATTAAGGCCGTCACTAAGCTTGGAGAGGACGAAAACATGTTCTCAGCACGAATGGCTGACAGCAGACTTGCTAATCTAGTGAAATTTGTCAATTCTTGTGATCTAGTGCTGTAAGTTAGCATGGGACTAGCGATGTAATTATCAGCGAAACATGTGCAAGCTTGAGCTTATCGGATGTTAAAAACATCTAAAGCGTAAAATGTACACCTGTGTAGTGGCTCTCTGATGTGAGACTCTCCAGATTATATATGTAATCAATAAACATCTAAAAAAAAAGTACATGAGGAGTATGCTAGGGATCGCATTGTAGCTGGCAGCCAATGACGTTGGGAAATGGCACCAGAGGCTTCCCGTAGAGAGAAGCGTTTGCCGGACAACGGAATAAAGTTACGACCGGCATCTTGTCGACGCCGTACCCTCCAACAGAGAACACGTTTCATTTTTCCTCGTAGGTACTGGTTACGTACAAAAAGACGACGGGATAGGAGTCTATACATTCTAAGAATCTTTACTGTTATTATTAAAGATCGACAAAAAGGACGGCCTGTAGACATCGATAGGCACTTAACCAACAACGAGCAGAGTGTCGCCAATCGAATAGGTATTTGACCTCTACTGCGAGACTGCTCTCGAACACGAAACACGAACGCTCAACACGGTCCTACACATTACTTTCGTGCATTTCGCTTCTGCAGCTACTATGTTCTGCGTTTCTCACATGCCTGCTGTCGCGTTTGCTCTCCTAATGTCGGTTGCTCGGAGTGGCACATGCACAGTGGCGTTTTGTCGCATTGCTATAATAATTTATTTTCGTCAAAACTCCAGACGACAGATAGCTACTAGGCACCCTGAGAACGATTAGCACAGGATCATCGAATGACTTGTGTAGCCTGTCGTTTTTGCAGCTTCTTTTGAAACCTACTGCACAGCCAATTTAAGTTTGTGTCCCGTACTTTACCTTACTATAGCCCAGTTTAAAATTTTATATATACTTATTTTATACTCGTATTACGTATGCACGTCATATATATATATATATATATATATATATATATACATATATATATATATATATATATATATATATATATATATATACACGCTTATTGGTGTATCGGCCCTATTACGTGCGTGAGCCCTGCGAGTAGGCTTTTAGGCCGACTACATACGTGGCACTAGTTAAGAGCTCACGTGTTGAGTCGAACAATTAGAGTTCCAATTTTAAATGCCTTGTGACTCACCGTAACCTGTGTGTACTCACATTTTCTGTGTAACAGTTCGCTCTCATGGACGTTGAATAAGAGCTCGCCCGTTCATTATTTCAAAGTTATGATTAGCACTCTTGCCACTAGAACTAGCAATCAATGTCGTAAAAGTATGGTCAGTAAAGCTGGCCGCTCGATAGCCGCTTGCACCATTATACATACATTAATATTGGTAGCAGTATACATCTAATATTGTGCGAAGTCTACACTGATCCTATATAGTGTGTACGAGATTGTAGTGACGTTGTGTCTATTTCGGTGCACACAAGTATATGGTATCTATCAATATCACAAATTCCACAAAATCTACACACACAACCATCGACCTCAAAACACTGTCCACTCAAACACATGTGGTGATGGTATTCGTGCCATGTCACTCGACAAATTAGTGCTCGGTTCTTCTGGGCTCCTCTCTTCCATTTGTCCGAGCAAAACGCTGGTCCGTCCGTATAGTTATTGGTCGCAAACTTCACGTTGCGCATCTCCCGAAACTCCCTATATACTGTGAGTACGGCTTCACTAAGAGGTAGTCCGTCTAGGGCAAAGTCCTCTGTAAGGGTTCGTTCGCGACATAGTTCAAGAGCGAATGTAGCAGAGGCGTTTTCGCGTAGACCTAGCACGCGCTTGATATAGAGTGCCTTTAAACGCTCTAGCCTTTTCAGATCGCTTACAGTCAGAAAAGGTGCTATTGCAGGCAGGCCGTATCGTATAATAGGGACAATTTTTAGCCTGAATATGCACCATTATAAAATTATATATAATGGCCCATTAATAATTATATATTATCCACCATTATATAATTATATATTAAGAAACCCTAGTAACACCCTCACTTCAGTCGGGGGCACATACCGCGGCGTAGCAATAGAGCGTTAACTGCTGAGAGTATAAAGCTTCAAATATTCGAAGATAAATTACGTTCCTAAACGTTTAGAACACTAAACCTCTAAACTATAACTGAAATGAGTGGAGAAAGCCGAACAACTGCAACATAACAACTAGATCATCACCGCGCTGATGTAAGAACAATTGGGTCAATGATGATCCTAGCCGCAGTCACACAACCTTTTCGACTTTACGCACCTTTCGGTCGTCTTAAGTTGTCGCTTTCCGTTATTGTTGCTGCTCTTTTTCTCGTTATTTCGCAGTTTCTTTTATCGCTTCCAAGACATGATTCAGATTTAAACGTGATCACAACGTTCAAGGCGAGTGTTCGTCTTCCAACTTCTTGCACATAACACTCTTCAAGTGGTCATACGTCACACAGGTTTATCAGTTCAGAGATTCATTTTTAAGGATTCAGTAACAGGCAGTAACTTACGCGATTCGAGTGGTTAAACATAGGCTAAACGGTTTCTGTCCACGGTATATACCGCTTACGGGACAAATCAGCATGGCATCGGGCCGCTTTTAAAGTCACTCCCGCGGCACTGTGCATGCGTTCAGTCAACGGGAGTCGACTAAAGAAAATGAGTGCCATGTTTCGGCATCAGTTGTATCACAGAATGAGTAGTGTGATGGTCGTCGGAACTTTATTGAGTAGCACACAGTGGAACGCCCATCTTTAGAAGGTTCAAATACAAAGCAGGCAAGCATTTGTGGTAAAAATGAACAGACATCAGTGATGGTTCAGTAGGCTTTAGGTGCTAGAGACATCACAGTTTGAAAGTTCACATTTGCTAGTTCAGAAAAAATAGTCGCAATTTTAAACTGTTGTCGTTTTTGTTTTTGTGGCTTCCGCTTTTAAGCACTTCTAAGTGTTCCGTTCTCCGCCTAAAAGACCAGGATATCGTACTCGTCAACAACGTAAAGTACATCAGGGGTACCCTTGACAGGATTCTCCGTGATATTGAACACGCGCGGCGAGTGACGGGGAAGGCAACGAAAGCAGCCAAGGACTTTGCCGCAAACAGGACTCACCTGCGTCGGGCCCAGAAGGTCGAAGCCGTCAGGGTAATCGCGTCGTACAGGACGGTAAGCGCAGGAGCGACTCTCGTTCTTGCGGAAACGATCTCGTAAGATCTGACGGCAACCGCCGTCGCTTACAGAATAACCCCGACCCCAAAAATTACGAGGAATGTCAGCACACAATCGACCTCTGGCAGAAGGAGTGGGACGGGCTACAACAGGGTGCTCCAGGCGCTAGCTTCCGCTTTCTGATCCCAAGTATCAGCAAAGTCTGGCTCAGCCAACCGGGGGGAGAACTAACCTTCTACACCATTCAGGTCCTCACGGGTCACGAAGACGGGTCCTACCTGTTTAGGATCGGGAAGGCCTCTATTCCCACGTACGTCATCTGTGGCGATGGACTCGGTGACACAAGGAATACACCGTATTGAGGTGTCCAGCACGGGCGAAGCAGCGTGCACCATGGCGAAATCTGCATCGCACTGGACAAAGCGTGGTAAGATTTAAAGAATATACTACAGACGAAGACAAGGGTCGCCCTCTTTATTTGAATGCGCCTTCCCTTAAACCACAGCCGCCAGGAGTTAGACCTTCCCCTGTTTTATTAGTATACACAAGCACCTCCCAGTCAGACCGGGGGCCGGAGACATGGCTGGTTTTTAGTGGATTGGAGGCCCACTCTACCGCTCCGCGCTTGCAAGGAGCTTCCCTGCCGCGTTGTTCGTGAGTCAATCGCTATTTCCAGTTAGTCCTCTAAAAAAGTGCGGCTAATGCACCGTTCGAAACGGGGATCGTACCGAATATTTTCCGGACGACGATTGTTAGCCCAGTGGCTGCATATCAAAACGCCGACAAGCAAGGATTGATCGCAAAACAGCGATTTGCTTATCGTCCGGGTAGAAGCTGCACATTTAAATTTTTGGAAACACAGTTGACTGGGTGTTTTGTCGTTATATGCTTTGATTATAAGTCCGCTTTTGAAACTGTAGCACACCGTAAACTACTTGAAGTATTGCCTACATTTGGAGTGGGCAATAAAATAGTTGCATAGATAAATGACTTTCTACGTGAGCGGACCTTCCATGTACGTGTTCATGATACACTCTGTCTGAGACGGCTAAAGCCACCTCTGGTTTTCCTCGAGGAACCATTATTGAGCCACTAATGTTTAACCTTTACATCAATTCGCTATAGAATAGTATTCCCGCAAACGTGCAATACAAGATGTATGCGAATGATGTTAAAATATAAGGAAAAGCGTACTCATCCGAGGACTGCAAAACACTGCAGATTACAGTAAATTATGAATGAGAAAAAAATCTACAAGTGGTCTGTCTCGCTCGATCTGAAACTTTCGATGACACAGTGCGCCGTACTTCACTTACTGGTCACGGAAACACAGAATAAAATAACTCCATCGGTGGCCATCCTCTAGCTTAGAAAAAACTAGTCAGATACCTTGGTGTAATGACGCCTGTTAATATGAAGTACACATAACACGTAACAGACATCGTTTTAATTTGGGGCGGCGTGGTCTAGTGGACTAGTGCGCTAGTCATGGTTGTCATCTACCGGGGTGTCGCCGGTTCGATCCCTGTTGTTGATCGAATTTTCTTTGAGCGACGTTCATTGAGAATAGATGATAAACCATACCGCTGAGAGTCAGCGGCTATGCTGCCACAAGGACTGTTGGGGAAACCCTAGATATCTTAACATGTCCGGCCCTCGGTGCATTGAAGATATACCTCAGGTTGGGTTCCAAGCCCGTAGGGGACGGAGGATAGTCTAGAATTAAAACTAACCTCCTTAAAGAATGTTTTTTAATTCTAGACATCGTTTAAAGGGCAACACACAGAGCGAAATTGATTATACGCTCATTCATACTTAGGGGTCCACATATAGATTCAAAGCTATTTGATATGGGAGGACTCCGAAGCAAGTTATGCAGTAGATACCGACGTAAAATTGCATACAAATGGGGGATCTCAAGTGATGACGTCCAGCTTCTCAACATATTGGAGAGATTGAGAAACAATTATCGTGACATTCTCGTAAGTATTGGGACAAGTCGTACTGAACTGATGTTGAACTATGTGTTCCCATGGAGAGTAACCAGCCAACTCCATGAAAACTTGGTGTAAATAAAGGACTTAAGTAATTTCCTTGAATAAAGCGTATTAACACTAATATATTCGTATTTCGGTTTAACTAATTCTCACATTCATTTCTCGCCGTGTTTTGGCTTGTACGCCAACCAATCAACCAGCCCATCAAGGAAAGAAGATGAAAATGAAACCAGCGATTGACAGCAACGATGGCAAAGCCAACGCACAGCTTATATACAGCAGCATAATAGCCACTATGTTGGGCATTTGAAACGGCAGCTATTTGAAAGTGCGTCAGGTGTGCTGGCACTTGATTTTCGTCTGGCAACTTGGCCTTCGCCAAAAATTGCCGTGCAATTTTGTGCTCTTTCCGAAGACAAACGAACATTTGCATTAAGAGGAACACGTTTCATTTCGATGCTTGAAATCATGAAGTCGTGGAGCTAGAATACGTCGAGAAACGCCGTTTGGAGGTCCGATGCTCCGATGCGTGTATGGACCCTACCGCCTCAGTAAGTGTACATACATTAACGGATAAGTGGCTACATACGGATAAGCGACGTATAACAAAAGTAGTTCCGATGAAAATGGTTGTAAAATATATTCAACTAAAAAAAACGGATAAATTGGCGCAGTAAGAACAGCAGCAACGTTCCATTTTTGCCACTATTCACTACCACCATCAGAACAGTCTCGCGTGTGGTTTCAACAAACAAAGTTTAGGACAGCTATGCATACCACGAATACAGATGCGTGCCTCCGTGGGGGGTTTAGTAGTTGTGCGAGCTAGTTAATTCTGGTTTGTGCACCTGCATGCGTACTATGCGTACTACTGGGTGACTGTGTTTTTGGTGGCAACGACCCAACGAATTCAGACTTCGAATGCGCAGTTAGTGATGCATACCACAAACCTGTCGAGTCGACATGATACGTCACGTTCTTTGCATAGATTGAGATGACATTTTTTATACGTACGTAAGTAAATAGTGCCAACGATTTGTTGTGGATGGCCCACAAATCGATTTCGGTTCGGAGCAGGAGGCGAACGACAATCGATTTCGGTTCAGAGCAGGCAGGAGGCGAACGACAGAACGACATAGCCGTAGCTCAGCGTACTGAAGATTGATAGTTCACGTCATCACGATGGCGCCTAACCGCATCGTCGGCGTCGTGGCATTGTGAGAGCGCGTTGAATATCGAGGATCACCAGCTGGCAATGCTGGCCGCCGGCTTAGCTGTTGCTTGCTTTTTGCCGGAGGTCGCACACGCGCCATGACAAGCCCAAGACATGCCTGGTCTTGCTCTGGTCTCAACACGGAGGTGAAACCAGGCAGGCAGGGCACTTGGGGCAGCGTGTTGCTGCACAATTAGCGGGCAGGAGAAACTCATTGGGCGCGATTAAGGCCCACAGGTCGAGGAATTTTCCAGGGCCACGTGAATACACACATTTTGATGAAATGGCAAAATAAAACACCACGATAGCACGTACGGCTTTATACGAACAATAATCATAAAAAGGCTAATAAATCCGGCAAACAAAGTGGAGGCAGTGACCGGCGGCGCAAAATAGATTGCTTGAGGCAATCATTTTCTCTTGCAGTATGTGAAGATCTAGTAGAGTAGTTGGAACAGGCTGATGTCTCTACCACATCCTATGCTGTTCCTGCACCAAAGGAAGAAGCCCCAGAAGTTACCCTCAACAGAATCATACACAAAGTCAATGCCTTTGAACTCGAACAGAAAATCTTAGATAGATCTGTCTGCACATCATCACACCCATCCTTGTGTGAAACTTTGGTTTGTCGTTGATCGGGTATCGTACTCATTCATACAGTTGTTCAGAAAGGATACACAACACATTGCTTTTGCTGGCTACTTTTTGGACAGATGCGTCCACAGACCGGACTGTTAACACAAAACCAAACACAGTCGGACTTGCATGCTGCAATGGAGCGTTGTTTCTTATAGATTGCTTAGTGTAGAGAGAATCTGCGTTAATAGAACCCGGTTCCGTGGAACTGGTGCTGTCCATAGACACACAGTCTATTAGTATATGAGGAGTGCGCTAGAGAGTGCATCGTAGTTCGCGCCAATAACGTAGGATTTGCAGGACGACAAAATAAAGTTACGGACAGCATTGTCTCGCCGTGCTGTCCCCCATAGAACATGCCTCGTTCTTCTTCGTAGGTACTGGTTGAACACAGAGAGATGGTGGCGTAAGAATGTATACATCATATATATATATATATATATATACATACAGGGGCATTCATATTGTTGTGCACGCATTTCGAGGTTTGATAGAACTCGGCAAGGAAATAAGTTTTCCCTATGGAGGGAAGACGTGGAAACGTCTTGTTTAGGAGAGAGAGTGAAGTTTATAAAAGTAGTTTTTCTGCCTTTTTTTTCCTACATAGTTGTGCGAAATCTCCGTTTGCGGGAGAACCAGTCAACGCATGAAAGAACCGATTACACTGGCGTGTTCGGAGGAAAATCGGGAAAAAAAAGGAAGTGAAGACTAGCTTGCGTAGCAAAAAGCTAATACCCAGATTAAGGAAAGTCATGAAAAGTCGATATTTTACGTTAACGCCTTTTCATGAAAAATCGTATAATTTTTCCATTGCGACCAAAAATGTACGTCCGTGAAAGACCACGCAATAGGAAATTTAATGCCCATCATTTTCGTATCAAGGTGATGGTGCTGCGTTACGTAGTTGTCAAGTCACTAAGCTTTTTCGATAGCCATATCGAAAGCGAAGGCATGCATATTTCCATAGGGCGTATGAGAATGTTAGGTACATATTTTGAGGTTTGGAAGAACTCAACAAGAGAATAAATTTTCCTAGTGGAAGGAGGGGGCGGAAACGTCTTGGCAAATTTTTACGGTTCTGAACGTGAAAACTTGCACGTAAAACATAACAACTATGACTGTCGAAAAAGCTTAGTGACTTGACAACTACGTAACGCAGCACCATTACATTGATACGAAAATGATGGGCATTAAATTTCCTATTGCGTGAGAGTGGTCTTTCGGACGTACATTTTTGGTCGCAATGGAACATTTTTACGATTTTTCATGAAAAGGCGTTAACGTAAAATATCGACTTTTCATGACTTTCCTTAATCTGGGTATTAGCTTTTTGCTACGCAAGCTAGTGAAGTGTCTTCCGTTGTGCAGAATTTTCCTCCGAACACGCCGGTGTAATCGGTTCCTTCATGCGTTGACTGGTTCTCCCGCAAACAGAGATTTCGCACAACTATGTAGGAAAAAAAGGCAGAAAAACTACTTTTATAAACTTCACTCTCTCTCCTAAACAAGACGTTTCCACGTCTTCCCTCCATAGGGAAAACTTATTTTCTTGCCGAGTTCTATCAAACCTCGAAATGCGTGCACAACAATATGAATTACCCTGTATATATATATATATATATATATATATATATATATATATATATATATATATATATATATTATTGTTATTATTATTATTTTTATACTTTTTATTATTATTATTATTATTATTATTATTAAAATGATTTGGCGTTTGGGACAAGAATGCAAGCTCTTCGAGGCCACAGCGGAGCCAAGATCGACCGCATTCCTTCCGACAGAGAGTGTCATTGGAACTACAGCGAGGCAACGCCAAGATGATGCAACACAGCAATACGACTAATAAAAGCAAAATCGTAGATGTTATATAAGTAATATATTAGTAATTGTGATACAAGTATACATATTGATAAAATAAACCTTTTTCAAAAAAGGTATTTCAGTTATTGCTGCCACAACGCCGTAAATGACATGCGCGTGGAGCCGATATATCTGTGCGAAGAAGAAAACATGAGACCAGACAGAAAACATGAGACCCCCTAAGCCATCGGAAAAGTGCTTATCTGGGACGTGTTGAGGCTATGGTCATAACGCAAACAATCGGCCAGAACGATCCATCCGCGTTTCTAAGGCAGCGCATCGCCTTACAAGTTCTGCGCGGTAACGCGAGAATGATTCTTGAAACGCTCCCGAAAGAGAGAGGCTTGGGGCAACGGATCTATTTATAGGTAGTTCAATACGTACATTTATCGGCCGATTTTAATAAATAAATAAGCATGATGATAATGCACACATTATTAGTGTGTGGATAATGAAATGCTTATATCAGTGCCGAAATGTGCTGTATTGTGTTTAAAAGAAGCCCATAACTACATGCTACATGGGGAGGCTATCCCTATTTGAAATTGTATTAGGGACCTAGGGGTTGCGGTGACACCGCAACTGGATTTTAGCACCCATATTACACAAGTCATCCGATCAGCTAATCTTATATCTAATACCATATTTCGTTGTTTTATAATTAATGATTACAATTTTTACATGAGGCTTTATAATAGTTTGGTTGTACCTAAGTTTCTCTATTGCTGTGAGGTTTGGCGGCCTTACTTAGATAAACACATTGAAGCAATGGAAAGTGTACAGAGGAGATTCCTTCGTCGTGTCTCGTTAAGGTGTAACATTGCCCGAAATTCTATTGTGATAAGCCCTATTCGGGAACTTCAGTCCAGAGCGGATTATCGCATGTTCAATCGTATTATAAACTCATCAAATAAGTCAAATTATTTTAGCATTCGGTTGAACAATCTTAGAAGCGGTAACACCATCTCGTCGAAACAAATTGCCAAGACAGATCGTGTAAATAACATGTTTTCGTGGCGGATGGCGAGGGCAATGAGAACTTAAAGCGCTAACAGTGCAAATGTCGCCACACAGGTAAACTGACTATTGTATGTATCTAGGTAACGGTTTCTAAAATGTAAATATTGTCCCTCCTTTGACTAAATAAAGGTGCATTTGAATTGAATTGAATTGAATAATGCTGATAATGATTTTTATTATTATTATTATTATTATTATTATTATTATTATTATTATATGGTGATGGCAAATCTAGATGTTTCTTGATGTATCACGTGCGTCTGTCTTAACTTGAGTGGGCTTCTGCGCAAATTACATACTGGACACTAGTTAACAGCTCCTATGTTGAGTCAAACAATTAGAACTAATGTGCCTCGCCACAACTTGTGACGACGCACATTTTTTCCAGTCCGTGTTCCAGCCATGGCCTAAATGAGTCGTCTGATTCTCCCAACTCCACGCGTTGTCCCTGTCACCAAATCATGGCGCAGATTGCAAACATCTAAGTGAAATGTGCAAATGTAGCAAGTGATATACCCTCAGTGGACTGCTGTGAATCATCAGTGCGAGACAGGACTGGATTGGAGCAGAGATCTCAGCGAGCCAGGCGGCTCAAAGGACTCAAGCCGGTTCGCGCGGGCTCATCCAGGGAGACATCTCAAGCTCAAGAAGACATGCCGACCAGCGGAGACGAAGCGGATAGGCCAATTGGCAGTGGCCGGAACTCCATGAAACCAAGACCAATGGTGGTGAAAGTCGGCGAGGACAATAGCGAGCGCTGGGCTACGTTCAAAGAGGGCTTTCGAGACTAAATGCTGCTCGAGAATCTGTACAGGGAATCTTCGGCAAGACAACTTCTCATCTTCAAATTGAGCTTTGGAGAGGACAAGCGTGGACTGCTCCGACACCTCAACCTGTGCACCGACGTTCTAGTGGACGGGGACGAGGCGACGAGCGATGGTAGTGCTCCCTGCAAAACGCTCTCAACACTCTGGAGGTCTGCTCCGCCAAGCGCGATAATTTTTTGCACAACCGGTACAAGTTCTTCAAGATCGAACAGCGGGAAGGTGAATCCGTGGAGGATTTCTTCGACAGACTATTGGCAGCAGTCAAGCCGTGCAAGTTCAAGACGATGGAGAGCGAAATGCTGAGAGACAAACTGTGCCTCTCGACCCGGTTGGACTCCGCCCGAGAAGAAATCTTCTACAGTTAGCAACAGGAGACGCTTGACTCAGTGCTAAAAACTCTAAAGATCCACCAAGACAACCAGAGCGCGCTGGATGACATCAAGAAGGGTAATCGGCAGGCCCACGAGCAGATCCACCGCTTTCGAGATAACGACGACCGACCGAAGGGCCGCTTCGACAACTCCGCTCACTCCACAAGGCCCAGCAGCGGCTCAAAGGGCCGAGAGCAGAAGAGCACCGGAGAGGGGCCGAAGAGATCTTGCCGGTATTGCGGGAGCAAGCACGGCCCGCTTCAGTGCCCGGCCTACAAGTACAAGTGCGGGCTGTGCCGGAAAATTAACCACTTTGAGGCAATGTGCCGGTCAGCAGACCAAACCCGTCAAGTCCGAGACGAGGATGCGCACGGAGACGACCTCAGCGACCAGCTGAGCTCAGGCGAGGACATCGTCTGGGCGGCGTCCGAGGTGAACAAGGCGAAAAGGAGGTTCTTCGCAACACTGCAGCTTCGCGATGGCAGCGCCCTCCGAGGACAAATTGATTCTGGGTCCACCTGCTGCGTGCTTGGGCAGGCCGTCTACGAGAAGCTTCAGGCGTCCGGGACCGCAGGGCCGATCGATCCCAAGGTAGCCACTGTGATAACGTCATACAACGGCCAGAGAGAGAGCTCGCTGGGCTCATGCATCGTGCTGGCCCGGCACAAGAAGAGAGACTACAAAATGCAGTTCCAAGTTCTCCGACGAGACGCCGACACCCTCCTGTCCGGCGTGCAGTGCGAAAATATGGGCATCATCTCGTTCGACGGCAGCGTAGAAGTCGTACATGCCGTTCATGCCGACGAGGAGGGCGCCAAGGGGGCCGCTGGCGATCCCAAGCTGGAGGCCCTGATCGAGGAATTTGCAGACGTGTTCAAGGGCCTGGGAGAGTTTGAAGAGCCCGTCAAGCTCGAGCTTGACCCCGCGATCGCCGTGAGACAGCAGCCCAGGCGACGAGTTCCAGTGGCGCTTCGTGAAGCGCTCAAGAAGAAGATCAACGGGATGGAACGAGATGGCATCATCGAGAAGGTGTCCACGTTCACATCCTGGATCAGCAACCTGGTCATAGTGCCGAAGAAGAACGGCACGATCCGCCTAACGTTGGATCCTTCATACCTGAACAAGGCGATTAAGAGACCAAGATATCCAATGCCAACTCTCGAAGATCACCTGCCCGCATTGACGAATGCCAGGTGGTTCAGCATACTGGACGCCAAGAATGGGTTCTACCAAATGAAGTTGACCCTAGAGTGCCAGTATCTGACGACGTTCTGGGCACCCCAAGGCAGGTTTAAGTACCTGCGGGTGCCTCAAGGGATCAGCTCGGCGCCGGAGGAGTACCAACGCCGTCAGGCGCAAGCCTTTGAAGGACTGCGCAATGTCCTGTGCGTGGCTGACGATACGATTTGCTGGGGCACCGGGCCTGACGACAAGTCGGCTCGCGAAGATCACGACAGAAATCTTCGCGCTCTCCTCGAGCGAGCTCGACACATCCACCTCAAGTTCAACCGGAGCAAGCTGCAACTATGCCGCCAGGAGGTGCAGTACATGGGCCACGTCATCTCGAGGAAGGGGGTCAGGCCGGACCCCAGCAAGGTCAGCGCCATCGCCGACATGCCTTCGCCAACGACTGCCAAGGGGGTCAAGCGGCTGCTCGGAACTATCAACTATCACACGAGGTTAATCCCGCACCTCGCAGAACTCACCGGCCCACTCCGCGACGTGACGAAGAAGGAGAACGAGTTCTGTTGGCACGACGCCCAACAGAAATCCTTCGATGACATTAGAGCGGCTCTGGCGCGAGCTCCAACGCTCGCGTTCTTCGATGCCAACAAAGACGTCGTCATCCAAACGGACGCTTCAGACGTCGGGGTCGGGGCTCTCCTGCTGCAAGAAGGGAAGCCCATCGCCTACCACTCCCACGCCCTGTCTTCGGCCGAGAAATGCTACGTTGCCATGGAGAAGGAGGCGTTGTCGATCGTGTCCGCGTGTCTTAAATTTGATCATCTGATATACGGGAAACCAGGCATCATTATCGAGACGGATCACAAGCCGCTCGTCCGCATCTTCGAGAAGCCTCTGGAATCCTGTCCTAAGCGACTGCAAAGGATGAGGCTGACACTACAGCGTTATGACCTCTCGGTGCGCTACATCCCGGGACGCCAGAACGTCGTGGCGGACTGCCTGTCGCGCGCACCTCTGCCAAACCGCGACGGCATTCCGCTCCTCCGAGACCAAGCTCTTCGAGTGGAGTACGAGAACACGGACGTCTACGACCGCACCAGAATCTCCGATCCAGTGCTGGAAGAAATCAAATTAACGGTCTCCGAGATCCCGTCGTCCAACTTCTCGTCAAGATCATCAGGGAAGGATGGCCCACCCGTGAGATGGATCACCGCCTGCTTCCCTTCAGGCCCTACAAGGACCAGCTCGTGACCGACGGAGAGTTTGTCGACCATGGTTCGGCGTGCTACGTTCCGGAAAGTCTCCAGGCTGAGATGATAAACCGCGCGCATGGATCTCATCAGGGATTTGAGGCTACCCTGCGGCGAGCCAAGGGGGCGGTGTCTTGGCCAGGCATGCGAAATCATATCAAGAACCTCGTCGAAGCGTGCCAGGCGTGTCAGAGATACCAGGTGAAATAAAAACCTCTTCCTGTGGTGTCCGGCGAAATCCCTACCCGCCCGTGGGAAATCGTGCACCAAGACTTGCTGGACTGGGAGGGCGAGATGTTCGTGGTCACTGTGGACGGATTCAGTGACTACTTCGATCTTCAGTCCTTGGGCAAGTCGTCGACGGCAGAGAAGATCGTCGAGGCCACAAAGAAGCCCTGCCCAAGCCGTTTCAGCAGTTTATTAAGGACTGGAAGTTCACGCATCACGCAAGCGCTCCCCATCATCATCAAGCCAATGGCAAGGCGGAGTCCGCCGTGAAGATGACTAAAAGACTGATCAAGAAGAGCTGGGCGAGTGGCGGAGACTTGCAACTGGCTCTGCTGGAGTGGCGGAGTGCTCCTCATCACGACGGCTACTCAGCGGCGCAGAAGTTTTTGTGCAGGCAGCCTAGCTCTCTTCTGCCTGAGAACCCGAAGAATCTCAAGCTGTCCGTCCCAAAAGGCGTAGAGCAAGCAATCAAAAAGCGGAGGGAGGTGCAGAAAAAGGCACACGATCGGGGCGCCGTCAGTTTTGCCCCGCTCACCAAGGGAGACTGGGTTTGCGTTCAACCCGAAGGCTTCGAGAAGGAGTGGCGACCGGGTGCTGTCAATCATCAGCCTAACCCCAGGACGTTCGTTGTCAAGATGACCAACGGTAACATGCTCGTTCGAAACCGAGTATTCCTTCGCAAGACCTCGACGCAGTCCAAGCTTCCGCCTCTCCCACAATCGTCCCAGCCGCAGACGCGCCAAGTCTTCTGGCGATCATCTCATCGGGCTCCGTCAACTCCTACGGTGCGCCCTTCACCGGCTCCTCCACAGTCTCCAGCCACCAGCCGCCCATCGACAACGCGTCCGGGAGACGGCCAGTCAGCTGGAGGAAGACTGCCTCACAGTCAGACGGGGAACAATGCAGCTAGATTTGGATAGGTTTGGGGACTAGGAGGTAACAGTCAGCGATAAGAATAGGGTAGACCTATATACGTATATATATATTTTAATACTCAGACGATGCGAATAGTTTGTCAGTCATTGTAATGGCAATATTACTTAACGAGGTGAGATGTAATAGTACGACAAATCAAGGTAATTAACCGATTACGGGCTAATATCCACTGGGCACGCTTTTCCGATACAAGCTAGCCGGCGAGCCCGATGGCGTATGCCGGTGCATTTGTGTGCGCCTTGCGACCGGAGGATACACATAAGTGCACCCCGCTCGAACCCCGCCGTTGCACATTTATATGTATGGGGCCCGTCTATACGAAATAATGCGAAAGCAGTTCTGTGATCCTTTGATGTTGGCTAAGGGTCAGCCCGAAAAATTTTGGATACAGGCTAGCCCACTCCACCGAGAGAGATGACACAACCATTCAGACGAAACGTATGTGGAGAATTAAGTATATGATGCTATTTAGTTAATGAAACGCCGGTTGCCGAGGTCTGTATGTGCAGAGACATTCCGGTGACAACGGCATTCGGCACTCGTAAGGATGAAAGGTACCCACACGAGAAGGTTTAGCTGAACTCACCTACTGAATCAAATGACTGCTGAGGTTGAAAAAGCTTTCAGATTACTATTTTCCATTATTTCAAACGTACCCTATTCTTGCGCCGTAAGCCATCGGGCGTACTAGTTTACGCAATTGTATTCAATTTAGCCAGTACAACTAACTGCGTGTGGGGTGCGAGAAACATGTGGGGGACGAGGACGTGTGGTCTGAGGAAACAAGGTTTCCCTCCTACTACTACTTGGCTTCTGCATGATTGTGGTCCACATTTGGCGACCAACTCTCGATAGCCTTTTCGTATCGAGAGTTGGCTCTTAACAATAGACAAGAGGAAGGTAATAAGCTATAATTGCACCAGATCCAGTTATGCCAACTGACTAGTTGGAAAGAGCGGACGCAGATCAACGTTTTAAGATAAATATAAACATATACTGCGTTACAGCGCCTTTCGACGGTGGCTGAATATGACAACAGCATCATCAATAAAATCAGGTAGAACACAAAGGAATCTATAAAACTGTGCGATTCAGTTCAATTAATGGTTTCGCTTGACGCTTGGTGAAGGTGGAAGACCAGCTAAAGATATGGCCAATACTACTTTTTATTTTCGCAAATGCATTTTCGCAGTTTTTTCGTTGCCTCTAATGATTTGCATGGATTCTCTTTGAAGCTCCTGTAATTAATAAATAATAGCGAATGGCAAAGTGGGCAAGAGTGGCATCCAGCTTGGAACGGCACCAGACTTGAATATCGGCATGCCGCCAACAGCAGTAAATTTTCTCTTCAAAGAGTATTCCTCGCTCGTGGCGACGATCATGACAAAGATCCTTCGTTAGGTAGGTTTCCCGGGAGCCGGAAGGCCGCCGAGCTAGTACAACTATCCAAGGGCAACGGATCACACCGCCCTACTTCGCGCTGAGGCTATTACGAAGGATCAGCTGAAGATATTTGCCAAGGAACACAGACTGTTGCCAGCAATGCAGTCTGAGTTCCGAAAGCATAGGTCTACATTTGTCGGCTATCCACAAGGTGGTGCTGAAAATTACACTTATCAAGGAGTCTACGCGAAGAACCGAGTATCTGTTTCTGTTGGTGTTGCTGAATGAAAAAATGCGTTCAACAGTACCCCGTAGAAAGTGGTTCTGAAGACGCTCTGGCAAAAGAATGTCCCACCATATCTTGTTCGGTTGGTTTTTGATTACCTGAACACTAAAGTAGTCCAGAACGGGCGTACCAAGGTGGACATGACTGTCGGAGTGCCGCCGGCTTCAATCAGTGGACCTCTACTCTGAAATCTGGTGTACCATGACGTCCTGAGCATTGTTTGCGTGCTCGGATGATCTGGCTGTTACCGTCAAGGCCAGGACCAAGATGGAGCTAGGGGTATACGCCAATATTGCGCTGGCGAATATCGATAAGTGGTTGAGAGGTATCTGCCTAACACTTGCCCCTCAGAAGAGGGAGGCGATCTTACTCATCGGGGAGAAGAAATGTGGCCCTCTAAATTTCACGCTGTCCGGCGTCAATCATGAGCTGAGTGATACAACAAGATACCTGGGTATACACCTTGACCGAGAACTGCGGGGAATTCCTCATGCCAGGATCGCGGCCACGAAATGCGACGAATGGCATTGTTTGTCTGTTGCCCAACACGCACTGCCTCGGAGATATCCCTATACGAGTCGATAATCCGCTTCGGCTAGTTTGGATGTCACCTACAATGGACGCCAGCGCTACGATGAAGCTCCTGAGGAAAGCTCAGGCGCACACCTAAAGGCAGCCGAACGTCGGCGCCTGTTTATTATTTGTTATTTTTCAAACACGATTTACTCTATGTGTTTTATTATTATTATTATTGGAACTAGATATCTGTGACGTAACTGCTGCCACGGTTATGGCAAAACTCAGCCATAGAGATGTGTGCACGGGAGATGGATGGCAAAGAAAAACTGAGGGCTTAACAGCCGTTTCCATTCTATTATTATATTTAAGGTCACAATGACCTAATCCCCTCAGTTCTTTCGCCGGCACATGAAGTAGCTTTACTTATTCGTCGAAACATATAAGAATTAGAACACTAAACTTCTAAACCAACTGAAGCAAACTGATCCGCTGCGACGTAGCAACTAATCATGTAGATGTTCTAAAATTGCAAAAATTGGGCCTATGGTGACCCTAGCTGCAACCACGCAGCCTTTTCAACTTTATGCACCTTTCGGTCGTCATAAGTTGTAGGTTTCTGTATTGTTGTTGTTGTTGCTGTTGTTGCTGTTCCCTTTCTTGTTCTTTCACATTTTTTACATTTGCTCGAACTCGATTGAGATAGTTTACGGTGAAGGTGAGTGGTTTAGAAGTTTAATTCTTTACTGCGGACTGAGCACCTGCGACAGAGGTATTTCGTTGCATCAGTTCACACCTGAAACTCTCTGCGAGAGAGAGTCTCGACTCACTTTACAGCTTTATTAATTTCATACAAAGTTTAGGCAGTAGTTGTATGTGTCCCCGAAGGGACAACTTACTAAGGCATAGCGCGACTTTTAAAGCCACTCCCGCGGCACTTAGCATGGTTTCAGTCAGGGAAAGTCGATTGAAAAAAAATACCGCAATGCTTTGACGTCAGGCGTGCCGCGCCGTTAACGGTGGATGTCGCGCCCGGGTCACTCACGCCGTTTATAACACACATGTGACCATACCCCCCCATCTGATAGGGATACTGCGGTTTTGTTGCGTCTCGCGTATCGTGTGAGTCGTACAAACATGGAGCGCAGCAGGCCCTTGTATGCTTCGTTGTCACTAAACCCTGCGTGTTGCTGAAATATAGACTGTTTTTCAATCATTTTTGGAGAGCCTACGTGAGTACAGCGGAGGAAACGTCGCACCCACGCCCGTCGTTAAGCACCTGGGCGTGATCCTGGATAAGACTTTTACAGGAACACCTTATCGACTCTCGGCGCCGTCTATTATCATCAGTAAATAATAGCCATCATGATGTATGCCGCACCCATATAAGAGCGCACGACTACCAGGGCGATACAATACGCCGTTTCCTCAACAAGACTCAAGTACTTATGGCTTTCAAAATCGCACGGGCGAGCTGCACGGCATCAACATCAGTCATACAAGTCGTCTAGCCAGATAGAGTAAAAGAGAGTAACAGTTAAAAGAAAAGTTTAAAAAGAGTAAAGAATTGAAAATTCAGGATGTCTATTAATCAACCCCGGACGGAGAGTCTACTAACCAACAGGACACATACCCCTTGGGGAAGTGGAATGAGAAGCAATCCAACCGGGCCGCCCTGGATACCTGTGATCCGCCCTGGATAGCTGCGATCCGCCTCGAACACCTACTACGAAAGAGCACTAGCTGAATTAGCTCAACTTGATTACACCAGTATCACAGTTAAACCACACGACTCATCATCCCCCATTTTCCCAGTAGGGGAAAGAGGCGTATCATGCATGCCCCATTTTACGAGGGAAGATCGGCAAGTTCTAGTACTTTGCGATTTCGAATGGACGTGAAGAGTGAAGAAACAACTGAAGATGGCCCCCGTTCGAGAAGGTCTTCGATGTCAATGAGAAAAAAATCGTTGAAAAAGTTTGTGATATCGCACTCAACAGTCGTCGAATTGTTATCAAAGAGAAAACTGAGAAATAGGAGATATCAAATGGATTAGATTTAACTATTCTGGCCGATATTTTATGCGCCTGAAGACTGACGGCGAAGTTCATTATAAAAATGTCCAGCAAATAAACGCCCGTCGAAAAATGTCCGAATTGAACTTTCAAGCGTTAGCAGAGGACCCTGTGTTGCCTCAGAAAGTGATTACAAGAGACGTCATATGGTTACGACATCGAGACCAACGCCCAATCTTCCAGTGATGCTTCCAAAGAGCCGATCGAAAAAAACCAGAGAGGAGATCCAACGTAAATAATCTTTTGACTGTTTTTTTGGAGCATAAAAGAATCATCTTCTACGGATATTCGGCTTCTGAGTCTACGGTCAATAAGGAATACTATCGCAGAATTTTAAGATGATTATGCGGGAACGTCGAACCGAACGCAAGAGGCCCGAACTCTGGGCAAACAACTCTTGAATCCTCCATCATGACAACGCACATCGGGCACACATCGTTACTGATTTCGGATTATTTGATGAGATAATTGATTTCGATATTTCCGCTACTTCCTGAATTCATTACAATGCTCCCGGCAACAGGTTTAGGTAATATCAAACACGTGATCACAATTTATAGCTAGTTAATATCCAGAGGCATTGTACGCAGTTTACCAGAGTTTGCCATTATATGATAAACTCTAATATACTAACGGCCAATAGGTGCACTAAACAAACTATACCCGATTAGGCAAAATATATAAGTAAATTTTTCTGGAATTGTATATGTACAGATATTTTCGAAATTGTGTGGCGTTGTAAACTTATGAGCTACGAATGAGCTCCCTTAGGTAGCTCTAGTGTAAAGCCATTGATATGATATGGCGATCCGTGAGTAATTAACTCAGTACAAAATAAGCTTCAGAATACCGCCCGAAGCGTCACTTCCACTTCGGATTACGGATAGAGGCTGGCAGACGAAGATTTGAACAATGCTCTATAGATAGAGCAAGTGTTAAATACTGAATTAATAAGCGCTTGTTTCGGGATTCACTAAACGCTCGTTTTAGTTCCACAGGTCAATGCTAGTCCCATCCTTGGCCTAACAACTACAGGCTCGCATGCCTATAACGCTAAAATAAGATTACGAAGCGCAGCTAGTGACAGTAGTGGCCCAAATAATTGTCATTAATTCAGCATTTACGTAGCGGATGCAAAGGTTCTCTTCGCTCATTTCATATGGAACTAAGGCTATGCAGTAAATCACATTGTTCGCTATATACAGTTTTGGACGCAGTGTACACATACTTCTCTAACAATTGCACAGCATTGGACAGCAGCTTCTTTACGAGACTACATATATGAATGAGAGTAGACCAATTTGAGTAGACCACCCGACTAAAACGAGCTCTATCGATACATTAACGCAAAAGCACCGTGTGCTCTAACCTAAGTACTGGCGTAATCTTCGAATACCTACACAAGGTGTCTGAGAAACGAATAGATATTTTATTAGCCGATAGTTAGTGCTGAGGACAGATGGTTGGTGACTTCCTCCTCAGCAGCTCTCGAATGTGGTCGAGAAACGAACGCCGAGAACGAGGTAATGTTGCAGCCGCACAAGGAGTAATATTTGATTCAACATAGCTGTAGTGTCCACACGTCCTCTGCCTGGCTTGCACCAACGACTACTGACAGATGTATTCCCGCGCCTTCTTATATACTCACAGATTGCCCGCGCATCTAGTGACTTCCCGCGTCTTCGCTAGTACGGTGGCGGCATCTTCTATCTGGCGCCATATACAGGTAGTTCAATAAGTTCTTAGAATGAGCTTTTTAGAATTCGAAGAAGAATTGGCGCGCTTCCACCGCTATTAGGAACTGC